>JARHVA010001809.1:0-492500 GCA_037957365.1 Torreya grandis
TGGAACCCTATGGGATTCCAATTAATGGGATTTGTCATTTTATTGAGATTATTATATTTATAAACAATCGCTAAGGAGCTAAGGTATTTTTTTAGGCTAAAATCCTCACTAGATCTATTTTATGCAATTCACATACAAGTGTGAACTCATTGGATGCATGAAGTCAATTTTAAAATATCCTAATAGGTATAAATGTCCATATTACACCTTTATATAATAGGTTATCATGTGTGTAAATCCATTTGGAAAGGAAAGCTACTTGCTCACTAGTTTACAGAGTGACTATCATAGTTTTTGTTTCTTCTAAGATTTTCAATGTCTGAGGTGATTAATGAAGGTTTCATACCATATTATCATTCCACCTACATATCCATAAACAACTCTCCATGATGATTTCAACACCATTATCTTCAAGTAACTCACAATGTTCTCTCATTTTGATGACTGTGAATATGACTACCTACATAAGAATGATTTAAAAAGGTTATAAGTATGTATTTTCAAAGGAAATTGAAGGTTTTGACATTTTGATAAGTTTTTTAAGACAATTAAGGAATTTAAAATGATTAATAGGTCATGCTGGCATCTTTTCAAAGTCCAAAGCATAAAGAATGTAGACCTATATGTTTGCATTATGTTCTCATGGGAAGTACATTAAAAAATGTCTCAAGATCAATTTCAAATCCTAAGTAATAAAGGCAATGTGGTAAAATTACGCTTGGGTAAGCATAAAATACTAATTAAATTTTGATATTAATACCTAAAGTCAAGAGATACAATAACTCCCTATAGGCAAACCTACAAGCTACAAACTTGTAGGTCCTCATTTTGGACAAAGGATATTTGATTCAAGCAAAGAAAGTTGAGTTGGAAGTATAAATCAGTGAAAATGAGAGAGGCCACAAACCAATGGAATATAAGTTATTGTAAAATCAAATGAGGCTTAATAGGATTGGGTATGCAAGTCTAATACTCATAGACTAGCCTGTGTTTGAGGGTAAAAGGCAAGAAATTTTGAAGATTCCATAAATGCTAATGGACTTCATATAATAGTGAGAATGAAATTCTAAAGATATTTGGATTATTTCAAAGTTTCCAATGACACTAAGTTAAGGAGGTTTATTTTCAAATTATAATACTTAAAAGGTTCTTATCCATCATCTATAGTCATACTATGGAAAGAGAGTGTATGTTGTGTAAAGATGTAAGTTTTTTGGGTCAAAATAAAGGTTCTAAGTTGTAATACAATGATAATGGTCTTTGACTAATCAATGGTTTTGTGCTAGAACATTGAAATCCAAAATAAAACCAAAATTCCAAGAACACATTCAATTTCATGACCACCTATAGTTGTATATGTTCAAACATGAGAAGCAGGGCATATGTTTGTTAGAATGCAAGGCTTTTATGAAGTTAGAGAGGGTCAGTGAAAGGTCATGAACCCTTAGTGTTGTAATGAAGTTTCCAATGAGATTTAAAAGAGTTTTCAATGTTGAGAAGTTTTTCTCACTAATTTCAAGGTACATATCATGAAGATGCATGGTCAGGGGTCTTTGATCTATGATCTTGTATGCTTGAACTGACAAGGAAACCATGTGACATGAGAGAATTTGAAGGCAACTTAATGTCTCTTTTATTAAAAGAGAATTTTGAAGGCAACCTAATGATTATTCTATTGTTTTTTTTATCAAGGTTGTTTAAATAGTGTGAGAATGTTTTCTGATGAATATTCTTATATAAGTACTAGTGCTTGAGTACAAGGTGAGTATTATTCCTTGAGTGCAAGGTGTCTTGAGAAGTCTAGTCATAACAAGCATAGTCATATCATGAGCATGTGCATGATAAGAATGGAAAGTTATGCTTAGAGTTATGATATTATTTTATAATCATGTAAGTCATGTGATCAGGGTGTATAATCATAAAGGAGTGTTTCAAGGTCAGTTGTCAAGTTTCATGTGCTTGAGAATCTTAGTCATGACACTAGTCATAGTATGAGACCTTGTGAGAAGGTATGAGCTTGGTGTCTTGTTGAAATGAGTGAAAAAAGGAATGAATATATGTATAATTTTTATTTTATCATGCATGTGATACATTATATCACTCATGAGAATCTTAATATGAGCCTATAGGGCTAGGACCTACAAATCAAGTATGTAACTAGACCATTTTTAGACTTTGTCTAGCCTAATAAGTAATCATGATATGTTTTCAAGGAATATTAAGGATTAATGTATATTTATAAGAATTAGATAGGTTTATTTAGTATGTTAATGAGGTGGAGAGCACATGGAAAGAGGCATGAATGCTAGTTTTAAGGCCTACTGTGATTTGCAGATCATAGTCTAAGTAAGCAAAAAGAGAGTGTGGCTAAATGAAGTATGAGATTCAAATTTCAAGATAAGAATGAGAATGTGAGAATTTTAAAGTGGTGTTATAGATTTTTTTAGGTGTTTTGACCAAGTTTGAGGTCAAATTTTAAAGATTTAGGCTTGAAAAGTGTTTTAAGGTCTCTCGAGTGCACAGAATGAAGGGTTTTCTACTCAAGAAGGTTTTTATTGTGATTATTAGCTTATCAAAACCTATACATGGGAATATAATATATTCATGGTATATGGGGTAAGGGTCCTAGATCAAATTTATAGGTATTATTTTTTTGGAATGAGTGGCTAAGCTTTATGAGTGATTACTAATAGTATAAGATGGTTTAAACCCTCAAATAAACCTAAAGTGACCCCAATATGAAATAAGTTGTTGTAAAGTGATTATAATGGATTGGTATGGATATTTTTATTGATTTAATGTTGTTTCCAACTCTCCCAATCATCTCTAGGTGTGATTAAGTCTTTAGTTGAGTGAGTGGACCCTATAGGAAAGGCCTTGTTTCTCAAAGATTTGTTGTAGCAATCAGAGTTAACCAAGTCAAAGTATGAAAATCATTGGATGGAGAAGGTTGAGACTTGTATTTTATTCCATTTTGGTTTATTGGTAGGTTATATCCCTTATTTATGTTAAACCAATCATCTAATACAATTTTTCACTAATAGGCCTAATGGTACAAAGAGTGAGAAACCCAAGCAGAAGAGAGAAGATGATTATGGATGTGTTATCATGGAATAAGGATGAATCCAAGTGTATGGAGATTTTAAATACTTTTAATACATGTTCATGTTGGATATAATTTTTGGATATCATTGTATATATCAAAAAAATTTCTCACAAGTTGACTTGTTTAGCTCATAAAGGTTTGTGTACAATGAGGTCATGAAATTGGTCTGCAAGACCAATATTTCCATTTGACCATGTTATATTTTGTATCTAATAATGGTATAATTATCACATAGGATCATCCACATGCATCATAAGTCTCTAAGAGTGGTCATATAGGTGTTTAAGGTCATTGTGATCATGATTGTACTTTAAGGTAAACTGGCAGTTATGGGTAAGCGAGTTATAATGATGAGTTTGAGACTCTATGCCATAATTTGAAGCATATAATTTACACGGTTTTTATATTTTGAGAATTTTATTTCCAATCCATGATTTTTATAAAGGTTTTTTAGTGAGTGAGATTAGTGAAAATATTGAAGCCAAAATGGCTTAACTGGCAGAGTGAGGACTATGAGAGAAAAAGTCAACATATTAGTCTACAAGACCAATAATTACCATTATAAATTATGATATTTTTTGGTTTTAGGTTATTATTATAATGTTTTAGGATCATTTTCATACATTATAATTCCTTTAGTATGTTCCTTTAGGTGTCATAAGTTCAATTTTACATGACTATGTTTTGAGGCTAGTTGGTAGTTCAGAGTGAGCATTTTGCAGAGAAGAGTTTGAGCATGTATAACCTGAGTTGAAGTATCTAATGATTTTGATTACCATAAGATCATGAGGTTTCTTAATATGTTATTTTTTTTCCATGGTTTTTCATCTAATTTTTTTTTTTATCTTTAGTATTTCAAGATAGACATTTCTGGGTATGCACAGACCTAATTTTGAACAGTGTTAATGTCATGCTTCAAGTGGTGGTTGGAGATTAAATGTGGCATGGACATAATATATGCTTAGTATGGGTATATTTTAGTGTAATTTTAGTATTTCCTACCATGTGAGGTGTTTTAAAGTGTTCCATGAATATTAAAGGGTAACTTGTACTAATGAAGGCCTAATTGAATTAGGTCTCCTTAAGGCCTAAAAGAGGTTTCAGTCCTGTATGTTGTGACTGACATTTTACAATGTTTTATTCATGTATTAAATGTGTTATATGACCTATTTAAAGGGTAATATAATTATTAAATTGTGTATATCCAATGAAGAGGTGTATGAGCAAGAGGCTTGTATATATAAAAGGTAGTTTTAGGCCTATTTGTGTGTTAAGAGTGTAAGTGAATAAAATAGTGTATTATAGAGTAGAAGAAAGGTATTTTTAGACCATCATAAGATTATAAAGGATCTATGATGAGTATTTCATATATTTTATATCTATGAGTATTAAATTCATATGATATAATCAATCTTGAAGAGACCTAATTAAGCAAAGAGACCTAGAAGGCAGGTTTAAGAGGGGCTAAGAGTGTGAAGAGTTGAAGAGGTGGTCATCATCAGTTGGTTGAGAAACAAGGTGTCCTTGAAGGTTATAAAATCAATCAAAGTGGATAAGGTTGGCATTTATTCATCTCAGAAGTTGGTGCCTTATTAAAATTTTGGGTACTTGTTAAAGCCTAGATGATTTGGTGCTTAGCTAGTTGGGGTTGGTGCTCTATGTGGAGTTGGTGATTCGCTAAATTTGGTGTTTATATTATAGTAATTTATTCCATTTAAAATATATCGATGGGATTTTTTTCCCCTTGATGGTTTCCCTCATATTTGATGAGTTCTTATGTTTCATTCTTATGTGGATAGGTGTTTGTTCTTTCATTATCTATATGCTTTTTTGAATGTTTCATGATGGCTTAAGTGAGATTCATAAGAAAGTTTTTGAAGACTAATTCACCCCCCCCCCCACTCTTCAGTAATTTTTCTTCCAAAACTCAACTCCTAAGACATAATTAACATGTCAAATATTGACACCTATAACCACTTTGAAAAGGTACAAGGATAATGTGTGCTTGGAAAGATATAGTCTTTTAGGTAATATGAAGAAGAGTTAAAAACTTCCCATAATGAAAAATAATCATTGAGATGACCATGGTTTAGAAATATAAGTCTTAAAACACAAAATACACTCAAACTTATCTAATAATCACTTATAGGTTTTTCAAGGTAGAGGGACCATTTACAAGGCTTGAGAATAGGTCATTTACAGTCAGTGAGAGGAAAGTTTCAATGAAATCATGACCAAGTAATGAAATAATATAAGGTCAAAGGATTTAATAGACTTAAACAAAGGTTTTAGATAAAGGTGACTAAACTAATTCACTTCAACCCCGTTTACACAATCAATGTGAATTACAAGGTTGTTTGCCTTGTCAAGTGAAGGTTGCTTGTTTGAGAGAGTTAGAGGTCTATGAGAAACCTGAAGAGAGGGTAATTATTTGAGAAAGGTTTCACAGTTATGGCATAACTTAATAAGGTACTTAGGCTCACCTAAAGTGAGAAAATATTGACAAATTTTGTCCAAGTGTAATAAGCCTAATCACATACACAGACCTACAAGGAAAATCATGAAAATGATAGCCTAATGGGTGAAAAAATGATATATGAAGGCATTTTCAAGTTTGAAATGAATTTAAATACCCTATAAGTTCATTCATAGATAGGGGAAAGAAATAAAAGTGTCAATTTTGCCTTTGAAACCACCTTGAACTTCTCCCATGCAAGACTAAAATTGAAGACTGACCTTCTATTGATTGGTGAGTACATGACCCTATAAATGGATCTAAATGGCTCTCAAGGATGGTAGTGAGGTCCCTACACTAAATTAATATTGAACTTGCTACTGGTTTAGATTCATGACCTTAATGAATAAAGCCTAAGAATGCAAACCCCTTTCAAATGCATACCGAGCCACCCGAGTGGCATCAACTTTTGCTCATAACTTTCTTGAAAAGTCACATGGTATTAAATGGTGTTTTTAGATGTTTTATGGGTCCATTAAATCCAATATTTTGTAATTATGAAAGAGAAAGAGGATATATTCTTTATGAACAATCTTTAAGAATAGAGCATGCCTAAAACCCTAATAGTGACTAGTTGAGAGAGATGGACTCCTAAATAAAATTAAATGACCTAGGTTTCCCATGAAAACTCCTTGATGTTATTTAAGACTCCAATTAGGTTCTCCAAATGTCCTTTTTTATAATTACAATTGTACATATTGCAATAAATGCACTATTTTGCATGGTTTTTGATGTTTTGTAGGGGTTTTGAGCAATGGCTAACTTGCAACTATTGGGATATATCATTTTGGATGTGTTACACATACAAAATCCAAAAAATATGCATAAAAAATCTTTAAATTGATCCAACAAAGCTCATTTTCCAAGGCATTCCTAAACAAGCCTAAAAAGAGACTAGATTGTAAGGCCATTTCATGGTTATCACACTTCTACAAGATCTCAAGACCTCAAATTTGACATGGAGGTTTTATATATATTATTGAAATTAAATTAAATAATTTGGGTGGTTTCACATGTGTGGGATATATCTAGAGTGGAAAATTAGGCTTCTAATCAAGGAGGCCTAATTAAGACCTAATTAAGGAGAGAGAAAAGTAGAAAAAGACACTTCCACTCAAAGTCTGGACTTGAAACTTGGCATAGAACTGTAAATCCATAATGTTTCCTCAAATATTCCCTTATATTATCATTACCATATATACACTTCTTTACACAATGAGGCTTTCATGATTTTAGGGCTATAAGGAAAATAGGCCTAATTGGAGCTTTTGGTGTATAACAAGTTCTTGGGGTTAGTTTAAGACTTCCAAATGAATTGTTTCACATCTAACATGATGTGAATATACTATCAATGGAGATATAATGAGTTGGCTAATATGAATTTAAGTTTTGACCTTTGTAAGCAAGATTGGCCTAGTAAGATGAAGAGACTTCTAGACACCTAGCAAGAGAATGATGTGTCAAAGATAACCTTTAGATATCAATTGAAAGGTGTCAAGAGCATATAAAATATGTAACTCAACATTACCTAACCATAAATAATGTCACTTTTCATTCCATAAGGCAAGACAAAGGGCTATTTTAGAGAGTTAGGTAAGGTATCAAGCAAAGTTTGAAACTTTCATGTCACTTGGAGAAGAAGAGCATACTTAGAATACTAACACTTGTCTTTGAGGTCCTTATGGGGAAGTTTAAAACTCATTTATTTTTATAACTCCCTTTGGACACTTCTCTCTCTCTCTCTCTCTCTCTCTCTCTCTCTCTCTCTCTCTCTCTCTCTCTCTCTCTCTCTCTCTCTCTCTCTCTCTCTCTCTCTCTCTCTCTCTCTCTCTCTCTCTCTCTCTCTCTCTCTCTCTCTCTCTCTCTCTCTCTCACACACACACACACACACATACGTCTTTTTCTCCTTATTCTCTTACTTTTTATATATATTAAGACTTTATTGGCTAAGTTTGTATCCTCCACCTAGGTATGGTGAAGCCCTACCCATTTTTAGCCTTTGATTAATGAAGAATAATATAGTTTTACCTTATCCATGGATTGGTTTAAATATTCATACTTGATTAGTTGATCTTGTTAAGTGATAGTCTTGCCTCCTTGGTATGCATGTCCTTATTTAGCACTCATGTTCAATTTGGAATCCTTTTGGTAGGTATTTTGAAGTGTTAAAATGGAGTGTTTAGGGATTTACAGAGTTATCTTTTCGTTAGTGTCATGTCATGACCTCTTGATTATTCCTCTTAGCTCAAGATTGTTTCACAAACCTTCATGAGAAACATTGATGTAGAGAGGTCAATTTGGATTAGCGTCATATGAAGGTTAGTCTTTTGTTTGAAGTACATTTACAATTGGTTGGTAGTGATTAGGTATACTTGGTGAATCACCTCTATTAGATTAATTTTCTCTCCCTTTTCCTAGTAAGTAGTAGATTAGTGCTTGAGTCTAAGTGAGTCATCAAGGGCAACTCGCCCTTTAACCTAGAGATTCACCTCTCCAATTGGGCAGGGTAAATTTTAGTGGAGGATATTCATTAATTCATGAATATTTTGATTTGGGGGATTTAAATTTGGTGATTTATTTAGTCCCACATAAGGCCCATTCACCTAAAATTTTGGGATGTTATTTTTTTAAGGGGTCAACTCACCAATGATTTATAATAAATATGGGTTTATCCCTTCAATTTTCCATATATATAAAACATATGTTCCCAAAGGTCACCAACTTACCACCAAACCATTTTTTTACCATATTGTAAATATCTTGAGACTTGAGGTCAGTCTACACCTTTCAACTACTTTTAGTAGTAACTAAATTACCTGATAATAATATACCACCTAGCAGCAACCTAGTGCCTTATATCACTATTTCATATGATAGAAAAATGATGTTTGGTATCACTATTCTATATGATGGTAATATGACACCTAGTAGTACTATTTTACACAAAGGCAACTTGATGCCCAACATTACTATGTCGTGTGATGGCATCTTGATTCCTAGCAACACTATTTTGCATGATGGAAATATGATGCCCAATAGCACTATTTCACATGACCATAACTTAGTTCCCAACAACATTTTGTCATGTGATAGTAACCTACTATATGGTAGCAATATGCCACATAATAGCAGCTATGTGTTGCATGATAACAACATGATGCCCGATAGCAGACTAAAACCTAATAGTTATAAACCACCTAACAACAAAACAACATCTGGTAAAACCATTGTGACCACTCAATATAATTTCATCACATCCTACCTTAGATACTATGGTATTATGAGGTAATGGTAAGGGTAAATCACCATAGTAAATACTAGGAAAATTGAACATACTATCTTATTTTAGAAATCCAAGAAATAAGATTTTACAAATAGCATGCATGGTAAATACAAGTAATTCTAAAAAAAATTTAAAAATATCAATTAATTATTTTTAAATGTAAAATAATTCAAAAACCATTGCAATGCAGAAATAAAAATGGATATAGACACTATTTCATTAGAAAGAATTAATCATGATAACTTCTCACCACTTGAATGTTTTATTAATGGCATGCCACCCCTAGAAGACACTCCTTTGGGCACTCCAAAAAATAATTTTAGTTCTCTTCAAACACCACCTTTGTTGAAAATTCCACTCAAAAAAGTTAACGGAGGAAGAGAAGTACATGGACAATAGAAAGGTCTTTTCAAATTGACTGGGTTACAAAATATCCATTTATAGAACTTGTAGAACCAAAAAATGGTAATGAGCCTCCAACTAAATGCAAATGTATAATTTACAATTAGAAACTTGGAAAAGAACACACAATGTAACTTAAATTAGACACAATTGAGAAACATTGTGGTAAAATATATATTTGTCAAGCACTGAGACAGACAGATAACAAGAACACACAGATGGAAAAATGGAGAAGAATGAATGCATGTAAGATATGCACATGAATACAAAAATGATCAAAAATGATAAAAAAATCTTGTTTAAAAAAGGGGGAACCATAAAAGCACAATTTGGAAAAGTTATGCAATACAATCTTAAGGCAAAATCTGTATAGTTCTCTACTATTTTCCACATTTTAAAAAAGGGCAAACGTATTTCTGATTTTCTAGATTACAAAATTTTGTTTCAACATAATGGGTTTTTGGATATGCCACAATCACATTGGTCAAATAATAGTGCTTGGGAAATGGAAAAATGTCTAGCCATTGTTGAGAAGGAAGATTTGAAATAAAGTGTTAAGATATCACTATTTATCTCACTGTCCATCGATGAGGTCACTATAGTTGACAACACAACATGGGTTTGCATGCATGTGTATACTTTTGAAAACTATTCAAGGCAATCTCATTTTTTAGCTATCCATAAAATGGTATAAAATTATAATGTATGAAACCTTCATAAATTAGTTGTATCCTATTTAAGAGAGAGAGATGGGATGGATGATTATGCCATAGCTATGAAGTTGGTGTGTGTTGGCACTAATGGTTCATTAGTGATGCAGGGGTATATAAGTGGTTTTGTGTTTACCTTCAAATAATAGGTTTTCTATTTATGATTCTAATTCATTGCATGGCTTATATGATGAATCTTGTGGTTAAAATTATTAGTACATTTAATACTGTCATAAAAGTGGAAGAGCTTATTTGTGACTTGCATGCTTACACGTCAAGCAGCCCAAAAATATTTATGGAGTTCCAAACATTTTCAATTGGGATGATAGATGGTAAAAAACTAATGAAAGATGTTGAAACCAAATGGATTTCCATGTATGAACCTGCATGCAGAATTTTTGAGGAATATCCATCTTTGATAGGTTTTATGTATAAATATCATAGGGAAGTTGACAAAGAAAAATATAAATTGTGTCATTTAACATATCTCTAAACTTTACTCACATTATGTAGTATTTTTCCAATGTTGAAGGAAATCAACTGTTTAATGAAACATGACCAAGAGAGATCTATCTATATCATTAACTTCATACATTTGAGAAAACATGTATGTCAATGTTTATATATATTATACACATTGAATGAAAGCTTTCATGGACATATTTTTAGAACCTGGCAAATTTTGATAGATTTTCAAAATCTAGAGAGTTATTTGAAATTCAATATACATGATCATCTTTGCTTCATGGTAAACAGCATCGAGATCCCAATACACACATGTTCTAGAAGACTTGAAGTTATGAAATCTAAAATTAAAGATGTACCTATGACATGTGTACTATATGATACTATTTTATCTAAAACACAAATTAAATTAAGAAAAATCTCACAAAGTTTATTTGTTGAGATCAAAAAATGTTTTCAAAGGGATGAATTGTTAAAGGGCATTGGAGTTGTGAATCACATTTTTTGGAATAATGTTAACAGTCAAGAATATATCAGTAGATTATGGTATAATTTTTATGCATTTCTATAAATATGTAGATGTGAATGGATTTTAGGCTAATGGTATTTTAAATAAATAATCATTGTCTTCTCAGTCAACACATTTGGGATTACAATGATGGATCAATTTTAGTGTTTAAGTGACCATGGTGCCATTACACGTCTATGGAAAAAAAAATATCCAACATATTAGTGAATATTTTAGATTATATGAACTTTTTCAAACAATTATTTTGACTTTTATGGAAGATGAGTGAGTGTTTAGTGCATTATCCTTTGTGAAGTCAAAACTTAGAAATAGATTGGATACAAATCTAGAGACTTGCTTGAGACTATATTTTTCACGTTATTATGTGGAAATTTTTATTTATGATAGAGCAGTGGAAACATTGAATTCTCTAGTTTAAAGAATAGGCATTACTAATACAGCTACCAATATAGAGGATGTGAATACCAAGACTGAATATAGCACTATCATGGTAGATGTAAATCACATTTACAATGAGCAAGTTTCTTGAGGATTGTTTAAATTTCATAAATTTTAGTTTGATAAGTATAGAAATTACTATTATCTAAATTATTTCAAAAAAAAACATCTTCAAATAGATTAAATTCTATAATCAATTTCTTGCATGTAAACTTGTAAACCTGCCATAATTCTTTAATCTATTTCTAAAATATTTCATATTCTTTTATCTTCCCAATTTAAATCTACCCAAATTTTAGTTTTATAAGTATGGTAATTACTATTTTATAAAATATTTCATATTCTCTCATCTTGAAATAGATTAAATTCTATAATCTATTTCTTGCATGTTACAATTATGAATCTTATTCAATACATTGGAATTAAGTACTTTATTTGTCCTATTATAATTTTTTGTATTTGAAATAGTACTTCTATAACTTTCTAATGTAAGTCATTCATTAAGAATCAATAATAATTCTAATTAACATTCTATAGAGCATTTCATTTTAGCATATAAGTATTATGTGTAAACATGAATGGTTCACCATAAGGCACCAGTTATTATGCCATTAAAACTCCAATTATTAAGATTTGTTGATTTCATTATCTTAATATCCTATAATAGTTATTTGGAGATCCTATACATAGATTTAATACATACATAAGTGTTAAACCATGTTACGCCTTTAACCATTGGTGTGTCTAGGGATATGTGTGTCTAACATGTGGCTTACATACCTCTTTTATTTACTTGTTACATTTTTGTATGTTCTTAGATAGGTCAGCCTATGGAATAACCTTGGCTAAGTAGATTATATATAGGAGGTAGTGGTTAATATTTATTGATTATGTTTATTCTGCTATTAGTGCATTGATGTGGAGGTTGCCTCCTTAAAGTGGCTTTGATATATTATCTAGTATTCTATTCTATTGTCAGCTATAGTTGTGTGATCTCTCATATTTGCTTATTCTACATAATATAAAATCATTTTATGTGAATATCTAAGTAATGTATTTACAAGTGGTATCAGAGCTTCAATTTGGGTAATTTTCCTATGGCATTCTTTTTTTTTGGATCTCGTGATGCATGGCTTTTAGGAGTGGTGAGAGCGAAAAACATAACCTGCAATCTGGGAAGAATTAATTTTTTCATCAACACAGTATTTATCAAAACACTTTTTTTTTAAATAATTAAAAAATAAAATAAAATAAAAATTTCCCTTACATAATCATAGTCATTAGATTCATCTCAATGAGATGATCACAATGGTATATTATATCAGTACACTTTTTTGGTATCAAAATTTTTACCCTAGTGTGCAAAGGCAATCATTGGATTCATCTTGACAAGGTGATTACAATGGTACAATTTCCTAGTACATTTTTTTGGGGTCAAAACCCTCTTAGGGTTTTTATATGGTAGGTCTAAGTACTCAAGGAAGAAAAATGGGGCAAAAAACTCCTAAGACTCCTTCTGTCGATGACATGGAATCTGGAACTTTAGATCCAATGATTTCTTAGCTTCAAGTGGACATAAAGAACTTGGTGAGGCATGATGACTTTGTTTTAATCCAAGTTGATGTTTTAGGGATGCATAAAGAGATTATAGGGTTCACAATGAATTGTAGCATATCACTATGCAATTAGCTACCCTTACATCTCAGTTTCAACCTAAAAACCCTCCACTTTAGCAATCAAATCCTCCTCTCAACAACTCTCATGTTGGTATGAAACTAATGTTGCCAAAAGTGGACATGCATGAGTTTGATGGTAATGATCCTCTCACTTCGATTACCCAAATTAAGAATTTATTTGAGTTGCATCAAACCCCTAGTTCTCAGAGGGTGATAGTAGTGTCCCTATATCTGGAACATGAGTAATTCATTTGGTATTATTGGTTATGTACTTAAAATAAAAATAATGGTGCTCCTGTTACATGGACTATTTTCACTGAGGAGTTGTTAGCTCATTATAAGAATGTCTCTGAGAACTATTTCAGCCAGTTAACCAAGTTGAAGCAAACAAGAACTGTGAAAGATTATATTCATCAATTTTAGAATCTCTCTTTGTGGATAGAAGATATCACTGAGGAAAATTTGAATGGTCTATTTTTAGGTGGCCTTAAAGATAGCATCCAATTTAAGGTTTGAATGTTTAACCCAATAGCTGTATTAAAATCTATCCCTAAGGCATGCATGATAGAAGAAAAAGAGATGGTCAAAAGAAAAACTTTCACTACTGGTCGTGATCATAACTGTTTAGCACTATCATTTCCACAGCCCACCAGATTAACACAAACAAATTAAGGAGAAGTGAGGCAAAGGGTTGTGTTATGGTTATGATAGAAAATGGAGCAAAGACCATCATTATGTGGAAAGATGCTATTTTACATTGAAGGTGCCAACAATGATAAAGATGATGCAGAAGTACATGATGAGGATGTAAAAGTTCTTGAGGAAGAATATGAAGACTCTCAGCCTACTATTTTTTATCATGCCCTTTTAGGTATTAGTACTCCCTAAACTCTTAAGGTGATGGGTCTCCTTAATAAATATAAGGTCACTATCTTGATTGATTTTAGGAGCCCACAAAACTTCATCCACAGTAAGTTGGTTGCTTGTTTGAACTATTTCATTTATCCAGCTCTAGAATTTTAAGTTATGATTGTGGATGGTGGTATTATTAGCTATTTAGGAAAGTGTCATAGTATCAAGTTGGCCATGGGAGAATACTTATTATATTCTCTTATGTTTTTTTATTCCCATGGGTGGAGCTGATAGTATTCTGGGAGTCCAGTGGCTCACCACTTTAGGCACTATTGAGATGAATTTTCAAGAATTATTCAAGTGCTTTCATTTTGAAGAAATAACATTTGATCTAAGAGGATTAAAGACTAAATATCCACAACTTTTTAGCTCCCATCAAATGACAAAGATTCTTTGTAAGGGTGCTAAGATATTTATAGCTCACTTAATTTCTATGTAAGTACAACCAACTTAGCCATCACCTCTTGATCTATAATAAATAATTGATGCTCATTCTATTATTTTTGCAGACATGTCAAAGGACTTCCACCTATCCACATGCATGATCATGCAAACACACTTATTCTTGGTAGTACACCACCCAACATCAGGCCATATAGGTATCCCTATACCTAGAAAAGTGAAATTGAAAAGATGGTACAAGAGATGTTGGATGAAGGAATCATTCACCAGAGCCAAAGTGAATACTCTTCACTAGTCTTCATGGTCAGAAAGAAATATGACACTAGGAGGATGTGACCTGACTACAGAGAAACCAATAAGTACACTATAAAAGATAAGTTTCTAATTCTTATCATTAATGATTTACTGATGAATTTAATGGTGCTCTTTATTTTACCAAGTTAGATCTATGTTCTGGGTATCATCAAATCTAGATCTATGATGAAGACATACCCAAAACCACTTTCAAGACTCATGAGGACCATTATGAGTTTTTGGTTATACCTTTTGGTCTAAAAAATGCACCATCTACTTTTTAGAGTTTGATGAATACTATTTTTAAGCCATTTTTGAGGAAATTTTTCTTGGTATTCTTTGATGATATCCTCATTTATAGTAAAAATTGGGAAGACCATTTGCAACTTGTGAAATAGGTACTCTCCATTTTAGAAAAAAAATCAATTGTATGCCAAACCTTCTAAATGTACTTTTGGGGCTAGTGAGGTTAAATATTTGGGTCATCTAGTGTCTTATGAAGGATTGAAAGTGGATCTTGAAAAAATCCAAGCAATGGTGGACTGGCCAATTCCTAAGACACTCAAATAAATTCAAGGATTTTTGGGGCTTACTAGTTACTATCATAGGTTTTTCAAAAATTATGGTAGTATTACAACCCCACTCACCTCTTTATTAAAGAAAGACTCATTTTAGTGGACTGATGTAGCTACCCAAGCATTTGAACAATTAAAATTATCTATGTGCCCTAATCCAATATTGGCCACTCCTAATTTTTCTAAGACTTTTGTGGTTGAATGTGTTGCATCTGGGTATGGTATGGGTGTTGTACTCATGCAAGAAGGCAAACCACTTGCATTTGAAAGTTTTCAACTAAAGGGTAATAATCAGCATAAGCCCATCTATGAGAAGGAAATGATGGCCATTTTTCATGTAATCAAACAATGGAGACCTTATTTGATGGGTCATCACTTTCAAGTAAAGACTGATCATGATAGTCTCAATTATTTTTTAGAATAAAGATTGTCATCTGAAGAACAATAGAAATGGGTAACTAAGATTTTAGGCTATGATATTGAAATAGTCTACAAAAAAGTCAAGGACAATGTGGTGGCAGATGCACTATCCAAAAAAGATGAATCAGTTGAGGCATTGCTATGTGCCATAACCAATTTGTAGGTAGATATGCTAGAGGAAGCATGATTAGAATGGGAACATGATAGTGTTGCCCATGATTTGATTCAAAATCTTCAACAAGGTTTAGGTGGATTTGAAAAATTCACATGGAAATGTAATGCATTATGGTATAAAGATATATTATACCTATGTAATAATTCTCTTTTTAAACAAAAAATCCTTTAATAACTTCATGCAACTCTAATTAGGGGTCATTCAGGATTTTTGAAAGCCTATCACATAATCAAGCAAGATTTTTTTTGGGAAGGTCTCAAGGGGGATGTCTAGAAATATGTGGTTGAATGTATGATTTGTCAATAAAACAAAGGCAAAACCATCATGATAGGTCTTTTACAGCCTTTATCCATCCCTAACCAACATTGGGAAGAGGTATATGTGGATTTTATTATAGGGTTACCAAGATCTAATGGTCAAAATGTTATTATGGTTTTTTTAGATCATCTCAGTAAGTATGCTCATTTTTTTTCATTATCCCAACCATTTTTTGCTATACAATAGTTGTTGATTTTCTCAATATAGTTTAGAAAGTACATGAGACCCCTAAGATCATTGTCAGTGATAGAGATCCCATGTTTACTAGTAATTTTTGGACTATGTTATTTACATGTTTGGGCACCTAATTGGCTCATAGTTCATCCTATCATCCTCAATATAATGGACAAAGTGAGGTAGTCAAAAAATGTCTAAAAGGATATCTCTGTTGTTTTATTTTTGATAAACAGGATAAATGGGTTCATTAGCTGCCACTTGCTAAATGGTGGTCTAATACTTCTATTCATAGTTCTTCCAAAATGTCTCCTTTTGTGGCATTATATGGATACCACCCTTCATACATCAATTCAACCTTGAAGTTCCATCCTAAGGTTCATGTATTTAAAGAACATATTCACCATCAACAAGAGGTCCTTGCAAGTTTGCATGAAAATTTAGTTATGGCCCAAAATCACATGAAGCAATAGGCAGACCAACATAGAAGTGAGAGGCATTTTGAAATTGGTGATTGGGTCTTTGTTCACTTGCATCCATACAAATAGATTTCATTGAATCAACAAAAAAAGGATAACAAGTTGTCCCCTAAGTATTATGGGCCTTATCAGATCTTGCAAAAAATTGGCAGTATGGCCTACAAGTTAGAGTTTCCTTCATCCACTCACATACATCCAATATTTCATGTATCATGCCTGAAGAGAGTCATTATACATAGATTTACCATTCAAACAAAATTACCAAAATTAGATGAGGAAGGTATATTTGTTCTCGACCCTGAGGTGATCCTTCAAAGGTGCAATAAGCAGCTACATTCCAGAGCAATTATAGAGTACCTGATCAAATGGAAGAATCTACCATGTGAAGATGCGACTTGGGAGGATGAAGCATTTGTGTAGTAGCATCTAGATTTACCACAATATTTATGACAACATTATTTTTGAGGGGAGGGGCTTGTTACTCCCTTAACCATTGGTGTGTCTAGGGATATGTGTGGCTGACTTGTGACTTACATACCTCTTTTATTTGCTTGTTACATTTCTCTATGTTCTTAGATAGGTCAGCCTATGGAATAACCTTGGCTAAGTAGACTATATTTAGGAGGTATTTGTTAGTCTTTATTGATTATGTTAACTATTTTAATATTAGTGCATTGATGTGTAGGTTTCCCCCTCGAAGTGGCTTTGCTATATTATCTAGTATTCTATTCTGCTATCAATTATAGTTGTGTGATCTCTCATATTTTATTATTTTGTGCATATAAAATTATTATGTGGGAATATCTAAGTAATTTCATTACAAACCAAAATATAGACAAATATTTTAATCACACCAATATTATTCTATTGCACATTTACATTAGAACCATTACAATCTCCACATATCTTATATACGTTATATTTTTATTACATAACATTATAATTATAAATAATATCAATAGTTAAATTTCCTAATATTGCCTCCATTATAGTCTAGATTAATATTTACCAATAAAATAGTATAACTCATAATATTTACTCTCTTTATCTCCATAGAATATATAAACTTGACCACAATACATTGTAAATATTTAAAAATATTAAAATTATATACCTAGAGTATTTGAGACAACTGTAAAATATAGTAATTTGGAGAGCCTATACACAAATTTAATACATGCATAAGTTTTGAATCAAAATATTGACAAATATTTTAATCATACTAATATTATTCTATTTCATATTTACATTAGAACCATTACACAAATATATATGAAATATTTTTCCTATAGTTGGGGATCGCATATTTCCAAATTCCACCACAATCTCCACATATCCTATATATGTTATATTTTTATTACATAAAATTATAACTATAAATAATATCAATAGTTAAATTTCCTAACATTGCCTTCATTATAGCTTAGATTGATGAATATTTAAACAATGCATTCAACCAACACTTTTTCAAATACAACTACTAGAATAGTATCCATAGAATATTGACTCTGCTTTATCTCCATAGAATATATAAACATGACCACAATATATTTTAAATACATAAAATATTAAAATTATATACCCAGAGTATTTGGAACAACTATAAAATATCATTCACATTATAACCTCTATTGAATAAAATAAGTGTTTTTGAAACAAACATGATATAAAAAGTTTGAAATATTATAAACTATCATTTTGAAAATTATAAAGTGTTTAAAACAAATTAATATTTTTCTATAATAGATTCTCCACCCACTTGTTTCTTTTCATTTCCCTCCATGGAAACCTCATTGTCCTGACCTGCCTATGTATCCTCCATTATCACTCCTTTATCAAGATCCTCTATAGCATAATTGATATTTGTAAGATTTGCCCTCTCCTCATTTGATGCATCGCTAGCTGAAAGAATAGTTGGATCTACATCTATTTTTTCTTCAATAAAATTATTGGATACATCCCATGCTCTTTAATTATTTTCTTCAAAGTGTTGTTCTCTTTATTTAACAAAATAAGCTTTTCCTTTAATTGAATCATTGAGCTGATACTTTTTCAAGCATTTTTCAAATACATATTAAGAATTTGTTTATTTTTCTTCAAATTTTCATATTTTGCATGTAATTAACAAATAATATATAAGACTCAAGCACATAAAAACTTTAATAACTAAAATACATGTTATAGATAATGAAAACTTGTCTCAAATTTTTCCTTCTCTTCTTGTGCAATGGTAACAAGGTTTATATCTCTAGCCCATTTATTGAAATAGGCATGGGTTTCTCCATTTAAATTTTCAAACCTATTTATCATAATCCCTAAAACCCTATCATTTTAAACATTGTTAATAGAAATTAATTTAGATTGAGCTTGTTGGAATAAAGTGTTAATCTTTGAGGGTTCATTTTGAACAAGCAAAAACAAATTAACTCTTTGGGAGTAATTGTGATAATGGGCATTGATTTATTTGATAATTATTTTTTCCCTTATCTCCCATTATTTTAATCATTAAATTCATCAATAACACCCTCCCTGATATTATCAAGTAGATTTTTTGTAACTAGATTTTCCAATGAAAAATTAGTGATTGAATCATTAGAGATATTTAAATTATCACTATGGGGTGGGGTAGCTGGGGAAGAGGTAACCATAGAAGGCACTTCTACAAGCACATTAGTAACTTGAATAAAATCATTTGTATTGAATCCACCATCATCCAATGGCCCACTTTTGATCTAAATAAACTCTTTATCTAGATCAATTTACTGTAAACATGTAAGACCCTGTGCACTAGAAATGCCACCAATAGAGAAATCTGGGAAATCAAAAATTTGTAGGGTTCCTCTACTCTGTGCAAGGAAGGAGATGTTATTTCCTCATCTCTGAGTATGGATGGATGGTGGGGGTGGTGTCATACTTCTTGGTCTTCTCACAAATGTTGGGTGGACTGTAAAATAAAAAAATATTCAAAACTAGTAAATTCAAAAACATAAAATTAATGCAAATTCAAATCAAATGTGTTATTACCTATTGGGGTGACTACCTCTTCCATTATAATTGTCCTTGATGGACTTCCCTCTTCCCCTCTTATTATCCTTGTGAGAGTTAGCTCTTTCCATCTTATTTTCCTTGTGTGAGCGACATTAGTGGTTTCATCTGCAAAATGAGTAAATTATCTAGTTAATAAACTACCTAATTGTAAGAAACTTCAATTCAAAAAGAAAATTTTAAGGTGGAAAACATTGATCATGTTGTCAAGAATAATCCTCAACAGCAATAATTTGAGATTCAACTACAAAAAAAATTAAAAAACTAATATGAAAAATATTTTTTCCCATTAAATAAAATAAGAAATAAACATGAAAGGAAATTTTGGGGAACTTGGAAGTAGAGAAGAAACAAAATCACTTCTTGGGTGTTTGGAAATTCAAAATGAATTGAATGAAGACTCCATGGACTGGGTATCACCAAATCACTCTAGAGCACAATGAACTTTAGATGTTTCCTATTTTTTGTGGCATGTTCACTCACTCTTACCTGTAACAACTCATGCTAAAAATATTAAAATTTTAAATATGTATAAAGCAATAAAGGAGAATATTAAGAAAACTAAACTTACCTCTTTTTCCTAAATAGATAAAAAATTAGATTTCATTTTTGATGGAGGGTGGTAGGAATTTAAATATTCTATATATCATATAAGGCCTCAAAATATAAGGCCAAAATATAGTTGGAGGATAAAATGGTGTAAGTGTCCTTCGAAAATGCAAAATTCAACTCATCCCTAATCCTGCTAGATATAATCATGCACCAGTCACATACAACGCCTGATAGAAAATAAATAATGTAGTAAATATCCAAAAAGGGAATGTCTAATGGTCATCCCTGTAAAATAATTTTGACTTGGAATAAATGCACAATAGATTTGAGAAATGGATTAGCAATTTTTTTAATCAGGATTCCCCTTCAGTTCTAACTATCTATAATGAAAATAGAAAACATGATTTTGCAATTATGACATCAAAAAAATTATAATAAATGTTTGAAGAATAATTTAAAATGTTAATACCCTTAATAAATCTAACACTTACCAATTGGTTCTATGGCCACTTTGTAGACTGACTCCAAGTAATTGTTTTCAACATTAGATAAGATAACGTTGGTGCTAATAGGGCTTGCATTGTAATGTGGAAGGCCTATTAAATTGTGGATATCTAATGGAGAGGTGCCAAAGGATATTGATTTATTATTAAACCAAATATAGAAATGGGTCTCAATATGGTTATAGCAGGCAACTAGAGATTACAATAGGATATTGTTGATTGTCATGTCATATTGAGGCATCTGCACAAGGCTTATGAGTTTGCATTGATATATCCAATCTACAAAGGATTTTGGATTCTCCACCATTCTCAAGAATTTTGAACTTAATATATTCTTGAAAATCAAGTTTTGGATCACCCTTATTTTAGTTTTTATGGATCTAGAAGCCATTGAAAGTTCATTATATAGTTTGAAGATGTAGTAGGTGAAGGCTGAAAATAGAAGGGAGGATAAGAAAAACCTTAGAACAAAGTGTGAAAATGGGGGCACTAGGGGGTATTTATAAGCCATAAGGGGAACCAAAGCAACTGGTTGGTGTGATTGGTGAGAGATAGGGGCATACTATCATTCAACAAAATAAAGTCGTATGGTGGCATAGTGTCATCCAATAGCCAAATGTTCTATGATACCATGTTGTCACCTAGTAGTATGTTGTCATGGGGTAGGACACTACCTCCTGGCACCATGATACCACCCAACACCATGTTCCTACTTGGCACCATGTTGTTTCCCGATACCATGTTGTCACTTAGTATCATAGTGTCAAGTGGTAGCATGGCATCAAGTCATAGGATATTATTAGGTAGCAATACGTTGCCACCCAATAACATGATGTCACCAATAGTATATCATTTCCCAACAACATATTATCATGTGGTGGCATTAGGTCTTACAAATACTAGTCTTGCATGATAACATGGCATTACTTGAAACCATATTATTGAGTGGTGGCATCAGGTCACATAATAGCTTCTATCACACAGTAGCATAGTATCACTTGGTAGCATAGTGTTATGCAGTAATAGAAATGTATACAATATTGAGTACATTGTCATCTCGATTGAATTCTATTAATTTTTAGGTAGTTTTTCAAAAACCAAACATGGTGATTTCCCCTCTCATCTTCAAACTTAGATTTATCAAGGCTGTGAATCCAATTTGCCTAAACAAACCTCTGGGGTTTCTATCATGGCCTCTTAAAGTGAACCCAGCAATAGGGTACCCATAACCTTGAGGTGTTTCCATGTTACATCAAATTTGGAAGGCTTGAACTACCTTTCAAATGGTGTAAATTTTATTGATAATAGGTTAGTCATTAATAAATCACTTAAATTAGGTTCACACAAAGGCAAGACCTGTTATACACACCTACGGACACATTCCCTTATTTTAAATTAGTAATTTAATTACTAGATTAAATAGAGGGAAAATGTAGATAATAGAATCTAATTTATGTAATACCTCAATATTGTACAATTAGAAAATATCCATCATTGTTATACCTTTCATTTATAGACCTACTCATTCTTAAAAGGCTCATGGTCACCATCTCTTTGTGCCAAATTACTTATCTCTTAGTCTGACAATTGTTATTCTTATGACCAAGACTTCTATACTATGTAAAAATTTCTAAACCTTATCATTATCCTTCACTTTTAGTTTTATAACTATCCTTATTTTCTATCTTCCTAGAAACCTACATTCCACACAGACACATGTCTCGATATAAGTGTCCACTTTTCCTAAAAAGTGTCCAGTGCCCAAAAGTCATCCATTTTACAAGTGAAACATATCCTAAAGGTCAGCCTAAGTTATTTAGTTTGAGATATTTCTAAAAGGGATTAGTATATATACAAGATCAACCCTAATAAGTTTAACCTATATTTTCACAAATTTAATATAAAAAACACACTCTAAATTTGTATTCTATCATCTATTACATATGAGACATTATATTTATATAATAAATAATCTCCTATAATCAAGGAGGCTTCCTCAATATTTTATTCCTCAAATATCTCAACCATATAACCTCCTAACCCAAATATGTAATAAATTATTTATAATAATATATTCATTTAATCTACTAACCAATAATAACTGTATTAATTATTTAGTAACTTACACAGTAATTTACCTTAATGTAAATACTAAATTCTAACATCCCCCCCACTTAGTTTTTACATGGGGAGAAATTACATCATGTGAACTAAAAATAAAATCATATGCCAATGAATACTTTTAGGTCTACATATTTTTGTTTGAATCTTATTGTCTAGATCTTGCTACACATGATCACCTATATAGGAAAACTTATCTCGCTTTCACTTCCATTTGAATGTATTCATCAGCTGACCATCTTCCAATGAAGTACAATAGTTAGAGGATATTTGCAGTCAGTTTCCCTCCTATATAACTATTTACATATTCAATGATATCTGCATTCTCCTCTTCTCCAACTTAGCAAGGGAATGACTACAATGTTTTATTTTTGCACACAACACACATAACTAAAAAACAAAAAGTGCCACCAAAATAAAATGTGACCTCATTATTAGTAGCTGATAAGAGGTGATTTTTAGCCTCCTTACTTTGATGCCTCCAACCTCCATTATATGATTATTTTAAAACAAAATATTTTCATCACTTGGGTAAGATATTTTTTCATCATTTAAATATTATTCCCAATCAATTTCTTCAACTAATTAAGCATTTGATCTAGTTTATCATCCAAAATATCTTGTGCCCTCTGCTTACAATTTAGAATTGCATGCCCTTCTTTTTTACAATATTAAAATTTGATTTTTCCTTTTGGAAGAACATTCTTTGATTTGTATTTGCCCTTTTTCCAAGATGTAATTGTTTCGCTTTATACATATAATAATTATTCTAAATTTAAATATTCATTTTGATTAATTAGAGTCGATAGAGATTAATCCTTCAAGACTTATTGTTACCTTGCTTAATGTAAACACTATATTGCACATACTCTTAGGCATACTAGTAAAAAGTATTTATTTTTCATCATCATCCTTTACTTTATCGTTAATGTTAGCTAACTAATTTAGTATGGAATAAAACTTACTTATATGATCTATCATTTGTACATCTTCTTCCATATTCAATCCATATAATTTATGTTTCAATGTCATCTTGGCATTATTTGCTTCATATTTGAAGAGCTTTTTTAATCTTTTCCAAATCTCTTTTGCTGAATTCATGAAGTCTACATGGTGTAGGTATGCTTTTGATAAGCTGAGGCTAATAGTTTCCAACACTTTTTGACTTTTGATGTTGCAATTGGCAAGTACATTAGCATCTGTTGGTGTCACTAATTTGGGCTTAACAACATCCCAAATATCTTTTTCTATAAGGTGTAACTTCATCTATATTTTCCATGTATGAAAATATATTCCTTTAAATTTTTTGATGAGACTTATTTTATCCATGACTATCTTCCACAAAGCTGACAAGAAAATGAGTGTCAATTTCAACCGATAATGCACCCCTTACAAAAAATATTTGACAAGATCCTATTACAAGAACTAATCTAAATTAAAATTGAAAAATAATGTAATGGACCTAAGACTCAATTATAAACAAACATTTTAAAAATTAATCAGATATTACTTTTTATAAAGATACTTTGAAATTTAAGACTCAATTTTCTAATATAACCAGAGCTACTAACTTACTAAACCAAAGGCGAAATTTATATTTTTTTAATAACAATATGACTCAAATCAAAAGGTTGCTATATTAATTAAATTATTTTGACTATATGACTTAAATTATGATGACTTTTAAACCCAAAAAAATGTTTAAACCCATCAAACTAAAAAATACCTAATTTTGTTTAGTTACAAGCTCTAAGAGATTGGTGACAAATTTGTAAACTCCATATTACACCATATCTACAACTATATGCATGAGAAGCAACCCATAGAGTTGGATATGATTCATTAAGACCCAAACACCATTGAAGGGAGCTTGAGTTGGATGGATTCAAGCTAACAATTTCTCAAATCCTTTGCCAACACTAAGCTTAGGGTGATCAATTTAGTAATGTTTGTCATTACTGAAAATAGATCTAAGCATAGAGACTATGTTTGATACATCCAAACAAGTTGTACAACTATATCTCCATGATATGATCCTTACATTAGACTAAACAATACTACATCTGAATGCATATAAATTTAATACACCATAAATACATCACATAAATTTTACACATGGGAAGGATAAAATAGAAAATTTATGATCTACAAGACTCTCATGATTAGTGGCAATAACCTAAATGAAAATATTTAGGATAGTAAAAAGATACAGGTTCTGAAAATGTTGCAGAATTGAAAAGGCTTTCACAAATCTATGCAAAAGAAACCTTAAAAACTACTCAAAATAAATCTTGATATCTACTAACATAATGTATAAATATATATTTAAAACATCCTATTAGGAATACATAAGATTGGAAATAGGCTTGGCATATACTTCATGTCATACATCTTACACTTACATGTTTGGCATCTTTGAATATAGCAGCACTATTTAGATTGCTCAAAATCAAGTTATAGATAAATACTTCAATGACCTAAAATTTTCTTAAAATTCACAGGACGCTCATTGTAATGGATAATTTCTCTGATACCATATAATATGTTTATCCCATATTTACACAATTTTAATATAGATAACACACACTATATTTGTATTCCATCATCTATTACATACGAGACATTATATTTATATAAGAAGACATATCATATAATCAAGGAGGCTTTTTCAATATTTGATCCCTCAAATATCTCAACCATAAAACCTCCTATCCAAAATACGTAATATATTATTTACAACAATATATTCATTAAATCTACAAACCAATAATAACCATATTAATCATATGGTAACTTATACACATTAATTTACCTCAATGTAAATACTAAATTCTAACAACCCTCATTCATTCCTCACCTAAAAAATACCAATAACTCACAAGGAAACCTACCATGAACCACTCAACCAAGAATTCATGTGACCAAACATGCCATATTCATCCTTATTTCTATATCAGTCATATGATAGTATTCCCATAGGTCTGAAGCATTTGAAGAGTAGTTCATGATACATATTTGCCAAGTTACAAGCTAGGTCACTATATGTCATTGCTTATCACACATTTCATCTTTATGTACACATAAGCCACAATATAGGGAATAACTACTTAAGTCTAGGGCCCTCTTTAGAGTATTAGCTATAGGCAATGCCCATTTATAAATGGGTTCTTAGGGTAATTTGACACCATGAGTTTATTAACTCATTTTTACCATAGTCACTCCAAGGGTGAGGAAACTAGGGTTGATCATTTGGTGAAGAGTGATATCATGTGTGCAAAATTTGTATATATCAAAAGAAAGGTGAAAGAAAACATAAAAGGTTCTAGTTGGTCACATTTAGATCTATTTAGTATTCCATTCATGACACATGCATCGATGTGACTATCTAGATTTAATGCAAGCATCTGAGGCCACAAAAATAATATTCCCAAAATTTGATTATTATTCTAGGATGACCTTCTATTCTAATTCCATATTATTCCAAATTAAACCTACATGAACACAGTAAACTAGTTAAGTATCATTGTAATATCTATTAATAGTTTTATTTTACTATTTTTAGTAATCTCAATTGTATAACTTCATAATATTATTTATCTAAGTTTTTTTAATTATCCTACTCATTAGATTAGTTCACCATCCTAGTGTAAAATCTAATATAATACCCCTTGACCCTAGATATCCCCTTATCTAAATTTAAGGTTAAATAATTAGATGATATCAGATTTGTCCTTAAAATGAGTTAGATTTGATTTTTTTTATGTTTAAAAATATTGGTTGGACCAAAGGCATACCCAGATGATGAAAATGTATCACATAGAGATGATTTCATTAGCATGTCCAATGAAGTTGCAAAGACATAAATAAAATTCTAAACTTCTTAGGCTAGTGTGTATTTAAACCTTGTATTATTTGGTTGAGGGTTAAAGGGGTAGAATAGCCTAATCAAATAGATGAATAAAACTATTCTAAAGTAGGATAATTAAATAATTTAGATAACATAATTGTTTAAACCTTTTTTAATATTAGGTGTTAGGGTTAAAGGCGTAGAATAGCCTAATCAAATAGATTAATAAAACTATTCTCCAACAGGATAATTAAATTTATTTAGATAACAGAATATACTAAATCTAGAAAATTAATGAATATGGATACTATAATCCCAATTTATATTCTAATAATTACAACACAAATACTCAGGAAGATTGACTATTAGGAACCAATCATCATATTCTAAAAATATTATGACTGGAGGCTTGGAAAATTACATCAACCTGTGGATACTTGCATCGATGCTTCTATCCTCTCGACAATTCTATCTGATATAAAATATTTATTATACTGTAAAGCAACTACCTATGCCTATTATGTTTTTATGTCACCTTTATGTTGATGTATATGGATCATGCACATATGCTCTATATAGTTATGTATACCTCAAACCATAGTTCCTCACCTTAGGTTAGGTCACCTTCTCAAAAATGGGTTAGTGTTTCAGGCATACTTAGTTATCCCCATTGTATGGGTTTATGTGTACACAAGGGTGCAATATGTTATATGCAAGGGCATTCAATGATCTAGCTTATAACTTTAAAAATATTATTCATGGGTTGTGATTTGAATGATTCAAACCTATTATATGACCACTCTTATGACTAATATAGAAATAGGGAAGAATAAAGTAGTAAAACTCAGTTGTGTAATTGATTGAATGAACTTGAATAGGTGTTTTCTTGGTATTTTCTAGATATGTGCTTGATAATGATGAATGGCCTTTGTTTTGTATTTATACCTCACCTTTTGAAATTATATTATGAAAGGATTAGGTAAGACAAATATGCTAACCCATACATTTATAAATATTTTTATTTTGGATCATTTTTGAGGTATAAATAGTTGATAAGAAAACTAGACACTAGCATTGATGCTAGTGTCCCTTTGAAAACACAAGTTTATGGCAAGATAGAAAACTATTAAAGGTCTATAACTAATAACAAAGGATATAGATAATATTTTAAGATTTCTTTAGTGTATAGGTGATCTGGGTCATCATAATGATAGGATTGGACTATTAGATAAGAAGTTGGGAATAGTGAGATGGTGAATGTAAGTTTTTCAATAGAAGAAAGGTCTAGGACTAAAGGGTAGAGCCTTGATTGGTATTTTTTAAGTGTAAAATACTAAGATGTTATATATAATAAAATTTTAGTATCTATAATAATATATTAAATATGGATAATTACCAAAAATGGAGAGTACGATGTCAATTGGTATTTTTATAATTGAAACACAAAAAAGAGATAATACTTAGTTGGTTTTCAAACACACAAATAGATCTGAGATGTACATGTGTAATAATAAGAAAAATGATGCATAAGATCCTATTATCATATTCTATAAATATTATTTCTAGATATCTAGACATTTTTGTTGATCTTTGGACACTTGCATCGATACTTTTATCTATGGCACGACACTTATGTCCTGTACAAAATACTCATTGTACTAAGAATCAAATTTCTATATTTGTTATTATTTTTTATCACCTTTATGTTGATGTTTGGATCATACACACATGATTTTTACGACTATGTATAGATCAAACCTTAGCACTTCACCTTATGTTTTGTTACCTTTCCAAAAAGGTGTTATTGGGCTCATGAAGTTGAGCTGACATCAAGGACCCCTTTATTCATGAGCACTCCCTACATAGCCAATAATCTAAGAAGGGACTCAAACATATGTATTTCTCCTCTAAGTGTGGGATTGTGTGTGAATAAGGGTGAAATATTATATAGACCTTCAATATTTTTATACATTGATAGACACTTGCATTCGCATAGGGACACTAGTGTCTAGATTCATTATCTACTATATGTACCTAAAAATTCATCCAAATTACAAATATTTGAAACATATGAGTTGGCCTATTTGTCTTATCTAACCCTTGTATGACATATTTTAAGAAGGTGTGGTATGAATATAAATTAAATCTTATTCATTATTCATCTAGAAAATACCAAGCAAACATCTATTCAAGCTCATTCAATCAGTTGCACAACTAAGTTATATTGCACAAGACTGACATAATATATAATCCATAAATATCATCTATATTTGGTTCATTATCATCTTTCTTTAAATTGATAAAATTTGCAAAGTTAGTTTTAGGTAAGTCATGATATTGGAATTATTGGACTAATACAATCACTAAACCTTATAATTATGTGGTAGAGTCAAGCTTGAGTTGTACCATTATAAAGCATCAACCATAAGGGTTTTAAAAATTAATTTGGTAGCTACAAAAATTTTAATCTTGATCCAATATTTCTAAATATTCCCAAAGATCTTAGGATGTAAATAAGGACTCATATATCCATCATAGGTGATGGTTTGAGATATTCCTCTAACATCCATGGCTAAAATATGAAGTTTTAAGGATTTTTTTAGATATGCTTAATGCATTTATTGTGAATGGGAGGTTACAATATTGGGTTCTCAATCTAGGTCATGGATTATTTCTCCTCATAAAATTATAAAACCCTAGTTCTTCATCTTCATAGTGACCTTGAGAAAAAATGGGTTATTGGGTACATGGTGTCTAACTACCCCAAATAACCCTCTATCAATGAGTGATACTTACATAATCAATACTCTAAAGAGGGCCTTAGACTTATGTAGTTTTCCCCTATGTGTTGGCTTGAGTGTGCATCACACAATATGTGCAAAGCAAGTACAACAATGACCTATCTTGTAACTTGGTAAATCAGGGTCTTGGGATTTATTTCAATACTTTAGACTTATAGATGTGTTTTCCTTATGACTATTATGGAAATAGGGGGAAAAGGAAGCTTTTCTCAATTGAATGCTCTTTATTATAAATAATGGGTATTTTCCCCATGTTTATAGGTGAAGAATGAATGAGTATTGATCTTGTATTTATATCAATCCATTTGGATAAGTGACTCACATAAAATCACATAGGCTGACCATTAGGATATGTTTCATTTGAAAATTTGATGACTTTAGAGCACTAAACATTTATATCGAGTCAGGACACTAGCATCGATGTTAGTGTATATCTTAGATATTAGTGTCTAGGGAGCAAGAAAGTAGGTAAATGCTCAGAACTTGTAGAGGTGGAAGATAAGTACATTTAAGCATTATAGGTAAGATATAAGGCTTGGTTAATCAATATAAGACTGGTTAGACTAAGAGATAGGCCAAGGGGCACAAGATATAAGTCTCTACATAAGTGATAAAGGTCCAAAACTGATAGGAATAGCCAAGGTTTAAGTTTTCCAAGTGTATAAGACTGGGGTGCTATATAATCCATAAATATAATCTAAATTTACACCCCGCTTAATATAGTAATAAAATCTCTAGTTTAAAGGAAAGGAATGTGTACTTGGGTATGTATAGCACACCTTCTCTTTATGTCTTCCCAACTTGAGTGCTTTAGGAGTGACTAACCTGCAACTAATAAAATGTTATAGTATATAATCAGTGCACAATCTAGAATTGAAAGTACTTGAAAAATATTTAAATTGAAAGAGAAAGGCTTAGGATTACACCTATGTGTTGATGTAATTGCCTTGCCTACTGGTAAGTTGATTTAAAAAAATGTATTATTATAAGGCTATGAAAGTGAGATTAGGATAAATATAGATAAATCTTGAAGGTTTATATATCCAAAGAGATAGAGAAAGATTTGATGGCACATGTCCCTAACCTTAGAGCAAAGATGAGTTGCTACCTAGAAGTTGGGATTAGCTCAAACATACAACCCAATCATACTTATAACCTAGTGAGGCTAGATGATACAATCAAGTCTAACCTAAAAACTTGGAAATACTGAGTGATTTAATCACCTTAACCATACCAAAAAGTGAACTAACTATTGTAGTAGATTAGCTCAATAAAGTCCATAAAAGTTTGACTAGGGTATTGATACGTAAAAGTTTTTGAACTGGTAATAGTCCATAAAAGAGTTTTAGAATCTAAAACTGATTTGGAGTTTGCAATATTAGGCAAAAATCTCATAGCATATTCACCTTAGATAAGTCTCATGTTTAAACTATGTATAACAATGGTACTAATGTATAGAATTCTACCACAACTATGAATTTAGATCATATAACTATGTGATTTGGTCAATTTGTAAATTTGTGTAAATGTAGAGAACATGCTTCCAAAGCATGCCCCTACTATATATGGAGAAATTTAAAGATTTATATAAGTACCAATGTGGAGAACATGTTTCCAAAATGTGCCTCCATTGTAATTTAAAGATGTTAAATATTGAATATATGTGGATAATATGATTTCAAAGCATGCCCCCACTGAATCTAAAAACTATGAATGTGTGAAAACCATGTTTATATGACATTCCCCCACTAAATCTAAAAATGGTGAATATGTGGAAGCCATGCATATATGACATGCCCCCACTTAATCTAAAAATTGATATAAGTACCAAATATTGAATAAGTGTGGATAACATGCTTCCAAAACATGCCCTCAGTGAATCTAAAACTATGTCAAATGTGAATAACATGTATCTATGACATGTCCCCACTGATATTCCCCCTTTTAGGTGATGGAAGAATAGAAACTGGTAGTTACTCACCTCAAAAGGATAAGACAACTATATAATATTTGAATGTAACCGTGTAGCATATATAATGAACATATCTAGGTAGATATAGCATTGAAGTGCATAAAACCTATGTGATCACATGAAGGACTAAAATGCATGATAAGGATCATGGAAATGTTGAGATAGTAATAGTATAAGCTCAATAAGTGAACAAAAACATACACCAAAAACACTCAAAATCAAGTCAAAAGGCAATCATTTAAGGAGATTGTAAATAAAGGGCATGTTCAAATGTTGCACAATCAAAATAAATGATAAAGAAAGCATACATATGCATGTGGGTCTCAAATAAAGGCTTTTTTCAAATTCTCAAACAAGGAATGCTATAGCAAGGTAAGACACTCAAAGAAGTGCATAAATTAAAGCATAAGCAACCAACATAAACATTTCATAGTAGCCCATGGATCAAATGCATTAATAAAAAATGTCAAGTGCATAACATATCAAGTACCCTGGATAAGATACAATCATAGATAAAGGCATGTGTAAGTACATATAAGCTGAAATCATGATAATGTAAAGTGATCCTTGAACCATATAACCTATGAGTATCAGGATTAAAGAAGCAAATTCCCCTAATGTCTACATGACATGAGTATAGGGAAGGCCCAACATCTAAAATAGGAATATATCATGTATTTGTGTATGCCTGTATAACACTCAAATAGAAGTATGACACACATGTGTGTGTATAGGAGTAATTGGATATGCCATCCATTAATATGTAACTAACACATAGATGCCAATGATCCAATAGAACATGTAGGTGCCTAAAATATTTTTTTATTTTTTAAATGTTTTTTATTTTTTTGTATTTTTAGAATGTTTGAAGAGACTACTCAATGATCTCATATAATGGATGTTCATAGGTATCTCCCCATTTGGTGTTTGACAACCTTAAGCTAGATCTTTTGCATTATTGTCATCATGATTAGATAGGTTAAAAAGGTACATAACATGTTCCTCCTCAAATTTTTCTTGTGTATTAGAATAAGTAATCCTATCATTTGGAATATGTATTGATTTGCCTTCATGAGAAAAGGAAATACCTTGCTGATTTTGGTCAATTTTTGCTTCCATTCATTATAGCCAAAGAGATCCTAGTGTAAATGCATATGGATATGTGGTAGGCATAACCCAAACCCATGTTTTAATTACTTTAGGAACACAAATAATTGGTATTGTTATGTTTCCTAAGGAGTCTATCTAACTTAATTTTTTTTGCAAGTCTTGTAGACCAAAACCAAGCTGTTGAAAATGCTTTATATGGTAAGCGGTTTTTGTTTGTGTAGGATAATTATAGTTATGCCAAAAATAATCACAAACAATGTATAAGGAAATTTTTAAATCATGTTGGCATGGAGGTTCTTTGATTTTTCAATAAACTTGAGTCCTTTAGAGTATCATCAAGTATAATCATTTGATCATCAAAGAGATCTTGGATCTTATATTTCAAGTAATTCATTTGTTTTTAAAATGCCTTAGTCACTGATGATAATGAGAATAAGTATTTTAATTATATCCTTTGGGTATATATTAACTCATATATACCCCTATAGGATGAGGGAGAGGTATAAGCTTACACTCTAGTAACCATAGGAGTAAGGAAGCTAGGAACTCAGGTAAACATGAGAACTACATCTTTAGTATTTTAGATAGAATAATTTGATTAGATTATTTTACTAGTGTATCCATTTTAGACTCATATTTAGAGTGTTTTGGTTTAGTCTTATCTATTTTTTAGACCATTGCATAATGTTTGAATGGATTAGGATCTATTAAACATGTGTAAATGAAACCTTGATGACTAAATTTTAAGCATGCATGCAATGTAGAGGTAATCACATACATCTCATGTATTCAAGACTATCCTACGAGAATGTTATAGTTAAAATCATTTGGCATAACTTGGCACAAATTGGGTAATGTATGGGTACCCACAGTAATATTTAATGTTATTCATCCCAATATGCATCATGAAATATTATAAAATCCCATAATTCTCATATTAGATGGTTTCAAATCTAAAGGTTCAATACTAATTAAGGAAAGAAAGGATATGTTATAAATGTTGAGTCTTGAACCATTGTTCATAAGAACTCATTTTATTATTTTGTTTCAAATTCACACCTAGATGTAGGGTAGAAAATAGTTGTTTATAATATGTTAAGGAATTAAATCATCCTTTTTTAAGGATATATTATACTCGATTATTTTATGTTACTTAAGACATAGGCCACATATAGTGGTTTGGTATTACAAGGGAGTATGGTCATACTTAATGCATTGAAAAGGATATGTTTTTAATTTTTTGAATGGTACATCAAGTCCAAGAGTGAGGTTTTGGTAGTACTATCCTTGGACTAGGAGGTAACGTGACCTAGGGAGGATGATTGTTTCATGCACTCCTTTTGTCACTTTATATTGACATGTAAAAGCTCATTATAAACATTAGAAAAAGGAGTATTCAAGAACAAAGGTTTTGAATCCCTTCTAGATGGAAATGATTCAATCAAGCATGATATATAACAAGTAAAATCACTATTAGGTATTGGGCCATGAAATAATAAATAGATATATCCATGGCAAATGTGATTATAAAATTATAAAAATTAGGTATCAATAATGGAAAAATCATTATAAAACCTTTAATACTTAAATTTAATCTTAATCTATCACGCTAAAAAAATTTATGGCATTTTCATAATTAAATTTAGAGCTATAAAACTTTTAGTGGACTAAAATTAGATTTTTAAAGGCTTAATTATAAAATTTGTAGGTCTATATTTTGACCATAAAACTCTATCCATGTGTCTAAAACATATAAAATAACCTATAAAACATAAAAAATAGTCAAATATACCTCCTTATAAATTTTTAGTTCATTTGGATCATTCGTTATGGAGTTATGCACCTTTAGCACATGGTTTTTCTATGCCTTCTTATAGGCTTATAATTTATATTTTATAATAAATCTCTTTGTACATATCCTAAACATATTAAAACACATTAAAAATTTCATAAATACTTTATCCAACCTTTATTAAAAAATTTAAGTCATTATAGTCATTTTTTTCAAAGATATGCACTTTTTTATCTCCCTAAACCCTTTTAAAACCTCACTTATAGACCTAATGATTATGTTTTATCCATATATCCATATAAAAACTTAAAAAAATACTTTAAAATAGTTTTAAATATTTATAAACATTTCTATTCATCTATCCTTAAAATTTTGGATCATTTAAATGAGTTTTTTTGAGTTATGAGGGTTTTGGTACCCTTGAAAACCTATATTATTGTAGCTGGTCGAGGGTGATATTTTAAGGCTAATTTGAATTATAATGAATTTTTTTAGTTGTATAAATACTATTCTTAAAATTATTCTCAAATCTTTATTAATCTTTAAAATAAATGTACCTTTTCTTGATTGTGCAAGACTAGTTCCTTGATTGTATATAATCACTATTTCATTATCATACTCCTATAACATAAAGAACCAACATAGAAATGAAAAATATAACTTTAAATCAATAATATAATTCATTAATACACATCATTATATTAAAATTGAATCTAACTGTTCATAAAATCATTCTTTTATTACTTATACTGCCAAAACTTTCATACATCTTCAAAACCCTATAGACCCCTTTTCTTTTATGGTTTTTTTCTTCGTTCCCTCTTATCTATTCAAATGTTTGAGGTATTATTGATATTTTTAAACTTATCCACTTTTATCTTGTATTTATATCCACATAACAAATTCTTTTTTTAAGTTTTTATGTTCCTTTTCTTATGCAAAACTATCCACCTTCTCTAACGTACCAATATCTAGCTTATCCTTTTATAACTTAAATCTACTTAAGTTTATACATGGTTCATGTTGAATTAATAATTTAAAACAATAATAAAACATCATCATGTCATAATTGACCCCTTACAAAGAGAATCACCCTATTACAGCAATTTCAAATATAATGAAACACCTTCAAGAGGCTACTACAAATTCAAATTTTTGAATGGACAGTTTTTGGTAAAAAATGAAGCATATACAAGCTTCTTATTGACCACATATGACTCAATAAAAATTATACAATATTTGACAAAATATGACTTCTATAAAGATGCACCTACATCACTATATAATGATGGTATAAAGGATATAATTAATATATATATGTAAGTAAATCATTAAAAAAAAAAACTAGATCTAATATGTAAGATATATAGGCTAAATAAATATAAATTACATTAGGCAGTAACCAAGAGATATCTAAATAAATGATTTGTAAACAAGAATTAAAAATGTCTCTTAATTAGAATGAGATCCTATTTTCAAGATCTATACTTGTTAAAATACCAAGCATAAACAACTAATTTTACATCTTTCAACTATTACAAAACTGATAGCAAATGGCAATGTCCAAGTTCTTATCAAATATTTCCATATTTCCTTAACCAACACTTGAAATTTTTCATCCTCTATCCAAGTGGGGTTAAACTTAAATAGACTTGGGATCCTAATTTCTAGTTTGAAAGGAAATGGTAAAATGATAAGAATCAACACATTTTTCAACCCAATATCTAATTCTCTCTCCACCTATCATAATAATATCAACCACTAAGAATAAATTGAATATTTTGGCACTTAGGGCTTCAACCATCCTATTGTTATGCAAAGCAAGAAATTTTCTAACTAGCTTCACGTCAAATAGACATTTATCCTATAATTTGTGAATAAATTATCCTACTTAAGCATCAATTCTAGTTGACATCCCCAAAACCTCAACTTTTTTCAAAATAAAGTTTAGATCACCACCCAAAATAAGTCTCTCATGTTTCATGAAGTTATTTACCAAAAGAGAATCCCAACAGTGTGTATTTTTCTAACTTGGCCCATAAATATTTGATATAACAAAGGATTTCCCTAATTCCATGGAGTAAATATCATCTCCTAACCTTGATACAAAGTACACATTATTGAGTAGATTTAAGGACCTCTCCTCCACCCCAATATTAAACACCCATAGCTTCCTACAAAATCTAAAGATATAAAGTCCCACTTTATCAAAAAAAATTATATTACTACTTATACTTTCCTTCCCTCACCCATAGTCTTTTGTAAAAAAAATATTAGGATGATATAAATGTACTAATCTACACAAGGTAAATTTTTTAGAGTCACTCATCAAACCTCAAATGTTAAGAGAGATAATTAACATGGAAAAACCCTTCCCATGGATTTTGTTTGCTCTAAGTACACCAATAATGTTTTTTTGCTTCCCACTCTAAATATCTCTTAGTGTTTGATCTTTTACTTGACTAATGTAGGATTTCCTTCCCAACATAGATGAAATCCCCTTTCTCCCATATAAATTTAGATCTCATTCCACTCTTAACTCTAAATTTATTGTCTTCTTTGAGGATCTAAGAAAATATATGCTTGCCCCCCCTCGACTAAACTCTACCTCTATAAAAGAAAATGAATAGGGAATTGTGGGTGTAGACAATATCTCTAAATTATATAACACCTCAATCTTGTACACTTGGTAAACTGAAACCTTGGTTTTTATTCTCATTTTTAAACCTTTTTTACTTTTAAAAGTCTTGTATATATTCTCTCTTGTGCCCTTTGGCCTATCTCTTAGTCTAACCAGTCTTAGATTGATGACCTAGGCCTTCTATCTTGACCAAAATGCTAAAAACTTGTTTATTTTATGCCTTTACAAGTTTTGAGCCTATACTTGTTATATTTCTCCCTTGACACTTGCATCCCAAATAATACACCTATGTCAATGCAGGTGTCCTACTCTGATGCAAGTGTCTAGTGTCCCAAAGTCATCTAATTTAAAAATGAAACATATCATAATGGTTAGCCTAAGTGATTTAATTTGATTTATTCTCTAAAGGGATTGATATACATATAAGATCAACCCTCAATCATTCTTAACGTAGAAAAAACTAAGGAAACTTATCAAAAGCATTCAATCAAGCACTAAATAAAGTAAAATCTTTCCTATTTTCTTTTATTCTCATATCAATCATAGGAACAACACATACATAGTTCTGAAGTACTGAAGGAGCAGCCCAAGAGATATATTTGATCAGTTATAAGATAGGTCATTATTTTACTTGTTTTCCACATATTACATGATTCAAAAATAAGACAAAATGTAGGGGATAACTACATAAGTATAATGCCCTGTTTTTATTATTTACTATGTAGGCAATGCTCATTGATAGAGGGGTCTTAGGGGCAACTCAATATCATGTGCCCATTAACCTATTATTTTGACATCCACTATGGGGAGGAAGAACTAAGATTTTTCCATTTGATAAATAATAATAGTCTATGACCCATATCTAAATGCACTAGAATAAAGGTGAAGAAAAACTTAGAATTATCTAGGTGGTCGCATCCTATTCTAGAAGGTTCTAGAAGGTATTTTGAATAGGACACCTACATCCAACCCAAACACTAGTGTCAATGTAATTTTCCAAGGCTTATTAAGGTATGTTCTTGTTTTTGGTATTATGACATTGATGTTGTCATTGATTTAAAATGTTTTTTAGTATAATTTATGTCCCATATATCTTCTTATGATGTTGCATGGTGAGTGTTCATGATAACTTGAGCATGGTTTAGTAGTCTTTGAGTTCTGTATGAGGTCTTGGCACAATGTTGTGGTATGACAAGATCATGATCCTATTGAGATTAGTTTTGTCTAAATTTAATACTAATTAAATAATGTTATTGGTTTATATCATTGAGAGTTATCTTGTTTGATTTTAAGTCTTTGAGTACTAGGTGTCTTGAGAAGCCCAGTCTAACCCTGTGAGAAGGTGTATACATGAATCATAGTGAAGCTTGGTGAATTATGTCAGTACAAGAATGAGAGAGTGTATAAAGTTGTGTAAGCATGATAATGAGACAAATAAGTATTTAAAATACATCCAAGGTCATTTTTTAGGATTAGTCTTTGCATGAAGAGAACTAATGATAAGGTATTAAGGTGAGTAGATTAAGGCTTGTGAGAAGATGTGTGGCAGTGGTTGAGCATGGTATGAGGTTGTTTGGAATGATAGTTATTTTTAGAGTTCATATATAATGGAAATAATGTCTTCAATGATTCATGAGTTAGAAGAGAGAGAGAATTTGAAGACAACTAATGTATTTCATCTTCATATCTTGTAAGATCAAGAAGATCAGTTCTTAAGCATGGATATGACTTGTAGAAGCATAATGATGATTATATGGGTGTGTATGGACTTAAATTTGTGTAATATAGTTTTATATCATGTAATAAATGTGTAGAGTTAGTCACATGACTCTCAAAGTGAGCTAAAGAGGTAAGTTCTTCATTGGTAATCCTCTCATGGACCTTAGCTTAAGACCCTAGGTGGCATGATGAGGCATCATGATCAAGTTTAGAGTATTATGAGATAATGTGAGCATGGTTTGAGGTTTTAAATTTTTTTTCAAGTGTGTTCGTAAATTTTTAGGTCTTGATTTTAATAAGAAAGCATAAAAAGTGAATTTGAGGTCTCTCATGTGCTAGAATGAGGTGTTAGAGACCTAAGAAGGATTTTATCATGCTAGTTGGTTTGTCAATAATTTTCCTGGGATATTGAGTATTTCATGGTAGTTGGGTAAGATTAATAGGTGTATTCTCTAGTCATTAATTTTTTGAATAAGGGGCAATCCTTTATGAATGATTGTTAAGAGTGAAAACTAGTTTTTAGTACCTTAAAATCCTAAGTTAAACCTAATGTTAGAGATATGATTCAAAAGTGTTGAGAATGGATTTTAAATGTTATCTTGATGATTTTATATATTATTAAACTCTCCTAGGTACATCTTGGTGGCATTTTTATAATAGATGAGTGAGTGAACACTATAAGAAAAGCCATGTTTCTCAAAAATTTACTATAGCAGGCAAAGTTGATCAAGTCAAAGTTGCTAAGTGGAAGGAGGTTAAATATTGAGACATATATATTATTACCATGGTAGTTTATTATAAGGTTATATACTTAAAATATTATAAACTATTCATGAAAGTTGACCTGTCACTAAAAAACCTAGTGAGGTAGACAGTGAGAAAATCCAGGTAGAAGTGGGAATGAGTTTAGGGATGTGTTGCCATAGATTAGGGATGGATCCAATTACACTGGGTTTTTTTTCAATACATTTAACACATATCCATATTAAATATAATATTTTTATATGTGTGTGTAGGGCATAAATTTTCTCTCAAACTGACTTGTCTAACATAGTGAGGTTTGTGTATAATGAAGCCCTGAAATTGATCTGTAAGATCAATATTGCTATTGGACCTTATAATCTATTTTTTTAAATATATTATAATAATATTTTTTAATAATATAAATTCATTTTAATCTCATAAAAATTTTCACACAATTTTTCTAATTCATTGTTTTCATGACTCTATTTTAAAGTTTTTGACAGTTCTAAGTAGTCATCTAGTAGAGAAGAGAATGAGGTGATTTGCCCAAAGTGAAAGAGTCTAATGAACATGATTATGTTATAAGGTTATCTAAGGTTATTATGAGTGTATTTATAGTCATGAAATTTTAATTTATAGATGTTGGTTATCAAATGATCATGACTAAGTTTTGAAGCTAGTTTGTTGTTCTAAGTAGCATGTTACAAGAGTGAGTTAGAGGCTTTAAGACCTATGTTGCAATGCTTCAAGAACATTTTGAAGACCCTAAGGTCATGTATGTTATATCCATGTGATTTAATGGTATTATTATTTTATAAAATTGTTTGTGTGCTTCAGTTTTGGTTGGCAAACTTTCTGGCAGTAAGAAGGCCTAATTGTGAGTAGGCCTAATGGTGTGGTTCAAGGAGTGAAATGAGATAAATGGTGTTGGGTACTTAATGTGAGAATAAGGTATAATTTTTTTAAAAAATTAAGTTTTTAATCCACTTATGGAGGCTAAATATGCTCCAATGTGGTCAATGTGAAACATGTGCTTGGAGAAGGCCTAATTGCATTACGCCTCCTTTAGACCTAATGGTGGTTTGGGTCCTTATGAAGTGGTGGCCGACATATGTAGTGGTTATTTATATTTTGAAACATGTTTTTTGATTTATTTCAAGGGAAATCCAAGTATGAAAAGGTTTGTGTCTGACTAAGGTATGTGAAAGTAAGAGTCAAGTATAAGAAAAAAGTCTAATAAGCCTAATTTGGTTAGTTAATATATAGAGGGGATGAATGAATGAAATAGAAGTTTTGAAATTATATATATGGATTTAATACCATTATATATGTGTGTTTAATATGTCATGAATTTATAATAGTGATTTTACATATGATGAACAAGGTCATATGACCTATATCTATCAAGAAGAGGGCTAGTAGAGTGAAGAGGCCTAATAGGTTGTTTGAGAGAGATAGAAGAGTATAAAGAGAAAATAAGGTGATAATCATCAATTAAGTGATAAAAAGGTGTTAAAATCTAATTAGAGGTTTTAGGTGGATGATTTGGTGCTGAGTCATCTAGGGGGTTGGTGCCTCCTTATAAGTTGGTGTTCCTTGTGGGGTTGGTACCTCACTAAATCTTGATTCATTTCTTATAGGACTATAGTCCAAGTTTTATTTTAGTGGATTTTATCCCCCATGATAGTTTCCCAAATATATCTTGTGTTCATATATTGTATGCTTATGTGGATGCTTGTTTATGTATTGGTTGGTGTATGTGTTTGAATGATTATTTCATGAATGATAAAAGAAATTAAATGACACTTTTAAAGGAATTGATTCACCCCCCCCCATTAGTGACCATGATTCCAATAATTGTTATTAGATCATTTCCTTTGAAGGACTAATATTCCAAAGGAGATCCTAAGCAAGCGAAGATGGCTAGTTAAGCACAATATGGTCTCTCTTCAAGTAAGGCACCATTGTTCAATGGATCTAATTATGCTTTTTGGAGTGTCAAAATGAAAACATATTTGATGTCTCAAGGTTATGATGTTTGGCAACCATTTTTAGATGGATATATTTCACCCTCTATTCCCCCTATAGATGTAGTAGGTAAGAAGGCTAATGATAACAATTCACAGGCAATGAATGGTATTCTTTATGGCCTATTAAAAGTAGAGCTTGTGAAGGTGATGTACTATGTGTCTAAAAAGAGATGTGGTATAATTTGAATACTATCCATGAGGAAGACTCCAAGGTCAAATTGGCTAAATTTCAAACCCATAGAATATAGTTTGAAAGCCTAAGGATGAATGAAGATGAGACCATTGTAGCTTACCTATTGAGATTTGATGAAGTGGTCAACATCATAAGAGGCCTAGGTGAAGAAGTGAAAGAGTTTATTCTAGTTCAAAATGTATTGAGATCCTGAACTCCTAAGTTTGATTCCAAAGTGTCTATTGTTGAAGAGATGCAAGATCTAGACAAGATGAAGATGGATGGACTTCATGGCACCCTAACAACCTATGAGATGAGGACTAAGACTTACAGATAAGGAAGATGCATTCAAAGCATAAAATTTTTCAAAGGAGAATAATACACAAGGTAAATTCAAATACAATGATGTTTCTGATATTGATGATGGTGAGTTGATAGTTATGTTTGTAAGAAAGTTGAAAATTGGTTCAGGTAAATACAAGGGTAAACTACCCTTCAAGTGATTTAATTATGGATAAATTGGACACTTTTCTAACAAGTGACCTCATAAGCATAATACAAAGGGTGATGAAGATCATGATAAAGGTCATGATGATGACAAAAAGTCTTATAGGTCTGATAAGAGCAAGAAAATTTTTAGAAAGTATGATGACAAGAAGAAATATTTCAATAACAAAAGAATCTTTTATACTAAGGAAGATTGTAGATCATCTAATGAAAGTGAGAGAAGTGATTCTGAGAGTGACCATGAAGGTGTTGGTCTTGATGTCAATGAAGTTATTTTCATAGCTAAGGAAGGAATTTGTTCAAATCAAGAAGAGTCCATGTGGTTTGAAGGTATTGTTGGTGTTTTAGAGGAAGAAGAAGATGAGGTGGACTTTGAGGTTGAGTTGATGAATGCTCTGGAAGAAATGAAGATGGTGAAGAAGAATAAGGTGATGAGGTCTATTATCAAATACTATATCAAATTAGTTTGTTTGAAGAGAGATTAAGAAACAACTCCAAGGAACAAGAACAAGTAGTCAAACAGTTGGAGACTCAATTTGATATTATGATTGCAAGCCTAAAGGCTAAAGAAGAAGAATGTGTCAGGGATGTAATTGAACTGGATTCCTTAAGATCTGAGTTGTATCACAAATCAAGTATGGTGAATTACTTTGTGAAGTTTTAAAATAGTACCAATGATCTAAATAACATTTTAAGTAGTCAAAAGACTGTTAATAATAAAATAGATCTTGGTTTTAATGGATACTAAAAGAAGAATACTAATGTGATCAAGAAGAATAAAACCTTAAAGGTCAATGGTCAATCAAGGAATGATGGTGTTGTCAGAATGAATACTAATACTATTAAGCATCCTAATTTTATAAGGTATATTAATCCTTTCAGTGGTTATTATTATTCATGTAACCAATTTAGTCATAGATTAAAGCATTGTAGAAGACCCTCCAAGAATGAATATGCATGGAACTATGAGGAAAATCATCAATAAAGGGATATAAATTAGGTCATTTGTTATATTTGTCATGATATAAGACATATTGATAGATATTGTACCAGTAAAGAAAAAAGAAATCATCATTCAATAGGTATGGGTAATGGTGTGTTTCCATTAAGAGGAATAGTGTGTTTCAATTTTCAAAATCTTGGCATATTAAAAAGTTTTGTAAGCATGGATTCTCAAGTCAAAACAAGAATTTTAAGGCCCCTAGAGTGCAAGTGTTTCACTATGTTTTGAGCTTATTTGACATTCAAAGAGAGAGAAATATAAAAGAGAGAGAGTTATGGATAAGTGATTAAAACCTAGATAAGTGTGCACCATTTTAGACTTTGTAGATTCCCCTCTTTGGTTGTGGAGGAAGACACTATAGATAAGAAAACACTACATAAAATAGTTATTAGTGGAGATATGCATAGGCTAACAAGCTACGTGCTTATTCTAAGAAGCATGAAACTTCCTTGGGATGATAGTCTACTATTTTAAAACAAAGTTTTAAAAAATGCAAGTAAAGAGAAAGATAGAGAGAGAGAGGGAGAAAGTTAGAGTTTTATTTACTGTATTACAAGTATGAGTGTAGCAGAAGATAATATAGTGCAGGTTGATAAGTCAGGTATATGTTTTGGGAAGGTTGTTATGTGGTTTTGAGGTTTCTAGTTTAGAAACACAATAACCAACGTTAGTTAAAGGATTGATGTCAATTGGAGTCATTGATGTCAGTTGGGGTCATCGATGTCGGTTGGGACAATAGTAATAGAATGAGTTAGAGAAGGCTTTTTTAGGAGGAAAAATGGGAGTATGGTCAGGTTGTGAGGTTGGGAAGATTTGTAAAGGGGTGGGTAAGACAGGTGATTCTCGATAGAGGGTTAGTATGTTGGGGTAGAGAGAAATGGGTGGGGAGCTTTACAACTCCTCTATGGAAGGAGTCGGGGTTCATGAAATAATAAATAGTATAATGTAAAATAATTATAAAATTACTATTTAAAGACTTAAAAAATACCAATATATACTTAACTGGTGAAATGGGTGAATTGTAATTATCAGATAAAAGACTTTGATGAGACTTAGTGAACCAATGGGTGAACAGACAAGACAAGCATGTGATACTAGTCCTCAAGAGTTCAAGCTCTCTATAGTGTATCAATTCTTGATTTGGATCAATTTGTGCAAAGTAATGATAAGCCTGGATGTTGAGAGTGATTTAGGATGTTTTGATTGCCAAAAACCTATGCATGAATCATTACTTTTATGACCTAAATACCAACTTGGAATATTTCTTAAGTAATCGATGTTGGTGATCCCACCAACATCGAACAAGGGTTGATTGATGTCAGTGGCATGAGAATAGGTAAAAGGGATATTTTTAGCCCATTTTCTATTCCTTCTCTTTCCAAGTGTGGTGACTATTAGAAAATGGTAAAAATTCAAGGTTATGAAGAACATAGTTAGTTAGGAATTTGTGTTAGGAGTGGGAAAAAGTCATAGGTAGTTAGGATCAGGAGACTAGGTCTCAAGGTGACTTAGAGGGTAAGAATTATTCTTAAGATGAGGTGACCAGATGAGGTGACCAGATGAGGTGGCATAAGTGGGTTTTAATTAACTTAATTAAATATTTTAAGGTGAAAACATGCCTTAGGAAGGTTAATTATTAAAATGGAATCAATGGGGGTTTTAACACAATGAGTCACGCAAGTGTGTGACATAATTTTAGTGTCTACATTTTCCCATTTTTGTCTTGTAACTTGTATTGACAAGTTGTAAGACAAAAATAGGATTTAGATACTCTAGGTATGGGATAACATATTCCCCCTCAAAATGGGAACCAATGAAGAAGAATATGGAATTGGGTACCAGTTTAATAGATAGTAGATGGGTGGATGGTGAGTGTGAACATGGGAACATCATTGCTTGTATGTATACTACTACTAGTTGTATTCGACATAATCAATAATGGGTAAAGGTGAGGAGGACTTAGATATAAATAACTAGAACATAGCTTGTTAGTGATAGATAATAGGGTTAAAATGATCAAAGTTGTAGATACAATGGTCCATCTATTCCAGGTATCTAAGGTAGGAAGTACTCTTAGAAAATAAAAAGGGTTATAGGTGATACAACTAGCAAGGTCATGATCTAAAAACACCTAATATGCATGTGTGCATGTAATAGACAATTATAGCATTATAGCATAAGTGGTTATAAAAATTAAGGTAAGGTTGGCTCAAAAGGGTCATTGGTTAAGGAGATATTTGTGATCTCTGATCAGAGTCATCATAGGTGGAAATTTAAGTGATCTCCAAGGTTGGTTGTCATGGGTGGGGAGATATACATGATCTCAAAGTTGTTCCATAAGGATTCCATATGAACCACTAAATGCATGAAATTAAGGTGATTTTACAAAGGGTGGTGGTTGGGATTAACAACCCTAATTTTGAGGTGGTTGACATCAGTTAGGTCATCGATGTCAGTAAGATGTATGCTGACATCAGTGGCTTAGGGCAGGACTACTAACATCGATGGGTGACCAAACCCAATAAAATGGGTTTGGTGGCCCACAAAAATTCATTTATGACATTATATTGTAGGGAAAAAGATCTCTAAGTGTCATGCAACACAAAACATCTAGAGCTTATCCTATTGTGGTGAGGTGGTGATAGGTGATTGATTGAAAAGAGTGTGTGAGAGTGAGGGTGTGATTTAGCACTTGGTGGGTCATGGTGTGACTGAGGGAGCATTGGTGTGGATAGAGATGGTAGAGATATGAGGTGACATAGATAGAGGTGTTCCACTATAGGTGATAGTCATTTTAACTTGGAGGAGATGGAGAGATGAGGTAGGATTTATTGATAGTTAATTTAAGTTATGTTTTGATCATAATTTGTTGGTTAAGTGAATATGAATGTATGGGGGGAGAGAGGGTAATCAAGGGGGTAGTGGATTGGGTAAGGGTAGGTTTGGGTGTATTTTTGGGGGGTTGGGGGTAGTTTTTAGGAAAAAACCTTAAATTTTAGGCGTGGGTTGTTCAGCCCTAGGGTTGAACCAGTCATTGATGTTGACTAGGTCTATCGACATTAGTCAATAACTGACACTAATGTCAATTGACAACTGGTACCAATGTCAGCATATAATACTAACATCAATCAAAACATAATATACGTCAATCACTACAAAACCCAAATGGGCAATTTTAGGAAGAATTAGGGCCAATTGTGTATCCCCAGTTGAATTTGTATAGGTGCATTAGTGGACTATCCTAATGGCTGAGCTAGCCTCAGAACACCCTATGTCAATTGATTGCTACTTATATATCCCTAATTAGGGCCTCAAGCCAATGTAGTTCCCCTAAAGGGAAGGGAAAAATGGGTTAGATATGGGTTAAAATTATTAAGGCAAGTGGTTAGGAAAAACTAGGTTAAAATAGGTTGTGGGACCTAGGGTAAAAATAAGTCATTAGGCCTAGGGTGTGAGATATAGGGCATGGGGCCTAGAGTTTTTAGAATAGGTAGGTTGGCCTAGGGTTTAAGATATAGGCTATGGGGCCTAGAGGTTTAGAATAGGCTAGTTGGCCTAGGGTTTAAGATATAGGCCATGGGGCCTAGAGTTTAAGTGGGTGAATGGGCTAGATAGTTAGGTGGGTAAATGACTGAGTTAGCCTCAAAAAACCATATGTTGATTGAGTGATGCCTACATACCCTAGATTAGGGCCTTGGGCCAATTTATTTATCCCAAAGGGGAATGGATTAAAAGAGAAGGTTTATAACTTAAGGTATGTGGTTTGATGGAGTGATTTTATGTGTGTAGATGTAGGCTAGGCAGGATTTGACATTATGAGATTGACTACCTACACTGTTAATGAGGATGAGGAGGGATGTCACCAAGAATGAGTGGGAGCACATGGTAGCTATAGGTTAAGGAAGAGTGTGATGATTTTTCAAAGTTGCATGAGATGTTAGCTTGATGGTAGCCTTGACAGAGAGGTGGGATCACACCACCAACACTTTCCATCTACCTACTAGAGAATTGATAGTGATGAAAGAGGGCGTATACAAGATTTTACGGTTACCACTCTAGGGTGAGGATCTCTTCTCATGTTTGAGGGAGGATCATGATATTCATATGTCCACATTGTTTGGGGAGCATGTCAATGAGGTGACCTATCATTCGATGAAGAGTAACATTACCTAATTATCTTGATGATGATAGGAAATACAATGTATGTACTACTTAATGTAGATGGAGGGAGATTCCCTATTATGATGATTAGAGTTTTGGCATAGATGTTTGAGCAATAGATAGTCTTCACATGGGGACCAACTTTTCTTACATAGTTATGTGGTGTGAGTTTGTGATGGTGATACAGTCTTTGTGTTGGGTATTTACTTAATTTTTGGGCATATGAGCACATTGTTGTGACATGGCCACTGGGGCTACCAGTCATGATTTTGACTAGTTTTAAGGTTGGTTTAAGATGATGGAGAGAGAGCTTGGCACAAACACAAGTAGATGGCATTATATAGGATATTAATTATTACAGGTGGTTGATGGATGGATTGATTCCTATATTTTTTTTTTGGAGGCCCTACTTGACATATCTTACATTCAGAGGATAGGAAGAGTAGCTTTTAAGCTTATAGAGTCTGATATGGGTTAAGGGGAGGTGAGTCAGAGAGTTGGAGATGATACCTATGGTCAGGGTCAGGAGATAGTTTGGGTTATTACAAGATGTACCTCTTACTTTTCCTTGATATGGGAGGGATGATATAGAGGCACCCCTTCTATTACTCCAAGAGACAGATGGGCCAAATTTTGAGGAGCTAATAGTAGTCCTAGGTGTGATAAATTTGAGGTGTACAATAGCTTATCAAGTATGGTAGGTAGGTTTGCACCCTATGATTATGAGGAAACCATGACCATATTTATAAGGCATGGTGAGAGAGAGGGATGTAGTTGTGTAGGCATAGGATATAGCATAGGCATATATTTTGGTCCTACAGGGATAGGTGACAACACTGCAAACCTAGCTAACTGCAGCATAGGCACAGGTTTTTAGTTCTACAAGGATAGGTGATGACACTACAGGGATGGGTTACTACATTGATAGCAGAGAGAGATGGCTTTAGATCAATAGGTTAGGCTACCCCCCTCCTTCACCATAGGGACCAGTACAAGGTCTTACAGTAGGTTTGATGTGTCCACCATACACTATACCACTAGTGAGGTACAACACTACTTTAGATGAGATTACATACTATGAGAGAGCCATCAGGCAATTCTTTCAGATTCAGATTTTTTTGTAGGCTAGAGAGTAGGAGAGATTGGAGATATGTACCATGACCTCTAGTTCATGTAGACATAAATAGGCAAAGGGTGGTGGTGATACTGCCACTTCATAACCATGACCATGGCCTTAAGTATTCTAAGGGCTAGATCTATTATGATTTTATATATATATATATATATATATATATATATATATATATTATATATCCTGTGAGCCAAAGTTGAGAGATGTATGGTGAGAGAGAGATGATACTGATATGATTCATTGATGTATATTCATATTCAATATATATAAATGATATTTTGGTATTGTGAGATGTTATGATGTTATTGATGATGATGATGATGATGATATATTATGTATGAGGTTTATGTGATGTTATTTGTGGTTATGTTAGTGATAGGTAGTGTGTTATGCTAACATTTACCATATTCATGATGGTACATGCATAGTTGAGTAGTTGGTTTCATTTTAGCATTTTCCATATATGTGATGGTGTATGCTAAAAATGAGTTGCTCGATTTTATAGTTTCTCAATTTAATGTTGTTTGGAGAAGCTATGTTAGTTGTATTTCACATAAGGTTGTATGAAATAAATTAGTTGGCAAATGGTTTATTAGTATTAGTAGAGTGTGATGATTGAAGAATGTATTTTTAATACACCATGATGTTTGTTGATATTGTTGAGAATCATTGCTTGAAATGGATATGTAAGTAATAGTATTATTAAACACATAACTTTAAGATGTAAGAATAGAGATTGGCAAGTAGGCGAGAAGATAAGTGAATCTTTTTGTGAGATACCACCTTAAAAGATAAATCGACATGTGATAGAAAAGAAAGAAACGTGATGCTCTTGCATTGGTGAGGACCATAATGACCATATGAATATGCACAGGAGTATGAGCCACATTCATGTGTTACAGTATTGACCATTCATTTGGTAGATAAATGTCATGATCACCTTATGTCAAGTGAGTTAAAATTCCCTTGATTATGAGGGAGTAAGAGGGGAAAAAGGTAAAAGGAATTATGTTTGGGTAGAGTAACCTTCTTGGTAGGGATGGTATGCCCTTTTTGTAGGTGATCCAAGAGCTACCATAAGCAAGTCCATGACTAAAATTTTTCATGTCTTTTTCTTGTGTAGGTTGATCAATGCAAGAAGCTTCTAAGTCATTATTTCCTTGATAACAAAGCTTGGCTTAGCCATCCTTCAAGGGAGGGGTCTAATTTTTTTTTTAATCTATCCTTCTAGGGAGTAGTCTATTTATAATAGTAATGAGAAGTTACATAGTTGTACTTCAAGGGAGAAGTCTACGTTGAGAATCATGACCTAAGAGATAATAATTTGTCTATATATCTCAGTTTATGTTATTATATATATATATATATATATATATATATATATATATATATATAATTTTAAGTCATAGACATAACTATAGAGGCTTATAAGTTTTCCTTTATGAGGTGAAAACCATAACACTTGGAAGGTTAACTAAGTGTGCAGGAACAAATATTAAGAGGAAGTAAGGTGAATGTAATAAGGTTGCTCAAGGGATGAGCTCAAGTTAGACATGAAGTGAAGTGTCACTTAATTAAAAAAAGAATGGTCATAGGTGCAAAGCATTTAAAGGCTCAAGTTCTGGCTTGCCTTCGAGAGAAGACAAGTGATAAGTTCTTGAGTTATACTTGTGAGTTATGATGTAGGGTCCAAACCAATTAGGAGAAAACTTGCCCCATTTGCTTTTCTCCATGTTCATCACATGTTGATTTTCCTTTATGATGAGATCTCCAATATTGAAATCTCACTCCTTGAGGTATTTTTTATAAGTGCATTTGATACACTCTTGAAAGATTTGGAGGTGATTGAGGGCTACCAGATGGAATTCATTGAGTAGCTCAAGTTGGGCCAAACATTCTTGGAAAAAGTCATTAATAGTAAGTATGTCTTGTAGAGAGATGAGAAGAGAAGGAATATAGACCTTGAGAGGCAAGATTTATTCCATCCCATAAACCAATCAAATAGGTGTAGCACCCATAGGGGTTTGAATTCTAGTCTGGTAAGCCCATAAGGTGAAGGGAATGTGTGTATGCCAATCCCTACCATCATCATTGACTACCTTCATGAGGATTTTGGTTAAGGTTTTGTTAGAAGCTTTTGCCAATCCATTTTCTTGTGGATAGTATGGTGATGAGAAGATTAATTTGATTCCAAAAACATCATAGAGATTTTAGACAGTATTATTTTTGAAATATTTGTCATTGTCCTTAATAATCTTATGGGGGACATTGAAATGATAGATGATGTGATGGTTGATAAAGTCAACAATTTTGTCAACCTTAGTGGAGATGAGAGAAATAGCCTCAACCCACTTGGTGAAGCATTTAGTAGCATTAATGATAGAATGATGTCAAAGAGATGAATGAGGGTTAATCTCACCAATTAGATCCAAACCCCATTTGGAAAAGGGCCAAAAGTCTCTAGTGACTTATAAGGCATGGTTTGGAGTGTGAAGTAGGTTAGCATGTTGTTGAGATTTGACACAACACTGAACATAATTTTTATAGTCTTGGTTGAGTGTTATCTAATAGTAGCCAGTTAGAAGGATGCATTTGGCACTGATTTCCCATTGAAATGCCCCCCACAAATCCTATCATGGACTTCCTTAATGGCAAAGGAAATTTTAGCATGAGTGAGGCATCTAAGGAAGAGACCATCAAAGCCTCATTTGTAGAGAAGGCCCCCTAGCATAATGTAGTGAGTAGTACTTTTAATGAAAGCATGTCTCCTAATATTAGAAAGGTCTAATGGAATGATAACATAAGTGAGATAGTCAACAAGATGTTTGTACTAGACATCATGTGGATTAGAGTCAACATTGCCCACAAATAAGATGTTAGTTGACACATGGGAGGGCAATGTGAGGTGATCCATAGTGACATATATTTTCAAAGAAGAGGGTGAGGATTGAATGTGTGAGGCTATGGAAGCCATCATGTCAAAAAAATTATTAGTAGATCAAGGAACAATCTGTAAGAGGTAGTGGTTGAATGATTCCAATAGGGCATCTACATGATGTTTACATCATTGCAAAACTTCATTTTTGCAAAGGTATGAACTGTTAACCTGATTAATCTCTTGTTGAGAATCACCAAAGATGTTGATTTTTTACTCCCAAAAAAATGGCCATTTGAAGCCCTAAAACCAAAGCTTCATATTCGGGCATATTTTTAGTGCATTCAAAATATATTTAAAATGATAGAGGTATAGGCTCACCATCAAGAGGGATGAGGATGACCCTCACACCCCCATTGAGTTGACATTTAGACCCATCAAATAACATCATCATTTGATACAAGATGTCATCAATGGATAGCATTGCAATAGACTCATCAGGGAATTTGAGGTTAAAAGGTTGGTTGTCAGGTAAAGGGGTATCAACTAACTAATCGGCAATTATTTTCCCCTTGATAGACTTTTATTGGATGAATTCCAAGTCAAAATTAGCAAGGATCATGAGCCAATGATCCATATGTTAGTTTTGGTATGGCTTGGAATGCATGTATTTGAGGGGGTTAGTATGGGTGATAATGTAGGTTTTACGATTTAAAAGGTAGTGGTAAAGTTTGGAAGCTATGAATACCAATGTAAGGCAAAGCTTTTTGGTATGATTATACTGAGTTTCATAATCAATAAGCATTTAGCTTATGTAGTGAATAGCTTTCTCTCTATGTTTATCATCCTGATGTGTAATCATAGCACCCAAGGAATGGTTTGTTATAAAAATGTAGAGGTAGAAAGGTTGGTCCTCTTTAGGGGGAATAAGAACTGGTGGGGAAAGGAGATACCCTTTGAGCACGTTAAAGGCTTTCTGATAATCCATGTTCCATGGAAGGAGACATCTTTTTTAAGTAGATGATGAAAATATTGACATTGATCTGACAATTGAGAGATGAAATAATGGATTGACTAAAGTTTTCCTTGTAAGCTACGAAGCAGCTTGAGAATAGTGGGTGGAGGCATTTCTAGTATTACCCAAACCTTAGTAGGGTCAACTTTGATACCATTGAGGGAGATAATGAAGCCTAGAAGCTTACCTGAAAGGACCCCAAAGATGTATTTCTTTGGGTTTAGTTGAACATTATATTAGAGGAGATGAGTGAAAATGATTTTGAGAATTGCCAAATGATCCTAGTAATGTTTAGACTTTCCAAGTAAGTCATCCACATAGTCTTCTATAATTTTGTGTAGGAGATCATGAAAAATGTAAGTCATGGTGCATTGGTAGGTAGCACCAGCATTCATAAGACTGAAAGGCATAACCTAATAATAGAAATTCCCCCATGGGGTGATGAAGGTGGTCTTGTGTTGATCTTTAGGAGTAATCAGGATTTGATTGAAACCTGAGAGCCCATTCATAAGAGATAGCATCTCATGGCTGCCCATCAGATTAATAAGTTGGTCGATGCTTGGCAAATGAAAGTCATCCTTTATACAAGTGAGGTTTAGATCATGGTAGTCAGTGAAAATGTATAATCCCCCTATCACTTTTATGATAGGGATTATATTAGAAACCCATTGTGGATAGTCAATGGGTTGAATAAAGTTAATAGAGAGGAGGCATAGGAGCTCTTATTTAACAACAAGAGTAATATGAGGGTTCATCTTACAAAGCTTATACTTAATAGGATTATTATCATGGTTGGTTACAATATTTTGGGTGATGATAGAGGGTTTAATGATAGGCATGTTATGATAAGACCAAGAAAATGTTTTACTATGATCAGAGAGGAAAGTGGCATGATTGGTTTGTCCAAGGGAATCTAAAGATTGGCCAATCTTGAGGATTTATGGGTTATCCTGAGAGGGTACATTAATTTCAATGGTTGATTCATTTAACATAGTTTATATTTCAAAAGGGAGTGATCATTGGATATAGGAATCATCTACACACATGTAGGTGAGAATAGCATCATCATCGTGATATTGGATAGTGTTAATAGTGGGAGAGTCTTCATCAATCATTTCAAGATGAATGAGAGGAAGGGACCTTGTTTCCTCACCTAGATGATAGGTCAGGGGTCTTAAATGAATGGTGTTTATTGAAAAAAATTAGCTGTTATGGATACCTCTAATTCCATAGGTGATGGTAGGGGAAGAGGAGGGGATAGAGGAGAGAGTGGATCCTTGATATGAGAGACCTTGGTGGGTTTTGTTGGTTCATCAAAACCCACACCATACCATTTTTTGGCATCTTTTATGGTCTTGTTATTGGGGTATTCAATGGGTGATGATCACCCTACTCATAATGACCCAACCTGAATCCTTTCTAGGTGCACCTATAAAGATAGGTGTGAGCAAAACTAGGTTTGCCTAGGAAGGAGAAATTATAGGTAAAATGCTATGGTAAAGAAGAGGGATTTTCAATAGTTGGATCTTGATCAATTCCCCCATATGTGAGATTATTTTAAAGGTTAGGGGGACCATACAAGATGACCATCCTGATATGGGGATCATAATTGGGGTGCATGTGAAGTTTTCCATACTCTTGTGGAGTATGGAACATGTCAAGTGTCAACAAGTGATATTCTTCAAGTAAAAGGCATTTGAAAGTGTCTTTCATAGGATCTTTGTTAGGAATTTATGTTACTGATATCTAAGTAATTAGGGTAGTCAAGCTTGTTGAGGCTTCAATGGTAAGATGCGAAGAGGAAGATGTTTTCAATGGAATGAGGACATCATTGGGATGATAAGTCATGTTTTATGTTTTGAACGTAGGTAGGTCAACTAGAATAACATGCACTTATCCACCATGCTTGAATTTGAAACAGTGGTGTAAAGTCAAGGGTACACATGCCATGGCACATATCCAAGGCCATCCAAGCAATATGTTATATTAGAACTCTCCTTTGATAACATAAGAGAGTTTAGGAATTATGCAAGGACACATACAAATATGAAGAATATGGTACCCACAGTAGTACCTATAGTATCATTGAAGGAATGGAGTATCACATTAGATTATGACATGAAATTATTGGGAAGTGATAGTTATTTGTAGGCATGAGTGGAGATAATATTAATACTAGCACCTCCATCTATTATGACTCTCTTAACATATGTTTGATCGACATATGTGGTGATAAAAAGTGTAAGGTCCTAGTCTCCAGGGTGAAGAGCCAAAATTTCTAAATCATTGAAGGAAGCTAGGGCAATAGTATTAAGAAAATCTACCAAATTAGTGAGAGTTTGAGGATCATCGGCTTTTACCTCAACGGCTTGTAAAGCCTTGATTAAATCTTGACGGTGATAGGATGAGTTTTGGATTAACTCATATAAAGACATCTTTACAGGGGTTTGGTGAAGTTGTTTCACCATTGAGTCTAGAATGACTTGTGAAGATGTCAGTTAGGGGGCACAAAGAATAGAGATCTTGAGATTTGGTGGAGTATCTTTTGAGAATAGATGAGCCCAAGGGGTGGTGTCCTTTTTCTTACCTTTATCATTTTAATTTTGAGACTGTGTGGCCACATTAATTATGTTGATCTAAAGCACAGGCAAATAAGGTGATGGAGAAGGCACAACCTCATCATTAGTCTTGGACTTAGGTGAGGAGGTAGGTGGAGTTTGGGATGTAATTGGCAAAATAATTAGGAGGTTATAAAGAGGCTCCTTAATGAAAAGGTTTTTCATATCAAAGTGTTGTTGGAGAATAGCTATGAGAGATTTATAGTTTTCTATCTCATGTCCAGGCAAGTGATCATATAAACAAACTTGTGTGTCATCGAACAAAGATGGTTTTGATCTAAGAGGCTAATAAGGCTTTATCAAAGGAAGGGTTATGGTGGAGGATTACAAACATTGGCATAAGAGAGAGGCTTTAGAGCCTGCTAGTGAGCTAGCACTTATTATCACAATAGGGGTGGACACCTTCTTTGATTTAGGAGGCATAGATGTGGTTTTACATGGCACCCTTTTGGGTGAAGATATAACCAATGGTTTTATCAACACCTTTTTAGTCATAGGTGTCGAGGTGATAGATGTGTAAGGGCCACTAAGTGGTAGAGGCAAAAGAGGAAGTAGCTTTGCCTTTTATCTTGCTTGGAAAGAGAGCACTCTAACTAAAGTGGAAGGATGGGGTCCCAATATCAAAGGCAAAGTCGAGGACAAAGGAGGAGTGGAATGGTGAGGCCTAGGAAGTTTAACATTCTTCCTTGGTTCAATCCATGGAGTTATACTTCATAGTTAAGGATTCAAATCTAACTTTACCTATGGATGAATTAGATTAGACACTAGGTGAACATCCAAAGATTTCATTTACTTTAGTGTAGCAAATGCTCATGATGGTGATGGTTCTAATGTAGAGGGTTGAGCTTCTAACGTTTCAGGTGAAGAAATTATACCTTTGTCAAAAAACTTGGGGTAAATGGTGGAAAAAGGATTAAAGGTAGAGGATGACATTTGTTGCATAGGATAGGAAGCTTTAAGTTGGTCCCAAAATTTTGAGTGGTCTAGCTTATTGGAGTCAATAAAGTCTATATTTTCCTACCAACTATGAGAAGGGTTTAGACAAAGTTGTCGTAGGCCTTATAGTTGCTTTCATAGAAGACTTAGGTGATTTGGAAAGAGGGAAGGTGTTGGCTTCTACTTTTATGGGCCAAAGATGAGTAAGAACCACAATCAATTTTTCTTCAACTGAGGTAGGAGAAGAGGCATAATCCTCCCCAGGTGGGGGAAGAACTAGTGAAGTTAATTCTTCTAATGGATAAAGCATGGGTATGATTTCTTCCCCAACATGCAAATAAGGATCAAGAAAGGTGTGCTCTTCTATTGGCAAGAGAAGGGGTAAAATTGTTTCGATGGGTGCAGGCACAATAGGTCCCTAAATTAGTGCAGGGATAGATAATGTAGACTCTTCTATATGTGAAATAGGAGTGGATGGGGCACTGTCCTCCATTGGTGGAGGAAAAATAGGTGAAGAAGGCTCTCCAAGAGGTTAGAGAATAAGAATGATGCTTGCCTCAACATGTGGATGGGGAGTGGGCATGACATGCTCTTCTAAAGGTAAGAGAATAGGAAAAATAGGTACAAAAGGTATAGGCATTGTGGGTTCCTCACATGGTAAAAGGATAGGTAGACAAAGCCCCTCCACATATGGGAGAGGTATGGGTGAAATAGGATTCTCTACTCATAAAAGAGGAATAGGTAAAATAAGCTTCTCCAGTTATAGGACAGGTTGGACTAGAGGTAAAGAGAAGACTATATTGACTGTATGAATATTGTGATCAGTTGAGTTATCAGTCATGGCCTAAACATTGATTTGATTGAGTGAATAGTTAAGAAAAGTCTATTTGAACACATATATTCTTTAATTAGTAGGCATGTTAGGGTTATCTAAGATAATCTCACCCTTATCAAACATATCCTGAATAATGTTTTTGAATGTTTTATAGTTGTTAGAATTGTGGTCTTTCACTCGATGATAGCCACAAAACTCATCCTCCTTGTGCTATGTTGGGTTAGAATGGGAGGGATCAAACTATATAGGAGGTCTAATTTAGGGAAGGTTAATAGCTCCTTATTGCTATAGTTTATCCAAAATAGAAGTGTATGACTCTCCAATAGGAGTATATTGTCTTTGTTCATACCATTATTGGAATTGTTTGGTCAAATTTTGTGAGGTGGATGGCCTAAACTGGTTGGCTGTGGTAGAAGAAGTTGATTTAACCACCATGGCATTAATGAAGCATTTTGAATTTTGATTGGAAGAAGAGGGTTTAGAGTAATATTCATTAGGTTTGAAGTTGGTAGTTTTATTACACAACTTAACCCTATCTTCATCTATAGGTTGAATCTCTAACTTTCACGCCATTATAAAAGCTTCATCAAATATGTGGAAACTTTAGACGTAGAGGGTAGAAGTGATATGTTTGGCACATGCTCTAAGAAAAGCTTGATAAGCTCAAGTTGAGGTAAAGAAAAGGAGAGTTGATTTATTAAACCTCTCCAATGAGCGACAAAGTCAGTGATAGACTCATCATCAAACTAATTAATGGAATAAAGGTCTGTAATAGAGACCTTTATAGAAATATTGATAGAGAAGTGGTCCAAGAATAGTTAATCAAGTTGGATAAATGAGAAAAGGGAGTGTCAGGTTATAGAATTATACTAATCTAGGGCAGCACCCAAAAGAGACATAGGGAAAGTACAAAGCAATAATGCATTGTCATGCTTTATTAGGTAACAAGCATGTCAAAATGCTTGTAAGTGTTATTGTGGGTCCTCCTTACTCTAAAAATGAGTAAATTTAGGGATTTCCCACTGACTTAAGTAGGGGAGAATAGGTATAGAAGGATGGATGGGTTCATTACATATTTGATCATAAGATAGAACATTCTTTGAACCTGACACAGATGTTTCTAGGTTAGACGTCTTATCCATCAACATCTTGATGAGATCAGGAGAAGGATTAGTGTAAGGATCACCCCTTAAGTTATAGGGTGCTTAAAGGGAGATATAGGTTGGATATGCAACACATTATTGTGTTAGTGTAGATGTAACATATTGGTAATGAGTCATACACTGAAGGGTGGAAATAAAAGAGGCTTATCTTGTGGGGTTAGAGACAATGCCTTGGTTGGTTACCATCACCAGAGGTTGGGTTGTTGGCATGGTTACATTGGTTGAAGGTGAGTTTGAACTCTTGCAATTATGGGTGTAAGAGTTTACAGGATCGGCACTACCAAGTTTTGAAATGGTGTTTGACTTGGTTGGGCCAGTAGTGGCTGCAAGGCTAAGGGAGCTGCTACAGAAGTTGGGTCAAGAATATGAGACTGAGTGATTGGGGTGGTTAAATTTCTAGGGTTATTGATGGTTGCATCACTTATTGAAGCATTGGCTTGGGTGACCATAGATGGAATAGTGGAAACCACTAAAATTATAGTTATCTCCATCAAGGAAGTTGGCATGCCTTAAAGGGGATCTCCCATAGCATTACGGGTTCAGCTCATGGTGAGATAATGTTGAAGGGCTACAATGTTATGATCAAGAAATATCATGAAGTTAGGATATCCTTCAAGTACAAGTGGGGTTTGGTTAGGATTGGTAGGCATATGGTTACTCTACATAGCTAAAGTATGTTCCATGGCAGAATTAGAAAGGAGAGGGGAAGGAGGGAGTGGTTGTCAGCTTACATAATCAGTAAGAATTTTGGCTTATCTATGCATCAAAACCATGCAAAAAGGATAAAGGTATGCCTCAAATTTTGTATTAGTGATAAAGCATCAAAAAACTAGCTTTGAGTGTAGGTAGGTAGGTAGGTAATTTTAGATTGCTATTTTAAGTAGGCTAAAAATTATAAAAGCACACAGTCACCAATATCAGTTATCTGACTGATGCCAGTAGGTAATAAGGCCATTGACATCGATGGCCTTACTGATGTCAGTTACTATGAAATCTAGAAAGGCAAAAAATGCAAGGTTTTGGTAACTGAGGGGTGAAATCTATGTCAAATAAAGTATACAATAGGTTTGTGCAAGGATAAAGGACACACAAAGAACCTAAAACTAGAGGTTAATAGAATCTAAGAGGTAAAAATGCCTAGATTCTATAAATTGACAAAGGAAACGTCCTTACTAACTCAAAAATGTAGAAGATAAAAGGAAACTAAAAAGGAACATGCAGCCACTAAATGTTAACTCCTAGGAATTAATTTTAGTCTCTTGATGGCTTATGCCTTAGAAAGCGTGAGAGTAAAATTGGTTTGTGAAATAGGTATTAAATGAGCAGTCTAAGGATGGTTCCAAGTTAGTTTTGGTGCTCAATGGAAATTTGTATTAGACCAGGTATGTGGCTTGTTATAGAGGATTTCTCCCTACACTGCTTGGTCCTGAAGCTGAGATGGGTTGCTTAGCCAAAATATACCACCTATCTAGAGTTTATACTCTGTCAGAGAATAGAGTGGGTCCTCCCCTTGGTGGTGAAATCTAAGTGGGATCACGGGTAGAGTAAGGTGATCCACTAGGTGTTGAAATCCTAATGGGCCTTATCTCAAGTGAGTTTAAATGTTTAATTTTGTGAGAGTGATCTAGTTGTGTAAAATTTGTGTTATACGATTAATTTATGATGCTTTATTTAACTAGGTGTGCTAAATGTAGCAAGCAAAACAATGACATGCAGTGAGTTTTAAACCCAAATCAAAAATGTTTAAATTTAGATGAAAACAATGTTGAATAGAAGAAGAGGATGAATATTACTATCCTAATGCTCAAAAGAGGCAAACAAAATAAGGTATTATTTTTATCTTGTAGGAAAATAATGAATTTATTTTAGAGGCAAAAGAAGAGGAGAGTGATAGGGAAGGAAATTTTCAATTCTCTCTTTAAACAAAAAATAAAAAATTCAAAATTTTGTTTTTGAGAAAGACAAAGAGAGAAAGTGAAAGGAATGAAAAATTCACTATTGTGCACCTATATGAATAGCTAGACAAGTAACGAACCCAGGAAAACTCTAGAGTCCCATCAGGCATGCTAGAATGTTTCACTACATTTTGAGCTTATTTACATTCAAAGAGAGAAATAGAAAAGAGAGAAAGTTAGGGATAAGTGATTAAAACCCAGATAAGTGTGCATCATTCCAGACTTAGTAGATTCCCCTCTTTAGTTGTGGAAGAAGATACCTATAGATAAGAAAACACTACACAAAATAGTTATTATGAGAGATATGTGTGGACTTCTAACCTACGTGCTTGTTCTAGGAAGCATGAAACTTATTTGGAATGATAGTTTGTTATTTTAAAATAAATGTAATTAAAGAGAGAAAGAGGGGGAGAAATTTAGAGTTTTATTTACTTTGTTGTAGGTTTGAGTGTAGCAGAAGATAATACAGTGCAGGTTGATAAGTCAGGTCTATGTTTTCGAAAGGTTGTTAGGCAGTTTTGAGGTTGCTAGCTTAGAAACACAATAACTAATGTCAGTTAAAGGACTGATGTTGGTTGGGGTCATTGATGTTGGTTTGGGTCACTGATGTTGGTTGGGGTCACTGATGTCATTACGGTAGTACTATTAGAATGAGTTAGAGAAGGCTTTTATGGGAGGGAAAATGGGAATATGGTCAAGTTTTGAGGTTGGGAAGAGTTGTAAGGGAGTGGGTAAGATGTAGGTGAGTTTGGATAGAGGGTTGGTATGTCGAGGTAGAGAGAAATAGGTGGGGAGATTTACAACTCCTCTACATAGGGAGTCAGGTTTTGTGAAACAATAAATAGTATAATGTAAAACAATTAAAAAACTAATATTTAAAGACTTACAAAACATTGAGATATACTTATCTAGTGAAATGGGTGAACTATGACTGTCAGATAGATGACTTTGATGAGGCTTGGTGAACCGATGGGTGAACAGACAAGACAAATTTGTGCTACTGGTCCTCAAGAGTTTAAGCTCTATGTAGTTTATCAATTCTTGATCTGTATCAATTTATACAGAGTAATGGTAATCTTGGATGTTGAGAGTGATGTAAGATGCTCTAATTTCAAAAATATTGTGCATGAATCATATATTTTTTTACCCTAATACCAACTTAGAATTTTTCTTAAGTAACTGACATCGGTGATCCTATCGACGTTGGTTAAGGGTTGACTACTGTCGGTGACATGAGAATAGGTAAAAGGGATATTTTTATCCCATTTTCTATTCCTTCTCTTGCTAAGTGTGGTGACCATTATAAAATGGTAAAAATGTGAGGTCATGAAGAATGTAGTTAGTTAGGAATTTTTTTTAGGAGTAAGAACAAGTCATAGGTAGTTAGGATTAGGAGACTAGGTCTTAAGGTGACTTAGAGGGTAAGAATTAGTCTTAGGATGAGGTGGCCAAATGAGGTGGCATAAGTGGCTTTTAATTAGCTTAATTAAATATTTTAAGGTGAAAATGTGGGTTAGGAAGGTTAATTATTAAAAGGAGATCAAGGGGGGTTTTGACACAGGGAGTCACACCAGTTTGTGATGTAATTATGGTGTCTACTGCAAGAAAGAAGATAAGATAGTGAATGGAAACCAGAGGTAGCTAAGTTGAATGATGACTAGTATACAATTCCAAGTGGATTATTTTCCATGGTTGGGCATAATTCATGTGTAAGGGAGTGATAATAATTCTCCCTATCAACTCAAGTTATGGATGAAGAAGTCAAGACAAATAAACCAAGTCAAAATGTTATTCAAACAAAGATTGAAGAGGTCAAGCCAAAGAGTCTATTAAAGCCTAAGAGGATCATTAAGAAATTTTAGTCTAGTGAGGACATGAATATCTATGAATATCATGAGTTTATGTTGTTTTAGTACCCTCTATAAGAGGTGACTCCATTAGGCTTCATCGAGGCACTCAGCTAGTGAGCAGAAGTATAGAGGATGCTTGGTTTAAGGGGGAGATTTTTAGTTGGTTCATGAGTTTAAAAATAAGCCCTATGTTGAGAAATGGTTCTTGTTGGTTTAGAAATTCTTTGTCAGAAATGGAGTTCCTTCTTCATTTGTTGACAGTTGAGTGTTGTTCTTATGTTGAGGTATGCATGAGCTTAGGGGGAACATTTTTATGTGTTGAGTTTTTGTTAAAGAGAGAGAATGATCTTGTTTGGAGAGAAAAGGTGTGTTTTCAATTGTTCTAGGTCTAAAGATCAGTTAGTTTTCATAGATGACCCTTTGTCATTAATATCAAAGGGGGAGAAAGTTCTAGTTTGTAAAAAAGGTTAGTTTTAAGAAGATTTAGCTCAGGGAGATGAGAATGATCAGCGTTGTTTGAGTGTTTGCCATCAATGACAAAGGGGGAGATTATTGAGGTATTTTATTGTTGTTGGTGTTGTGTCATTGATGTTGTTATTTATGTCAAATGTTTATGAATATCATTTATGTCCTATATATGTTCTTATGATGTTTCATGGTGAGTTTTCATGATGACTTGAGCATGGTTTAGTAATCTTTGAGTTCTATATGAGGTCTTGGCATAATGTTGTGGTGTGACAAGATCATGAGCCTATTGATAATAGTATTGTCTTTAGTGAATCCTGATTTGATAATGTTCTTAGTTTATATCATTGAGAGTTAGCTTATTTGAGTTCAAGTCTTTGAGTACTAGGTGCCCTGAGAAGCCTAGTCCAGCCCTATGAGAAGGTGTATGCATGAAGCATAGTGAAGCTTAGTGAATTATTTTAGTACAAGAAGGAGAGAGTGTATAAAGTTGTGTAAGAATGATAATGAGGTAAATAAGTCTTCATAAAATTTCCAAGGTCAATTTTGATGCTTAGTCTTTGCATGAAGAGAACTAGTGTGAAGGTAGTAAGGTGAGTAGACTGAGGCTTCTGAGAAGATCTGTGGCAGTGGTTGAGCATGGTATGACATTTTTTGGCAGGAAAGCAAGTTTTATATTACATATACAATGGTAGGAAGGTGTTTATAGCTTCATAATTTCATAAAGAGAGAACTTGAAGACAATTAATGTCCTTTATCTTCATGTCTTGCGTGATCAAGAAGACTAGTTCTTAAGCATGGATATAGCTTGTAGAGGCATGGTTATGATGATATAGATGTGTATATACTTGAAGTTGTGAAATATAGTGTTATATAATTTAATAAATATGTAGATTCAGTCACATGACTCTCAAAGTGAGCCAAAGGGGTAAGTTCTTCATTGGTGATCCTCTCATGGACCTTGTATTAAGACCCTAGGTGCCATGATGACACATCATGATCAGTTTTAGAGGATTTTTAGCTCATGTGATCATGGTTTTAGGTTTTAAATGTTGTTTCAAGTTTCTTTGTGAATTTTTAGGTCTTGAGTTGAAGAAGAAAGCATAAAAAGTAGATTTGAGGTCTCTCGAGTGCTAAAATGAGATGTTGCAAACCTAAGAAGGATTTTCTAATGCTTGTTGGCTCATTTATATTTCACATGGGATCATAAGTAGTTCATGTTAGTTGGGTAAATTTCCTAGGTATATTTTCTAGGCATTAGTTTTTAGAATAAGTGGTAATACTTTATGAATGATTGTTAAGAGTGGAAACTAGTTTTTAGTGACTTAAAACCTAAGCTGAACCTGATGTTAGAGATATGATTCAAAAGTGCTCAAAATTATTTTTAAAGGTTATTTTTATGATTTTATATTTTATTCAACTCTCCCAGGTGCCTCTAAGTGGCATTGTTTTGATAGATGAGTGAGTGAACCCTATAAGAAAAGCATGTTTCTCAAAAAATTACTATAGTAGGTAGATTTGACCAAGTCAAAGTTGATAAATGGATGGAGGTTGAATATTGAGACTTATATATTATTCCCATGGTGGTTTATGATTAGGTTATATACTTCAAATATTCTAAACTAGTCATGTAAGTTGAACTATTGCTAAAAAACCTAGTGAGGCAGATAGTGGGAAAAACCAAGTAGAAGTGGGAATGAGTTTAGGGATGTGTTTCCATAGATTAGGGATGGATAAAATTTAATTGGGTTGTTTTTAAATATTTGTAACACATATACCAATTTAATATAATATTTGGAGATGTGTCTATGGCATAAATTTACTATCAAACTGACTTGTCTAACACAGTGAGGTTTGTGTATAGTGAAGCCATGAGATTGGTCTGTAAGACCAATATTAATATTTCAAATTATAGTATATTTGTTTAAATATATTATAATAATATTTTTTGATCATATAAATTCATTTTAATTTCATAAAAGTGTTCACACAGGTGTTCTAAGTCATTATTTTCAAGACTGTGTTTTGAAGTTTTTTACAGTTCTGAGTAGTCATCTAGTAGAGATGAGAATGAGGTGATTTACCTAGATTTTAAGAGTTTAATTCACATTAATATGTTCTAATGGTATATTATTTTCTTATTATTTCATTTATATTCATTAAATTTTCTTGTATATATGTTGGTGGTTAAATGATCATGACTGGATTTTGAAGCTAGTTGGCAGTTCTAAGTGGTCATGTTACAAGAGTGAGTTAGAGGCTTTAAGCCCTATGTTGTAGTGTTTAAATAACATGGTGATTACCATATGTTAATTTAGGTTATATCCATATTGTTTAATGGTATGTTTGTTGGATCAAAATGGTTGTGTGGTTTAGTTTTGATTGGCAGACTTTTTTTAATAAGAAGGTCTAATTGTGAATAGGCCTAATGATGTGTTTCAAGGAGTGAAATGAGATAAATGGTGTTGGTTATAAAGGGTATAATTTAAGCGTGTGTGAATTTTTTCATCCATTTATGGAGTCTCAATATGTTCCAAGGTGGTCAAGTTGAAATGTGTGCTTTGAGATGGCCTAATTACATTAGGTCTCCTTTAAACCTAATGGTGGTTTTGGTCCTTATGAAGTGGTAGCCAACCTTTGTAGTGGTTTTTTCTCCTATGAAACTTGTTTTTTTATTTATTCCAAGGGTGATACAATTATTGATAGTTTTTTGGTTTACCACGGTATGTGAAATCAAGAGTCAAGTATAAGAAGGTCTAATAGGCCTAATTTGGTTAGTTAATATATAGAGGGGATGAACGAATGAAATATAAGTTTGGAAACTAGATAAATGGATTTAAGACCATCATAAATGCATTTTTAATATTTAATTAATTTATAATATTGATTCTACATATGATTAGTAAGGTCATATGACCTAAATCTATCAAAAAGAGGACTAGTTGAGTGAAGAGGCCTATTAGGTTATTTGAGAGAGATAGAAGAGTGTGAAGAGCAAAATAATGTGATCATCATCAATTGAGTGAGAAAAATGTTTCCAAAGGTGATAAAATTTTCTATGTTTTATATTTTGTGTTGAATCACCTAGGGTTTGGTGCCTCCTTGCAATTTGGTGCTTAATAAAGGCCTAGTTGAGTTGGTGCTTAACTAGTGAGGGGTTGGTGCTTCTTGTGCGGATGGTGCCTCACTAAATATTGATTCATTGCTTATAATATTATAGTCCAAGTTTTTTTTTAGTGTTTTTTATCCCCCATGAGTTTTTCCCACATATCTCTTATGTTCATTTGTTGTATCCTTATGTGGATGCTTGTTTATGCAGTGGTTGATGTACGTGGTTGAATGAATGCTTCATGAATGATAAGTGAAATTTAATGATTGTTTTAACGTCACTAATTCACACCCACCATCTTATTTTTTATGATTAAAACAATTATTATGAATTTTTCTAAGCTACAAAGTCACTAAAACCAAAATTTGGTGATTTTTCCATAATACTCTTCTAGTGTACTTCCTGTGTGTTCCAGATCCGGCTCTATATTAGCATCATAATCAACTATGTACTTGTTTTTATTACATTATAATATATAACATAGTATTATTTTCATTTTTTATCATATCTTTGTATAATAAATTTAGTATATGTTCCATTTGAGTTTCATAAATAATTGGCCTATTATAGATATGTTTTATCACACTTATGTTTTTTCATTTCTATATTCTTAACCCTAGATAACCCCAATCTATATTTTTAGGGTTAAAAATTTGGTGAACCCAATATTTGAACATCATTTTTCCATAATGATTATCTTTTATATGTTTATATTCTACTTTTTCCTAGTATTTATGTTTTTTATCTCTCTCATCATGGATGGTATCAATTGCTTGATGACTATGATTATGAAACTCTCCAACTCTTTCTCAAGGAAAGAATCAAAATTGATTACTATTGCATTTATCCAAGTGCTAAAGCATATAATATAAAATATTTGAATGGTGAAAAATTTTATCCCTATAATAAGGTATATGTTCCCACCATCTCAAAAAATGAGTTCTTCCATCTTATGAAAGATAAAAAGCCTTTACTTTCTACACAAAATTTGCTTTCACATGGAAAAAGTATTCCTTCATTTAATTGTGATAGTTTTTTCCAACTCCATAAGGATATCATGGAGGATTTGAAAACTAATTAAAAAGGGTATTTTCCTTCAAAAATATTAATAAAAACCCCTCCTACTCCAACATATCCAAATAATATCCCACTTGTCAAGGGTGATGACTTTTTTCTTGCCTTCATTTGATATGGAAATTTTTTGAAAGGTTAACCAAGAGATCATGGCATCTTTACCAAGTAATATTAATCCATTAATAAGATGAAATAATTAAAAACATAAAGTTAAAAAGGCTCTTAATGTTCCAAATATGTAATTATTACCTATATCCACCAAGGCACATAAATTAAAGGATCTTTATCTTCTAAAAGATGCATTTATACCAAAGGTTTGTATTATACCAAAAGCGGTGCCTTTACCAAAACTTTCTCAAGATCAAATTTATATATCCTTATCAAAATTGAATGAACCAAATTCTTCAAATTTTCCAAGCTATTCAAATTATATACCAAAATTCAAAGATCCATTACCACTACCAAAGTATCCTAAATTCAGTGATCATGAACTTACACTTGTTATCCATGAGGATGACGATACTCATATGCCTACATTCAAAAAATGTGGTGGGTTAGAAACAATGATAAAACCTATGAAAAACACCACCATTATCATGGAATACCTTATTTATATGATGGAAACTATTAGGGATCTTCAAAAATAGGTTTTTATACTTCAAATGAAAATGGCTTTCCATAACACTAATGTAAATGTGACCTCATTCAAAAATCAACCTCTTGCACAATGTATACTTAAATATCATTATCCACAAGATTTTTAACTACCATATTTGCCTCTCTTTTGATTCATAAGGACCCATTCAACCACATGATTAACTATGTACATTTTTTTAGTCAATGGGCAAAAGATCACAAACTATTGCTAAAATTATTCCATATGAGCATTGGTGATGATGCTCAAAATTGGTTATGTAGCATACCAAAAGGTTACTTACCAATTTTTAAAAATTGGAAGATGTTTTCTTCATGCCTTTCAATATCCACAAGGTGAAAAAACTTACATTAGAACACTTGCACAATTTTGAACAATGTGATGATGAATCCCTTCAAGATTATACCATTTGATTCAAAAGTACCTCATATGATCTAGCATTTAAACATTCAATACCTTTGTATTAAAAATTACCTCATATGATATATAATTTATACCTTCATATTTGGAGTTGAAATTCATTTTTAGTATAGGGATTATTTCCCCATTAAAGGAAACAACATTGCACAAACAATATTTTTCATTCACCCATTTACATACTAATGTGCATAAATATGCCTCATCCATATTTACTCATCCAAAAGAGATTAACATATCTCCCTCAAAATACCAAAGTTTTATCCCTCATTGAAAAGAGGTAGATAAATTACCTACGGATCATTATGAACAAAAATGTGGTATCCCTAATCTCTATATGATTGGTTTGTAAATATTACTTAATATGGGGCCAATTCAAGGCCCGCATCCTATGCAAAATACTCAAGTTCAAAAAAATAAAAAGCATAAACGTACTAATATTTAATAATTAATTTATTCATGGGTGGTGCTCACTTTTGGCATAACCACATTGATACTTTAGAAATAGAAAACTATTGTAGTGAAAGATGTTTTTAACAACTTGGGTACCATGCCAAAGATTTACATGATAAGGGTAAATGGAAAGATTCATTAAATTTTTTTATTATTCCTATTGATTTTGGGTCTCATGTTGTCCTTAAAAAATTATGGGTCATACCCCATAATTTTTAACACTCCTTTATATTAGGAAAATTTTGGTTATATCAAAAGTAAGCATGAATTGAAAAAAATTAGTAAGGTATTTATTTTTCTCATAAAGGCAAATTGATCCATATTCTAAATTATAGCATTGGTTATTCTAATACACATGTAAAATTTGAAGATGAAAATTATATGGGTAACTTATAAAACCACAATCCAATCAATGAAAATGATCTAACATAAGGTTGCAAGCTATCACAGATTCTAAAAATATCAAAAAAATCAAAACAATTCAAAAATCCAAAAATATTTTTAGCATCTACATATTTTATTGGCTCCTTGGCATCTATGTGTTAGTTCCATATTAATATATATCATATCATCTACTTATACATACAAATATGTTTCATTTTTATATTTTAGTATGATACAGGCATACACATATACATGATTTATGCACTTATGGATATTTGGCTTTCCCTCTACTCATGTCACTAAGACATTAGGGACATTCACCTTTATGATCATGATACATCTAGGTTATATCATTATATTTTCACTTTGAATTATCATGTTTAAGATAATATATGTACTTACACATGCCTTTATCCATACTTATATCTTTCACAATGTACTTGATGTGTTATGTAACTAACATTCTTTGCTAACACATTTGAACCATGGGCTACTATGATATGTTTATGTTGGTTGTTTATGTTTTAATCCATGCACTTCCTTAATTATCTTGACTTTTTATTGTCTATTTATTGATAATTTGAATATGCTCCATTATTTGCGGCCCCTATGCCTTTGTTTTCTTCTTTGACATTTGAATATGTCATTAGTTATTGTATGAATATTTGAATGTGTCATTATTAATTTTGTGGATATTTTAATAAGTCATGTCCATTTGATTTTATGAAATTTAACATGCCCCTTATTTATGGTCTCCTTGGACCATTATCTTTTGACTTACTTTTGAGTGTTCTTGTGTGTGTGCTTGATTTGCTTGTTGAGCTTATATTATTATTATCTAGATGTTGCCATGATCTTTATCACACATATTAGGCCTTGATGTGATCACACTCTATATGTTTCAATGATGCATTTATCTAGACATGTTCTCCTATATGTTACATGGTTCAGTCATAGTTATATGGTTATCTTATCCTTTTGAGGTGTGGTAACTACCAATTTCTATTCTTCCCCCACCTCAAAATCAAGGCATATCAGTGGCGGCATGTCATATAGGCATGTATTCCACACACATTATAATTTTAGATTTAGTGGGGGGTATGTCATAAATACATGGCTTCCACACATTCATAGTTTTAGATATATAGTAGGGTCATGTTTTAGAAACATGTTCTCCACACTTATTCAGTATTTAACATACCTAGATTACAATGTGGGCATGTTTTGGAAACATGTTCTCCACATTAGAATTTATATCAGTTTTCATGTTTCTCCATGTATATTGGGAGCATACTTTGGAAGCATGTTATCCATACTTACATAATTTTTGAATTGACCAAAATACATAGTTATATGATTCAGATCCACATTTGTGATATAATTCTATATATTTGTACCATTGTTATACATAGTTTCAACATGAGACATATCTAAGGTGAATATGTTATGTAATGTGTGCTTAATATTAAAAAATCCAAATCAATTTCAAATTCTAAACACATATAGGGACTGTCACCACACCCACCAAGTTAGACTTTTACAAATTATATTAAGTCGATCTACTGCAATAGTTGGTTCAATTTTTGGTATGGTTGAGATGATTAAATCACTTAATATTACAAATATTTAAGGTTGGAATTTATTTTATGAGTTAACTTGGTTCACTTACACTCACCAAGTTATAAGTATGATTGTATTGCATGGTTGACCTAGTCTCAACTGCTAAGTGGCAATCCACCTTTTTCTCTAAGATTGGGGGCATGGGTCCTCGTATCTTTCCTTATCTCCATATCTCCTTATATATTTGAACTTTATATATTTATATCTTTGATAATATCACTTTAAATTATTCATAATGATACATATTTAAAATCAAATTAGTAATAGGTAAGGCGGTTGCATTAATACATAGGTGTACTCCTAAACCTTGCCCTCTTTCAATTTAAATCATTTAAATACTTTAAATTTCTAATTATATTCACTAATTATATATTGTATCATGTTCTTGTTTGTATATTAGTCACCAGAAAAGCACTCAAGTTGTAATAAATTAAAGACAATGTGTGTTATACACACCCAAGTATGCATTCCTTTCCTTTAAACTAGCAATTTCATTACTAGATTAAAGGGGGGGGGGAATGTAGACACTATTTTTGAACTATATAGCACCTAAATATTGTACACTTGAAAAACTCATACCTTAGTTTTTCCTCTCAATTCAAGACATTTATTGCTTTTGAAAGTCTCAAATCGATACTTCTTGTGCCCCTTGGCCTATGTCTTAGTCTAACCAGTCTTATGTTGATGACCTAGGCCTTCTATCTTATCCAAAATGTTTAAAACTTTCTTATCTTATACCCCTACAAGCTTTTATATTGTACCTATTTTATTACTCCTTGAACACTTGTGTCTCAGACAGACACCTACATTGACATAGGTGTCTTACTCTTATGCAAGTATACAGTACCATAAACTCATTTAATTTGAAAATGAAATGTATCCTAATAATCAGCATAAGTTCTCTAATGTGATTTTTTCTCTAAAATGATTTATATAAATAAAATATCAACCCTCTCTCATTCCTCATCTAGCACAGACTAAAATAACTTATCAAAAGTGTTCAATCAAGCACTCAATAAATCACAAGCTTTCCTATTTTATCTTATTATCATATCATTCATAGGAATAACACATATATAGGTACGAAGCACTGAAGGAGTAACATAAGATATATTTTCCAAGTTACATGTTAGGTCACTATTATACTTGTTTTCCACATTTTGCATGATTCACACACAAGCCAATACGTAGGGGATAACTACATAAGTACAAGGCCCTCTTTAGAATATTGGCTATATAAGAAGTGCTCACTGATAGAGGGGTCTTTGGGGTAGCTTAATTCCTTATGCCCACTAACAATTTTCCCATAGCTACTATGAGGAGGAATAACTAGGGTTTTACCATTTGACAAGGAATGACAGTCTATGACCCAGATCTGAATGCACTAGAATGAATGTGATAGAAAACCTATAAGCATCTAGGTGGTTACATCTTGTTCTAATAGGTATTTCATATAGGAAACCTATGCCTAACCCAAATACTAGTGTTGACATAACCATCTAAGGATGATGCAAGTTTCCAAAGCTATAGAGGCAATAAGTCCATAGTTTGATGACTACTCTAGAATACTCTTCCAGTTTACTTCCTGCCTATTCTAGGTCTAGATCTATATTAGTATTATAATAATATAAGTACTTTTTTTCATTATCATTGCAATATCTAGCATAGTTTTACTTTCCATTTTTAGCATATTTTAGTATAAAAAATTTAATATATGTTATCTATAAGTTTCACAAATAATTGGCTTACTATAGATCTATTTTATCACCATTTTATCACCCTTGTGTTTATTCATTTCTATATTATCAATCCTAGATCCCCCAATCTATATTTTTAAGGTTAAAGAATGGGCTTAAATTTTATTTAGAATTTAAAAAGGAGGGTAGAAGAATTTAGAAATAAGGGCCTAACTATATTATAGTTATCTATATTCTTACATCTATCTAAATTATTGATCTTTTTATGAATCATCCCTTCCTTATCCCCTAGCACATGGTGAGTAGAAATAAAGTCCCCCAGTACCGACCACTAATCCATAGGAAGATTTAATTGACTAATGATTTTTGGAAGGTTAGAAGAGGGTTTATCCATAGGATTAGGAGTTGTGATAGGAACATATATTTCCTTCAGTATAGGAATTTGTCTCTACTCAGACTAAAACACCATCTCCTTTAATCCCTTATCATGTATATCCTACTCTTCTTCATACTCACTTCCATTTTCATAAACCTTAGATAGTTATTTTCCACCAAAAAATTACCTTACCTTAATAATAACTTGTTCAACCAATGGTTCATTTTTATCTACATCCTTATGACTAATAATCCATTCAATCACTTTTGACATAAAAACTAATGTCACCATGGTGCTAAGAGGCTCAACTTTCTTAATTATTCATTCCCTTATGCTAAATTTCATAGAGGATTTGACCACCAACTAACCATTAACAATATAAACATATAAAAGACACCTTCACATGATAAAGGGTTTGAATAAATCTCTAATTACCACTAATGATCTCAATTACCTCAAGACGACCCTCATTTAAGTTCATGTCCACCAATATTCTAACAATGAAGTGAGATGACCCCTTTCATTGGAATTCATCCCAATCCATGAAGGAACCTATATTACTCTCTATTTCCCTCATTATTTTATTAAACCACATCTCTAATGGCAAACTAGGCATTTTAACCTAGCTAGGCTAAGAAGTTTTAAATTAACACCTAAGGTCAAAGTATGACATCCATATCTTAAAGGATAAAGTAGCATATTCCCATTACCATTTTTTTGGAGAATAAAACCAACATCCTTTGAAATTTTAAATGAAAAGGCTAACCATCCCCACACCAATGAGTGAAATGTTGGTGTATATCTGAGATAGGACTCTAAAACTTTTCTAGCCAGTTCCCCATCGATTTCTGCAAGTAAGACCTTCCAAAGAATATCCTTGTTAGTTTTAATATTTCAATGTCAATAACTTGGCTCATGATAATATCCCAACCTAAAACCAAAATTACTCTACCTTATCTTAGTTTAATACACCTTTTTTTCTTCCTTCCTGGTGTTTAACCCTAAAATCTAGATATAGGGAATCTAGGGTTAAAGGGATAGAGATATCTTAGGGTACAAGTATGGTAGAATATCTCTAAAGCAAGACAAATAATTTGTAAAACTCATATAAACATATACTAAATTTATTATTTTGAGATATGCTAAAAATGGAAAGTACAACTATGCTAGATATTGTAATGATAATGAAAATAAGATGTGTAGCTAGTTTTAATGCTAATACACATCTAGATCTAGAATAGGCAAAAAGTAGAATGGATATAGATTCTAGATCAATCACTTGATTCTAAAAATTGTACATCTATAGCTATAGACACTTGTGTCAATCTAGGATGATTATGTTGATGATACTATCTGAATAAACATTGATGTCTAATAAGGAATCTTGTTGAAACTAGATGTGACCACCTAGATGCTTTTGGGTTTTGTGTCACCTTTGCTTTGGTGCATTTAGATCTAGGTCATAGACTGTCACTCCTTGTCAAATAAAAAAACCTTAATTCTTTATACTCATATTATTTGGAGGAAAAATGGGTTAGTGGTCACATGGTGTTGAGCTAATCCAAAGACCCCTATTAATGAAAATTGCTTACAAAGCCAATACTCTGAAGAGGGCCTTAAAATTATGTAGTTTTTCCTTATATGTTATCTTATGTGTGATTCATACAATGTGTGATAAACAAGTACATAGAGTGACCTAACTCATAATTTGGAAAATGTGACTCATGAAATGTTCCTTTAGTACTTTAAACCTATAGATATGTTGTCCCTATGACTGATATGAAAATATGATAAAATAGAGAAGCTTTAGTCACTTGATTACTTGATTGAGTGATTTTTGGTATGTACTAGGTTGCCATGTGAGTAGGTAATAAGTTGTTGGGTGACTAATGAATGACGGTTGATATTATATTTATACCAATCCCTTTAGAGAATATATCATATAAGATCACTTAGGCCAACCAAAGGTATATGTTTTGTTTTCAAATTAGATGACTTTAAGGTACTGGACACTTGCATCAAAATAAGACACTTGCATCAATGTAACCATCTGACTTAGATGCATATGTTTGGGAAATTTGAAAATAATCCATAACTTGAAAAATAGAAGATAAGGTTTATAACATTCTAGGTAAGATAAAAGGTCTGAGTCATCAAAATAACATTGGTCGAACTAAGAGATAACAATTAAGCACATAGAAATAGTGTATGTGATACGTTTGGTAGAGAAAAAGGTCTATAAGTTGAAGTTACATCCATGATATGTATTTTCCAAGTGTAAAATATTGAGGTGCTATATAATTAATAAATTGTGTCTACATTTTCCCCACTTTAATCTACTAATGAAATTGTTGGTTTAAAGGAGAAAAAATGCATATATGAGTGTGTATAACACACCTTGCCTTTGATTGAGTCAAAATTGAGTGATTTGGTAGTGACTAACCTACAACCAATATCATGTTATAGTATATAATTAGTGCATATAATATGAAATTAAAACCATTCAAATTACTGAAATTAAAAGAGAACAAGGTTTAGTAGTATACCCATGTATCAATGTAACCATCTTGCCTTTTAGAAATTTGACTTGAAAAATATATCATTATGATCATTAGAGTTGAGATTAGGAAAAATATAAATCTATAAAGTGCATATATATAGAGATATAGAGAGATATTATAGGACATATGCCCCAACCTTGGATAAAAGGTGAGTTTCCACCCAGCAGTTAAGATTAACTCAATTGTGCAACCCAAACATACTTATAACCTGGTGAGTGTGAGTGAACCAAGTCAAATCACACTATAAATCTAATGAGATTAGATGATGTAATCAATTCTAACCTATAAACTTTTAAATATTGAGTGATTTAATCACCTCAACCATACCAAAAAATAAACCAACTATTGTAGTAGATTAGCTTAATACATTTCATAAAAGTCCAACCTAGTGGGTGATGATAGTCCCTAAAATTATTTTAAGTTTAAAACTAATTTTATTTTTCAATATTAGGTGCACATTGCATATCATATGCACCTTAGATATGTCTCATGCTGAAATTGTATATAAAAATGGTACCAATGTATAGAAATCTGCCACAAATATGTATCTAAATCATATAATTGTGAATTTGGCCAATTTGAAAACTATGTAAGTATGGAGAACATGTTTCCAAAACATGCCCCCACTATAATCTGAAACTAAATATTGGTTTAATTATGGATAAAAATTTTCCATAACATTCCCCCACTATAAATAGAGAAATTTTGAAAATTGACATAAGTGCCAATGTGGAGGATATGTTTCCAAAACATGCCCCCATTATAATCCGGGTATGTTGAATACTAAACAAGTGTAAAGAACATGTTTTTAAAACATGCCCCTTTTGAAACTGAAACTATGACAAATGTGTGGAGACCATGTTTCAAAAAATTCCCCCACTATAATTTAAATTTGTGAAGCAATGTGGAAGTCATGCCTCTATGGTATGCCCCCACTGATATGCCCCTCCTTTTGAGGTGAGGGAGAGTAGAAACTATTAGTTACCTTACCTCAAAAGGATAATATAACCATATCAACTATGAATGTACCATGTAGCATAAATAATTACCATGTCTAAGTAGATATATCATTGAAGCATGAAGAATGTGATCATACCAAATCTTAGAATGCATGATTTAGATCATGGCAACGTCTAGATAGTAATGGTACAATCTCAACAAGAAATCATCACACACATAAGAGAACTTAAAATTAAATCAAAATACAATGGTCCAAGGAGACCTCAAGCAATGGGAATGTTTAAATTCCACACAATCGAAGGGACATGACTTAGTCAAATGTCCACAAAGCAAGGAATAACACATTCAAATGTCAACATATAATAAACCAAGACATAATCAAATGTTAAAGAGGAAAACAATGGCATGGGACTACAAATAATTAAGAATATTCAAATTCTCAAACAAGTAAGACAATAGTAAGGTAATATATTCAAGAAAGTGTATGAGTGAAATCATAAGCAACTAGCATAAACATAACATACTAGTCCATGGATCATATATGTGTTAGAAAAAGGTATTAAGTACATAGCATATCAATTCCAATGTTAAATATATAATCATGCATAAAGGCATATATAAGTACATAAGTTCAAACATGATAATGGAAAATGACTATAGAATGATATAACCTGGATGTATCATGATCAAAGAAGTGGATTCCCCAAATGTTCATATGACATGAGTAGAGGGATGATCCAAAATCTGAAAGTGCATACATCATGTATTTTTGGATGCCTAAATCACATTTAAATTATGTGTGAAACATGTGTATATATAAAATACTTATATACCATCTACCAACATGGAACCAACAACATTAATGTCAAGGGGCTAATGGAACATGTAAACATTGAAAATATTTTTAGATTTTTGAAGTTTTTTTATTATTTTGCTATTTTTAAAATATATGAAACCTTACAACCTTAAGTTGGATCCTTTACATTGTCTAAATCATAGTCAGATAATTGCAAATGGTGTATAACATGTTCTTCCTCAAATTTTACATGTCAAATAGAATAAATAATTCTATCATTTGGAATATGGATTGATTTACCTTCATGAGAAAAAAAAACACCTTGCTAATTTTGCTCAATATTTTATTTCATTTGATATAACCAAATAGTTCCCAATGTAAATGCACATGGATATTTTTTTAGCATAACCCAAACCCATGTTTAAATCACTTTAGGACCATAAGAAATTGGCAGTATTATGTTTCCCAATGTAAGTTTTTTAGATCAAATCCAAACTATTGTAAATATATTATATTGCAAGTAGTTTTTATTTGTATAGGATCAATATAGTTATGCCAAAAGTAAGCACCACCCATGAATAATGTGATTGTTAAATCTTGTTGACGTGGATGTTTTTTGGATTGTTAAACTTGGGGTATTTTCCTAGGATGCAGACCTTGGATTCATTCCATATGAATTAACTTTTATAGAGGTCCTATATAAATATTAGGAACACATTTTTGTTGATAATGTTTATTTGGTTATTCATCTCCCTCCTTTATGTCAAGAATAAAACTTTAGTATTTATAAGGGGATATGTTAAGCTCATTTTTATGAGTAAGTATGAATGAAGCGTATCTATGCAAATGCACATATAAATGGGTAAATGACTCATATTGTTTATGCAATGTTCTTTCTTTCATTGGGGAAAGAAGACCTCTACTAAAAATGAATTGTAACTCCAAATCTGAAGTTCTAAATACTAGCTCTTATGTAATTTTGAATCAAATGGTATAATCTTGAATGTATTCATTGTCGTGTTGTTTGAAATTGTGAAAAAAATTAAATGTAAGGTTTGGCACCTTATGGATATTGAAATCCATGAAAATGCATCTTTTAATAGTGAAAAAAGTGGCTGAGGACCCCTTTGGTAGGATATACAACTAATTATAAGTCTCATAAAAAATTCTCATATGGAATACCATTAGCAATAGTTTTTTCATATTTTTTCCATTGACCAAAATAATGTACATAGTTAATCATGTATTAAATGGGTCTTTATGACTCAAAAAGAGAGGTAAATCTAGTAGTCCAAAATCTTTTGGATAAGGATATTCAAGTATACATTGTGCAAGAGGTTGATTGTTGAATGAGGTAACATTTGCTTTAATATTATGGAAAGCCACTTGAATTTGATGTATATAAACCTATTTTTGAAGTTACCCAATATTTTTCATCATATAATAATGATACTCCATGGGAATGGTGATTTTTGGCATAGGTGTTATCATTGATTCTAATCCACCACCTTTATTGAATCTAGGTATATGAGTATCATCATTATTGGGTAAAGAACAGGGCTTTCTAAAATCATAGGGTATATTCAATGGAGATGTGTGAATTATATTATTTATATAATATTTTGTATGTATTTGACCTTTTAAGCATAAAAAATAGATAGAAGAATGCGAAGAGGCTTTCATTTTGGCATATCAAAAGGTTGGAATATGAAGAGACAACACTTTATAATACTCTATATATAGCACTCATTTATAATAGAATATGGTTTCAATGTGTTATAGATATTAATACAATGTTCCAAATGGTTTTCCTATATGTCTTTTGCTTATGATCTATGCGAATGAGTATTGTGAATGTTTTGATCTATTTTCATATAGTTTACATTGATTGTTTTGTATGTTTTTTTTATTATGGTTAAGGGGGGGATTTTTTGGTTAGGGTCCCTAAACCTTAGGATAAGTAGAAATTAAAAAGATCTAAAGGACTACCAAATTCCACAAGAGAGACAAGAATAAATAGGGTCAGAAATAGCTAAAACGTAACCCAAAAACAAAAACAAAACATCCAAAAACACACCAAGATTCGAAAGCAATTGAACGTGAAGTTGAAGCATATTCAATGTCAATATTTCTAGAGACATCTTCACAGTAACTTTTCATTCTTTTGAGATTTGAGTCGATTTGTAAAAGCACCTTTCTTTGTCAACATATTTATGGCACCCACTACACTAAACTTGTTTGCCTTTGCCTTTGCTTGGGGTCTTAATGTAAAATAAATCTCCTAGGTGGGATCTAAGATTTTCAAAATTTTGAATTCCCTCATTCATAGTAGACTTAGTGCAATTCACTAGAAAGCTAATATTATTTTTTAGCTTATCATTTTCATTTTCAAGCATTTCAACCCTTGTTTGTTTGGAGGATCTATATTTGATGATTAACATCCTTAATGGAACTATTTTAAACCCATATATCATTCTCTTATTATAAAAATTTGACTTTCCCTTTAAGGTGGAATTTTGGAGGTCTAGTTATTCAACAATATTGTCTAAGTTTTGCTTCCCTTTCTTAGAATTGACTAAATTAATGAAATCTTTATTTAAAACTTGAGGCTGCTTACCAAAAGAAGTTTTTCCTTTCTCCTTAGGGTCTTCCCTTGACTTCCTTTTTATAGAATCAATTTACTTGGGCTAATTAGTCTTGATAACTCTACCTAGGTCCTTTTTATTATTTTCATTGTCAGGACCAATCATCTCCTCTTCAACTAAAATCAACTCGCATGCATAATGTCTCGGTTTACCATTCTTATCCAAAGACTTGATAGAGACATAGAGGTTTCCTTGGCCACACTCCTCAAACACTTTTTGATACTAATATATTTAATTTTAATATGTTTAACCTTTGAACCCTTTGAAGCTTTGACTTTTTCACCCTTGGAAGCTTTAACCTCGATACCTTTACACAAGCTTTCGAGATACTTGATCTAAACCTTCTTAATATTCTTGATGTCCATAGGTTTATCCACAATTTTTTTCTTTTAAGTATTAGTTATTTATGGATTTATATGATTCATTCCCTTAAAGTATTTATGAATGATAAATATAACCCCTTCATGTCTAGGAATAGGGTAATTACCTTTTTTATATTTCAAGATGGAGGATTCTAGCTAGAATAGAATGAAGAAGGGAAGGCTCATTGGAATAGCATGCCTAAAATAGTTTAGAAAAATAAAAAGAGACAATTTGAAAATGGTGAACCTACCTTCAAGTGTGATGTATTTCATCATATGGAAATTAACTTCTCAAAATGGCCTTGGAAATGATTCATGGTCAAATCCATTGTTAAGACTCTCCAAAAATTCTCCTTCATGTAGAAAAATCTCCTCTTTTTTATAACCCCTACCTATTTTGTAGATTTTGGTATACTCTATCTCCAACCCTTTAACATATGTTATCAACTCATACATGATTTTCAACAAGACCCCATTGATGTTAATGGGTATTTCCTCCTAATCATTTTCAATGAGAGTCAAAACATGTCTATCATGCCCTTCAATATTATCCATAAACCTTGTGAATCCCCATATGTATAGATCCTCCCAAATAACCTCATTCTTTTTTACTTCTTCTGAAATTTTTGGCTCTATCTTATTTAGTAATTTCATAGTAAACATTTAGTCTCTGAAATAAGTGAACTTAAGTCTTTTCCAAATCTAATTGACTGATAAACATAAAATCCCCAATAATGTCTTCTTGTTGCCTTTTATTAAATATACATCCTTAAATTGTGTTTCTAAATTATATAAGCTTCTCAATGAAATCAAATAAGGGAATATTTAAAAATAATTTAATCACATAAAGACTAATATTATATAAAAAAGTCTAAATTTCTAATAGCCCCTACAACTATGCTTGGGGAAGACTCCCATATCCTCAAGTATTTTTTTCATTACAAATACCTTATCCCTTAATCCTTTGAACAATGTCCTAAGGAATATATTCAATGTCCATCCAATTAGTCAAACTCAAGAAGGCCACACCCCAATTAGTGAACCTATCATATATCATGTTTCTTTCATGATATACATGTTGGATGAGCAACTATTGCCTAGAATACATAAATAGAGATGGATCCATCCATCACTTGTTTAATAAACCAACTAATAGCATTTTTCCTTGACAAATAGTTTTTTAAATTTAGAGTCTCTCTCTATTAAGATTAGTTGAACTACTAGTTGTTGAGCCAGTTTTAGACCCCATAAATTACCAAGGGCTTCAGCCCAATGATTGGACTTAATTTCCATATCTCTAGCATAAGCCACAACAAAATTTCCTTGATGATCTCTTAATATACCTCCTCCTCTAGTTGTGCTTAGGTTTTCTTTGGAATATTGTTTTATATATATTAACTTTACATGTCTTTCATATAATGAACTCAAATTAGTAATTAATGGCATCATTTAATCTATATTACCGATAATTGTTATGTACTATCATTAATTACGTAACTTGTCCTTGTAATTAGCATTTTCTAAAGTTTTCTAGGAGCCTCTACTAATAATAGTGTAGTGAGCATGGAACCTTTTAAAAGATGTTGAGATGGTTTCCAATGCAAATATATTTGTAAAGGTTCTTGGATGAGATAATCTAGAACTTTACAGAGGAAGAAGTGAGAATATTTTAAGTCATTATAAAGGGGATAATTCAAGAACATAGATACAAAGAGATTTACAAAATATTTTGGTGTGAATTACCTGGATTATTAATTGTGTGGTTGTCAAGACTAGAGTATTATTATTTCCATCTGATGAGAACATAGTGCATAGTTTGGATGAAAGATAAATTATATAGATTGTGAAGTCTAGATGTTGATTGGACCCATGTTATATCTCTGGACCTGAACTATAATTGATGACTATATCATGGAATTTACTATGTAATTTTATTTTACCTTTAAATCTATGTAAGACCTATTTGGTAGAGGAATTTGTGGTAAGTTATTTCAGTGACTACCTACATTGATCAAAATATTGGTTGTGGAAAAGGCCATGGTGTTTACTCCTGCCAACATGGAGTAGTCACTTTGGTCACCATGGGGGTGCATGCAATATTGAAGTGAATAATGTGGAGATAAGTAGAGAAACATGAACCTAAACCCAGAATATGGAGAATGAGAAGAACTAGAGCAAGAAGAAAATTCTAGGATTAGAAATGGAGTTGTGATAATAGAAAAGATAGAATAAAATGAGTAATCTAGAATTAACTACAAATAGGAGTAGGGGTAGATTAGAAGATACTAGAGATGGAAAGATGTAGAGTTAAGTTATGAAAGATGCTAAAAATAAAGAATGCATAGATTATGCAAAAGGACCTGATGAAGAATAATAAGGAAATAGAAATAATGCATATATGGAGGTCATAGAGTAGGCAGAAGAGGGTAGGATAGTAGGAGGACAACTATAAGATATAAATAGATCGTAGTTAATGAAAAGGATTTTATCTAGACTTGGGAAAGAATGTTGCTAGGGAGAAATTAGGTTTGAGTGTAGAACTATCATAAGTTCAAGTTTAAAGTTATAAGATTTTCAAATTATAGATCATTAACTTCAAGAGTATAGATGCCCCCAACCTAATATATTATTTGGGAAAAGAAGAAGGGCAGGAGAAGGGTAGATATAAAATGGTTTGATTCCTTTACAGATAAGTTTGGTAAGTTAAGTTTGAAGACAAAGCATGCAAGAGATAATAAGAAGATAAAAGAGTTGGGATTCCTTTTTAGGACACCTAAAAAGAATAGTGCATATAAGTCCCTAGTTGAAATCACTAGTGCATAGATATATATAGTCACAGTCACTAATGCACATACACCTATAGTCCCAATCTCTAGTGTGCATAACTAGGTTAGCATATTCAAGTGTGACAACTATATCTCTTAATATAATCATGTTTATTTATTTAATTTAATATTATGGATCTACAGATCTTGAGCAATACTTGGTAACTTAAAATATGAAATGGAATGTTAAGGGGGTAACATCCCATGATGTTAAGAAGTACAAACTTGTAAGGGATTTGTTAGGGTGATCCTTAAAGGTCATTCATAAAATAAATGTAAATACCCTCAATTCTTGCATAATTTAAAGATCTATTGATATTAGAATTTAAGGTGAAAAAATATACAAGCCAAGCTATTCAAGACCTAAAGGAGATTCATCAAAGTCTGGAGAATAATTTGGATACTATGATCGTAGGTTTTATGATGTTATTAATAAGATCAATTTCATCTTGGAAGATAAAGATAAGGTAACTTGGTTCTTATAAGGGCTATAACCAAGAATTATATTTGCTATTACATAGTCCCAATTCTTGACTAAGTATGATGCCCAGTTTGTTGCCATATAAATAGAGTAAATTGACAATTATGATGACCTTATAGTAGTAGGTTCTAAAGTATAAGCAAAAGTAGATGATTTTATAATAAAAATGGATGAGATGCATGATAATGAGAAGCCTAAATAAGGCTTATGGTGTATAAATGTGGTTGAGAAGGTCACCACCTGAATACTATCTAAAGCTTAAAATAAAATTTTGTAAAATTTGTCAAGTAATTGGATATGTTACTTTGAAGTGCCATATTTTATAACAATATATTTATAAATCATAGAACATGTACTACAAATTTTACAAATCATGATGAGATGAGTTGTCTAAATCTATAAAAGCTAAAAGAATATATTGCAAAGAATGTATTTGCAATTGTTACATAGTATATACTAGCTATGAAATAAGGTATACCAAGCCTAGATGTTGATATGGAAAGTGTGACATATTAATCCTTAATGGATACCTTTATCATGATAATATCAACCTCAGGGTCTACTTAGTTGGATGTCATATTCACCACAACACAAATATCATTCTTCCTAAAATGGCGTGAGTCCACATTAATCTAATCAGATTGCAAGTTTACCTCATCACAATTATGGAGGGTACAACACTCAGTAAAACCAACAAGGAGGATATGCTAGACAATAGTTGCAATGATGGGGATACTGATAAAATAGAGGTGGTTATAGAGGAGGCTATAAGGGAGAATATTGAGGAGGGTATCAAGAAGGTCATAATAATGGAAATTGGCATGCCCAACCACTTATAGCATGTTATTTATGTGGAGAATATAATCACTATGTGAAGAATTGCCCTACCAATCTGTAGAGATAGGCCTACTATGTGTACTATAGAATTGAAAGACAATATCAAATGGGAGATTGTCTAGTTATTGAGAAGCAAAGGAAGGAGAATCTAGTGCACAATGTAAACTAGATCAATGTACAACCTAAGGATAATGTATTCATCCAAGAAGTTACCAGATAATGGCATGTAGAGCAAGGATTGCCACTTTTGGAGATACCAGTAGATCAGGGAATAAGAAAATCATAGCCTAATTAATATCATGATCATATAAGGGATAAAAATTTGATGTATCAAATAACTCAAGTTATTCAAAATATACAATAATAGAATGCTTTTTAAGGAGACATAACAACCATGCATAGATGTATGCATAAAATATGTGCATAATGAAGTAAGAAGGAGTTGTAACTACTTTGAAAGAATTGTTAAAGTTACTCATTACACTATACAATGAGGATAGATCATAGAATATTACTAATCTATTTCATAATTTGTTGGAGTGTGCACAATGAGGGCAACAACATACTTATAAGGTTTTTTGGTATGTAAAAACTAAGAAGCCTTGGGATGTTAATTCCTGTATGGATATTGAGCTTGTAAGATACAAAATTCCTAATGTAGTATTTGATTTCAAGAGTACTATGAATATGATCTTGAGATTAACAGGGGAATCTATTAGTAGGCCAAACTTAAGCTATAATCCTATCAACCTCATACTCCTAGATTATGGATGAGTAGAGTTGATTAGTCACCTTAAAGATGTGGAGATTAGAGTGTCCAAACTAAGTTTGCATGGTGATTTTGAATTCATTTATATGAAGACTATCAAAACCCATTACCCTACATTAATTAGTAATAAATGAGATTAAAATTGTTGAATGATTATTAACATAGTGTGCAACCAATTAGAGGCTCATCAAGGAGACAAGATAGTGGTCATTCCTTTGAATAAAGTGTAACATAATCTGTACATAATTATTAAGGAACTAGAGTCACCATATGCATATGCTAATAATATCTGGTTTAAAGTCAACATAGAGACATAAAGGAATGCATTACAAACTGCCAACTATCATTTTTTAAACCTACACATGGAGTAATCCTAGATCATAAAGCAACCACATTGCAAGCCAATAATAACAAAATCATCAACACCATAGTTCAAACTTGAAGGTTGTATCTCTCCATCAGTTAAATCTCATAATAGATCAAAATTGGATGTCCTATGTAATACAAGTGTAACAATGATGGATTATACCAAACCTACTCTAGAGGGTGTTGTTGACTAATAGACTTGCACCCTTGTGAAGATAGATTTAAACCTTCACAATCTAAAATAACATGGAGACAATCCTATGTTGTGGGTGGCCAAAGAGGTTGATTGAATCTCTATATTCTAAGGGCTTGATCCCCTTGATGTATCTATTAGGATTTCTACTCTACACTACTAGTTTGCAAAAGAAAAGAGAAGGTAAACTAAAAGGAAAACCTATCTAACTAAGGTGATACACCAAAATGTGACCTTCACTTTTCTAATATGCACTAGAAGGATGAATAGAGACATAAACCTAATTTCACTTCTCAAACAAAAGCTTTTAATTAATAATGTTTCGCATAGAGGCTCAAGGTTTATGTATGATCTAAGGTAGCTAGTCAATAGGTCTATCAAAGGCACTAAAGAAATCTCACACTTGCAATACATACAAGATTATTAGAACACACTATGTAACCTGTAAGGATGAGCTAACACCTAAAAATAGGTAAAGAGGAGAGGACAAGATGAGAAGAAGCATGTATTATCATTGTCATCTATCAAAAAACCATTAGCCTACACTAAAAACAAGCTTTGAGGAGGCATGAATTCTATCATATTCATTCAAAATAGGCAAGTACAAGTGTTTTTCTAAGCACAGCCTTAACACAACTTAGGTTAAGGATTTTTTCAAATGCCAAACATTGGCTTACATATAGATATAATGAGAGAGATGAGAGAGAGAAAGACAAGAGCCCCAAAACTAGGAAATAAAACCTTCAATTTGTCTTCTTCAAACCCAACATAACATTCTTTGATTATTTCATTCCTCCTTCTATAAAAGTGGCATAAGGGTTCATGTTGAATTGTATTAGAAGCATGAAGAAGTCTTGAAAGAAGTATTTATCTTTGATTGGTGTATTTTGACTCTAACAAGTGTAGATATCTAAAACTAGCCACACCTGGCTTTCGATCGAAGTTCAGACTAATTCCTACCAACCATTGCAAATTAAGCTTAAGAATCATTGAACATCTCAAATTTAATTATGCATCATTCATTAATTCTCAAAATTGTGTTGGAGCATCCCTATTTAGGATACTAGACTATATATGCAAAAATAACCTCTCATGGATTCATCTCTAATCACCTTGTGGCATCATAATTGTCAATTTGGCCTAGAGACCTATTAAGTGGGGCACTTAAATAAATATAAAATCTTGAAAGAACTAAAATGCTACTCAGAATCAATTATATAATTAAATGAGATTAAATGCCTAGTTGAATTATCCATTTTAAATTAATGAATATCTAAAAATGGAAGTTCCAAAAATCAAAATATCAAAGCCTTTCATCATTACCTTTATGAGTTGTCAAGCTCTTTGAAAATATCCTAAAATATCTAATTTAAGAGTCATACCTAGTAATTATAAATCATAATTACATGACAACTATTTATTCAATTGGAGTTAGTTTTAACTCACCTAAGGTTAGTTTGAACCCATTCCATGTTTAAACTCAACCTGGACTCACCTTGGGTGAGAGTTTATTCTTAAGGCTATAAATACAAGGCCTTGCCTATTGGTTTCTACGCTATTTTGGTGTAAAGTTATTATGCACAAATATATTCAACAGGCTCTTTTAATTTAGTGTTATAATGCTTAAATTTCCTTGAAAGTAGTGTTACCATGCCCAAATATTAATCCAAGCCACATCAAAGACAAGGTGTCAAGGAGAGAATGAGCCAGGCAAACTTCATTGTCAAAACCTTCTTGATGCAGAAGCCAAACAAGCCATTTGGATCTCCAAGGAAGGTAAAAGTGTTGTTTATTTTATGTTTTTGTTGTGCTTTCATTTATTTTTATTCCCTAAGTTCTCTCTAGTGTCTAGACTAGAGGTGTTAGGATTTTAGTGTGTTAATTTCATTTGTTTCATTAGACTAACACAAGACTAACCTCCCCTCTATGTTAAATCCTTGTTCACATGTTGGTATGCCTAGTGGGAATTGCACCCCATGAAGTTGATCCTAAGGCCTTTTAGAGCATTCCCCTAACAATTTTAATGTAAAAATTTAAGCTTGTTGATCAAAATAGGTGAAAATTGAAGGCTAAAGGATATTTTTATATAAGTCACAAAGTTGCCCTGTACAGACATGATTTTATTCTCTATAATCATGATATTATCACAATATCACTATTTACATAGTCATGGTTTTGTCTTATTTATTGCATTTTTGTGTCTAACTGCCAAGGTTTTTGATAACCATTTCATGCTTGCATGAAAGTTATGATATTACACTATCATGACTTTTGAAGTTGTGGTATTACCATAAAAATCACAATATCATGACTTTGAAAGTCATGATATTGCAATAAGTTTAGCGATATTACCTTAATTTTTGTAATATTACATTTAGCTACTAGAAATTAGGCTAACTATTTTAGGTTAAGTTATAATATCATGACTCTCAGAGTTACGACATTGCCTTTATTTATGTGATTTTATCATTAGAGTAGAGATATTGCTTTATATACTCTATTTTCATACAATTTGTAGTATTGTGCTAATAGTCATGGTTTTACAAAGAGAGTTACATTATTTCTCTATGTTTTTATAGTTTTACATTCTATGTAAAAAACCAAAAACTCGAGAGCAATATTTTACAAGTCATTTATCCACTCATGATGTGCTTATAAACACAATGACTCCATAACATGTTTTTTAGGACCCAAAGGCCACAAGGATACATTTAAAACACTTCTAAATTGAAATTTTCACATTTCAAATTAGTGTTTTAATAATCTTTTTGCTTAACTCATTTTTGTTTTTCAAAGTTTTCAACAAACAAATGCCAAGGGGCTAAAATTTCACATCACATTTTGTCTTAGTGTAATAAAATTAATTCTCACATTAGTTAGATGACTCATAAGAGTTTTTATTTTATGTTTTTTATTGAAAGTTATTTCTTTTAGCAAAATGAGTGATGCATGTATGCTCTCCCCTCGTCCCCTTTAGGGAACTTGAGAGATCAAAAACACTCACTCTTTACCTTTTTCACTTTGTTCCAAAATCATGAAAATAAAGTTGTTATATCCCTCCCCAAATCCTTATGGTTTGTGTGACCCCAAAATGACTATAAACACTTTTCACTTGTCTTTATTTTTATGCACTTTGTCTTATGAGCAGGAGTTCATCACCTCCTCATGGGTTCTCTAGGGAAGCATTGACCCGATAATTCATCTCTTGGAATCACTTCAAACCCACTCCATGGTGGGGTATATAAATTGAGGGTGATCCATTGGGATGATTTTTTTGAGTAGTTAAAATAAGCTCTATTATTGGTACTCAACCTCAGAATGTAGTGGCAACTCAAACATTGCACTACACTAAGCAACCGATAGATGTAGTGGTTGTGAAAAGGATAAGAAATTTTCACAACAAGCCAATTGATGTAGATCCAAATGATGTGATTTCATCTCTAATGTTATCCATACTTGGGACCATCTATAAATGAGTGAAAATTGATAGTTTAGAATAACCCTACTTTCCATGGACATACTATTGATGCATGGTGAGTAGCCCAAAGTTCCATGTTGCAATATAAACTCTTGAGAGAAGAGGGGGCCTAAAAACCCTACTTTTCATGTGATTTTACTTTTTGGATTAACAATTAAAATCCTCTTAATAGAAAGTATATTGATAGAATTTGATAGTACTATGCAACCTTATCAATTTTAGGATTTAGGACATTAGACTTAGGTGTTTGTGTCATTCTATCCTTTTCTCACATGGTCTTGAGTCTAAACTATTATATTTATCTTAACACATCAAAAATGAGTCTTGGTTATATTTCACTCCTTTATTTTAGGAAGCATACACCACCCATTTGATATTGTACCTTTTCCTTAGTCTTTGGATAAACTTGTTTGTGTGTGTGTCACTTGATTGAAAAGGGTGTTGTTATGTTGCCCAATTCAATTTGAAGGCTAGTACCTTAAATTATTAAAAATATTCATTTGTCATACCTTTAGAACATGATAACATCATTACACTACTCAAATTATTTCAAAGACTTGTTTGCCTTTTATTTAGATTTCAATTTCAAAACCAAGCCACATGTGCCCTTTGGATCTTTACCTAGTGTTTTTATGCCACTCATTCTTGTCTAACTTGTTGTTTGTTTTAAAGAAGCCTAGTTTTCTAAGTTTAGTTCAAAATTAATCTTGACAAGTTAAAATCCAAATATTTATTGGTTTATGTCTATGCCTTGTATAATTTTGGCCTAAACATCAATCTTTCAGTTTTGGGTTGTGTAACTTAGGCTAATTTTATATTCACTTTGAGAACTATTATGTATGCCTAGATTTGGGGAAGTGGTCTACCTTCCATGTTCCAAGAGTTTCATGCCTTATACCAACTGACCAAGTAAATATTTAAATTTTAAAGCTTATTTTATCCCAAATCATTTGAAATTTTTTAAATTAACTCTCTTTTTAGACCTTGTTTTGTTTAAATTGTAGCTTTTATGCCTTTCCCAAAAGACCTAGCAATACCTGTTTTAAGCCTAGTTTTTGTGCCTTCACTGAAATACCTAACAAATTTTATTTTATTTATATTAGACTTGTTTGAAACACTTTTTACCTATAGTTTGGCATTTTGGTTTTTATTCACCCACTTGACCTTTGTGTATAAGACATTTGACGTTAGACTATTTTAGACCAAGTTTTAGCATAGACCTTTTAGAGATATAGCTCCACTTTTTTGATAAATTTAGACCAAGTTTGAACCATTTGTCCTTTGGACATTATTTTTGAGATTTAATATAACTCTAGGTCTTTTTCACAAAAATTCATCATTGATTTGAATGTCTCACTATACTCATAGTAGATCCATGTACAATCCAGGATATGATAATGTGGTCACACAAGATGACTTTGTTCAATACCCTTATGATGATGATGTAGTTTGTGATACAAATCCTTATCCTCCTTAAAATACTCAAAATGGGGAACAAATCCAAGATCTTCTAACTAACTATTTGGTTAACACACCTCCATTCTTAGATCAAGACTAGGAATAAACATCATAGTACCTTGCTAGCATACCATTGATTGTGGAACAAGTTTAAAAATAGTCATACTATGTTATGATGTCATCAACATATAACCCCTATTTGTTTGATCATCACTTGCTTTCAAACAAGGATGAAGTTTTAATCAAAGACATAGAGGTAAGGACCAATTTTCTAGTAGACTTCCCCCATGAAAATTCTCCATGTCTAGTTAGAGTGACTTACAACATACCTTACAATCAAACCACTGAACATGCCTCTTCTAGTAATCTTTAAGTGCTCATGTTGATATCATATAAAAACCCCACTATGCTTGTCATAGGAAAGGGCCTCATGGATGACCACTTTATATAAATGATATAAATATAGCAAACCTATTTGAACTTAATGTGTAGCTTTAATATCATGGCCATGTCAAATTATCCTCTCATCAAGTTAGCTCCTTCAAAAAGGGTATTAATTGAATTGATAGGCCAAGAAAATTTAGGTATAGACCCATTCATGCAAATCACTTTAGTTGGAAACATATTCAATGCCCTAGCTATTGAAAAAGTGTCTACTAATTCTATGTAGACAAATTTGTCTAACACAGTGGATAACATGTAAGTGTCATCCAATTTAGGCCAAATTGGTTTAATTGCATGAATAACTAGTCCATAACAAGTGCCTTTAGTTAACATCATGAGTGGTTCACAATAGTAGGGGGTAGGAACTCCTACATTCTAACCCTAACAAGCCACCTGTAATCCTCAACTAGTGGATTCGTCAAGCATGTAATAGAAAGGATTAAGTATTGAAATGAAAAATAGTGCCTTGCCTCAAAATTTGATGAATGTTACTTCACCATAATAGGTGATGATTAACATTCCACAACAATAGGCACAATATAATATACCAACATAGTAAAGGAAAAACATTTTGCCACCTCATCAAGGGGTAACCAATGTTCCACCTCATTAGATAGTGACAAGTTCACCTCAATATTTTTAGACTAATAAGCCTTTACAATCACAAATATTGTCTAATAAATAATGTATGTCCATTGGTCAAATGCCAAACACTCTACAAGTGTCTACTCCATAATAAGTGTTCATGCAATCAAGAGGTACTACTATCAAAAAAATTCAAATTATGTATCAATTTAATTTAATTAAAAATGTCTCATAAATTCAATGATAGGTCATTTTTTCACAACAAGTTCCCCTCATTTATCCATGTATGACTAGTTCGCAGCAAGTCCATACTCAACCTTAGCAGGCACAATACTTCACCCCAAGCCATATCATTCCATCCCAACCACAATTCCCCTAAATAAATTTTGGAAACATAATGACTAATAGGGGTGGTTAATAAATCTTCAAAACTTTTTCAACTTTACTTTATCATTCATGAACTATCAAAACAATAGAATGAATTAACAACACATTAAGAGTCATAAGCATGAAATAAAAGTATAACACATAAAACACTTATTTGAGTGGAAAACCCTCAAGGGAAATAAAACCCAATAATGATGAAAATTTAATATATTCTTATAATATAAACATAAATATTTAGTGAAGCACCAACTTCACTTAGAGCTCTAACCCCAACTAGCCAAGAACCAACTTGACTAGGATTTAGCAAGCACCCACTTGCAAGGAAGTACCAACCTCGTAAATGACTCAAAATTAACTTAGCCACATAAAACATTTTATCACATTAAAAAACCTTATTTTATAATACAATATATTATTTTCTCCTTATTTATCTCTTCACACACTTCTATCCTTCTCAAACTGGTCTCTAACCTTCTTTGTTCAACTAGGTCTCTTCAAGAAAGATTAGGTCATTTAACCTTGATAGTCATCTATAGTTCCCCTATTATATCTCCATGATATTATCTCTTCATCCTTATTATGGACTACCATACCTATTTTATCTCTTCAAAATACTATATCTTTCACTTCAATTCTCATACTCACTAAATAGCCAATTAGGCCTATTAGGCCTTCTTCTTATACTAGGCTCTTGCTCATACACATCTTGGTCAGACATACACACTTTCCCACTTATATTTTAAATTAAATAGGCCTTATAACACACTAAAAACCTTAATTAAACATTACAATAGGTTGGTCATATCATAAGGGATAAAAACCCCTTTTTAGGCCTTAAGGAGACCTGATTCAATTAGGCCTTCATTAGCACATGTTACCCTTTGAACTATTTGGAACACTCTAAAAATTTTCACATGGAATTAAAATATCAAATATAACTCAAATATACCTTATAAAACTTCACTTTAGGTCCATAACACCTTTTAGGTCCAACCACCACTTGAACCTCTTCATAAAACATTGTTGATACTAGGCCTATGCATACCCAAAAAGTTTGTCTTGAACAATTGAAGCATAAGTAAAAAATTTAAAAATAACCATGGAAAAAAATCATACATAAATAATATAAATTACCTTAAAAACTTCACCAATTTCATTAAAATTCATTAAATAGGGCAAAAAGACTCAAACCTTTCTCTACAAGTGGCCCAATCAGAACTACCAACTAGCCTCAAAACACAATCATGGAAACAATGACCTAAAACACCTATATAACCACTTTCAAAAACATAAAATTCATGTAATTTATCTTATGATGTAATTATAAAATTATCATATAGATATATAATATGGTTAGATGGCAATATTAGTCTTATAAACCAATCTCATAGGCTTGTATCTCATTGTCTCATCTAAATAAGACATGTCAACTTATGAACAACATTGTCATCATATCCACTAAAATCCAAAACATATATCCAAAATTAAAATGTATTAAAGGTCTTTAAAAATTTCTTAATGCACTTGGATTCATCCCTAATCCATGATAACACATCCCTAATCAACCTCTCACTTCTGCCTGCTTTTCTTATTATAAGCACCATTAGGTCTGTTAGTGATAGGTCAACTTGTATGACTGATTTATCACACCTAATGGATATAACCTACTTATAAACCACCATGGATATATAATAAAATTATCAAGCTTCAACCTTAATCCATTTATTAACTTTGACTTGGTCAACTCTGACTGCTATAGTAAAAATCCATCAAACAAGGCCTTTCTTGTAGGGTCCACTCACTCACCTAACAAACCAATCACACCCAGAGGTGCCTAGGAGATTTAAATACATGATACAATAGCTTAAATATACATACCAATCCATTTTTATCACTTGAGAACAAGATATTTCATATTAGGTCACTATTAGGGTTCTTTGAGGGTTTAAACCATTTTCTAATCTTAACAATCATTCAGAAAGCTTAACACATAATTACAAAAACCAATGCCTATAAATTTCATATAGGACCCTTCCCCATATACCATTAATATATTAATTTCCCATGCAGAGGTTACACATTCTAATGAGCACTTGAAAGTTCTTCTCAGGTTGAGAACCCTTCATTTTATGCACATGAGAGACCTCAAAACACTTTTTATTACCTTAAACTTCAAATTTTTACCTAAAACTTGGTAAAATTTCTTGAAACAACATTAAATACCTATTAAAATTAACACATACTCAAAATTCCCTTGAAAATTGATCTTGATACCCCATCTGGCCACCATATCTCTCTTTGTTCTTTAGGCCTTTAACCTGCAAGTCATATTAGGCCTTGAAACTAACCTTATAACCATTATCTAAGATATCAAAACCTCATTATACATGTCATAAAACTTCTTACCATGATCAAACACTACCATACATTATTCATATTCCTTGTCAATACCTCATGACACCTCATTAGGTCAGGTACGGTCTTGAACTAATCTAGTTGCATGTTAGGTTTGTACCCTTCTAGGCTCACTCTAAGACACTCTTGAGTGTTACAACACCTTATATGCATAATAAAGTAACTATATATATCCTCTTATTTCTATTTCCATCCATCTTACCATAGCACCATGCTCTTTCAATCACAAGACTATGCATCTTATGCACAAGCCTTATCAAGTCTCTTGCTAGGTTCACCCACTTGACAACTTTGGAAACTGATTATGAAACACTCTTTGACGCTTATACAACATTCTCATATTCCTTATATATTTCTCAATCAATTTAATACTTCTCAAGGATGCAATCAAACAAAAACATTGTTCAATGACCTCGTGAACAACCTTTGACATCAATGACAATTTCAATGCCAAACCTTAACAACAGAACAATGCTCAATAATCTCCCCCTTTGTCATTGGTGGTAAACCATATTTCAAACTAGTCATCCTTATCTCCCCATTATAGTCTTTCTCCCCCTTTGACATAAATGACAAAGTGATATCTACAATTCCTTGATCACACTCTTTGTAACCAAACTACTCAACACATAAAACTATGAGTTTATGAGACAAAACAAACATGCTCTCCCTATCTCTATGCATACCTTTTTGGAATAACTCACCTATTCTTAGAGATAATGAGCATGATTTTCTCCCCCTAAGTACTTGGATTCTTCAATGATTGTTATGGTTAAGAATTACACTCAATTCCTATCTTAGGTATTCAAAAGTTACATTTCGAAGTGGCTTGGTCAAGATGTCTACAATATGATCCTATGTAGAAACATATTCAAGTTTGAAACTTTTTTCACTTACCTGCTTTCTTATAAAATGATACTTGATGGTAATGTGTTTGGTCCTTGAGTGTATGACAAGGTTATTTGAGATTCTTTTACCACTTGTATTGTCACAATAGATAGGTATAGGACCATCATACTCCACCTTATAGTCTTTTAGGGTTTGTCTCATCCATAGGACCTTAGTGTAACATGAATTTGTTGCAATTTACTTGGCCTCACAAGTGGAAAAGGCTATTGATGGTTGATTCTTGCTTATCCATGAAACTAGGAACCCACTTATGAATAAGTCTCCTCCACTGGTACTCTTCATATCATCTATACTTCCTGCCTAATTTGCATCTATGTGGGCTATCAATTTCAAATCCTTGCATCTTGGATACCACAATCTATACTCTATAGTCCCCTTCAAATACCTAAGTATTCTTTTGATTGACTGTAGATGATTCTCCTTTAGATCTGATTGAAACCTTCTCACAAGACATACTACTTGTATGATGTTAGGTCTAAAGGTAGTGATATATAATAAACTTCTAATCATTGACCTATATGATGTCTGATTGACCATTAAAGACTCATCTTCCTTGCTCAACTTACATCTTATGATAATGGGTGTACTAAGTACCTTGCAATCCTTTATCTCAAACTTCTTCAACATCTCTCTTATGTATTTGGCTTGTGACATGAATATACCTTTTTTTGCTTGAGTGATTTTCAACCTAAGAAAGAATGATAGATCTCTTAGCATGGACATCTCAAACTCTTTCTTCATCACCTACGCAAAGGCATTTATCATGTTCTTATTATTTCCACCAAATATGATGTCATCCACATAGACAACTACTATCCATTGATGGTCATATTATGTCTTGATATAGATTATTGTCTACAATTCCTCTTTTGAATCCTTGAACCAACATATACTTGTCTAACCTAGCATAGCAAGCTCTAGGATGTTGCTTTAGACCATACAGAGCATTTTTTAGTCTGCAAACATAGTCTTTGTCATATGATAGTGAGAACCCTTTAGGTTGCTCAATATACACTTCTTCTAGATTCCCATTCAAAAAGGTAGATTTGACATCCATCTAGTATACCTTAAATTTTTTAAATCATGTATAAGCTACAAATGATCTGATGGCCTATAATCTTGCTACTAGTATAAAGGTCTCCTTAAATTCTACCCCTTCAACTTGTGCATATCCTTTGCATTTGAATCTATCCTTGTTCTTAGTGACTTTTCCATCTTCATTCAACTTGTTTCTGAACACATATTTTGTGCCAATAACATTCTTATCTTTAGGCCTAAGAACTAGTTCCCAAGTCTCATTCTTCTCTATTTGGTTTAACTCCTCATTCATATAACCTATCCAAAACTTGTATTTACTTACTTATATAATACTCTTAGGTTCAATCTTGGATAATACAGCAACATTATCTTCATAGACTAATTTATATTCTTCTCCTTGTTTTATACTTGAATTCTTGTTATCAATCTCTTTGAGATTCAGGGTGATGTCTTTGAATCTATCTTGAGGGTCCTTTTAAGTCCATCTCTCTTCAACTTCTTCTTCCTCATAAACCTCTATAATCTCTTCTTCATCCTTGAAGTCTAGATTCTCTAAGGTGTTCTTTGACTATGAGTGAGATTTCCTTGTCTCATAAATCTTCACATTGGTGTTTTCCACTATATTTTGAAGTCTCTTATTATAATATCTATAGGTTGAGATCATTGATGATAATCCTAAGAACATGTCTTCATCAGATATGGAATCAATATTTCCCAAGTTTTCTTCATCTCTCTTGATGAAACATTTACTCCCAAACACTCTAAAGTGTTCCACATTGGTAGGTATGCCCTTCCATAATTCATAAGGAGTCTTGTTGCCATTAGTCCTTATCTATCCTCTATTCAAAATGTATACAATAGTGCTTACTACCTCTCTCCAATATCCATCAAATAATATAGACTCATTTATCATAATTCTAGCCATCTCTTGAACTATCTTATTCTTCCTTTCCACTACCCCATTTTGTTGAGGTGTCCTAGCTATTCAGAATTATCTCCTTATTTCATGAACCTTAAAAAAATCATCAAACTCATTAGACCAAAACTCTTATCCTCTATCAGACCTTAGGCACTTGATCTTCCCATTCTTATCATTCTTAACAAGAGCCTTGAATGCCTTGAACTTATCAAGAGCTTATGAATTCTCTTTCAAGAATGTAACCTAAGTCATTATTGTGTAATCATCAGTGAGTAATATGAAGTAGCTATCTCCTTGAATGCTTTGAATTCTTGTAGGCCCATAGAGATTAGTATGTATTGACTCCAAGGGTCTTATAAAAGAGTATTCCTTATACTTGAACATTCTTCTAGTTTGCTTACCATGTTGACATGCCTTTTAAAGTATGTTTGTAGGTTTGATGATCTTAGTCATATTCTTTATAGACTTCTTAGTGCTAATCTTGACCAGGTTGTCAAAGTTTATATGACTTAGCCTTCTATGCCATATCCAAATTTCATCTATCTTGCTCATGAAACATATCTCCTTCTTGACCTCATTCAATACATATAGGTTGTTCTTAGTCCTCTTGGCATTGCTAATTAGCCTTCCTAATTTGGCTCTCCTTATCTCACACCCTTTATCATGAAAGGTTAGTATGTGTCCTTAATTGCACATTTGACTCACACAAATCTAGTTATGTTTTAGACCTTCCACATATAACAAATTTTGTGTCTTGGTCTTTCTATTGTCCAAACTCAAGACACCATTGCTAATTATATTGGTAGTTATGTTGTCTCTAAACCTCATTATTCCTATAGCATTTTTCTTTAATGATATAAACTTGTTTCCATCTCCTATTATGTGGTTTAATTAACCACTATCTATATACCATTTCATGCCTTCATCTTGAATGTGAAAGGCAATCTAAGCTAGCATAGAGTCCTCGTTGGTCTTCTATTCCTCCTTGGCAAATAGTCCATCTTGCTTCTTGAGCTCAATCTAAAATCTCCTCGCTTGTTTTGGCTTCCATAACAAATTTGTATCCTTCTTATGCATTCGAGTAACTTCGTATGTCTTTTTTAATCTTGTGAACCTTCTAACTTTATTAGATCATAATCTTGTAATGTGTCTTATATTGTGACAAATGTAGCAAATAACATCTCGATACTTATCATGATTCCATGATGACCTATCATTTATAGCATTGGGTTACCTAATTGCTCTTTTCATGTTAGTAATCTTGAATTGTTATGATTTCTCATGCTCTCTCTCAAACTTTCTCATTTTTTCTATGATTTGTTCATGTTCAACCTTCAATGAATATAACTTTATCTTCAACTAGTCATACTCAACTTCCTTTGACTTACACCTTGTGTTGACCTCTTGTAATTGACTACTGAGATCCTTGATAGTATTTTTTTGATGTTTTAAATCATTAAGTGTAATTATGAGCTCAGATTCAAGGTCTAATTTAGCTTTTCCTTCTTCACTATCAAAGTAGACTTATTCATCATATATGTTATCTTCTTCCAGTTGATCACAAGGCATTCTTGTGCTTCTTAGGACCACTTTCAAGATGTTAGACTTATCTCAAAGGACCAAGATATAATACCAATTATTATGATCACAATGACTGAGAGGTAGGGTTGAATTAGTCCTCAAAACTTTTGCAACTTTACTTTATCATTAATGAACTATCAAAATAATAGAGTGAACTAGCAACACATTAAGAGCCATAAGCATGAAATAAAAGTATAACACATAAAACACTTATTTGAGTTGGTAAAAACTCAATGGGAATAAAAACCATTGATGATGAAAATGGAATATAGTCATATAAGACAAATATCAATATTTAGTGAAGTACCAACTTCACTTGGAGCACCAACCCAACCTAGCCAAGAACAAAGTTGACTAGGCTTTAGCAAGCACCCAATTGCAAGGAGGCACAAACCACCTAGATGAATTAGCTCAAACTCAACCACCTCAAACCTATGATCACCTTAAAAACCCTTAGTTTTTCATACAATATATTATTATCTCCTTATTCATCTCTTCACACACTTCTATCCTTCTCAAACCGGTCTATAGCCTTCTTCTCTCAACTAGGTCTCTTTAAGACAGATTATGTCATTTGACCTTGATATTCATCTACAATACCCATATTACATATCCATGATAATATATATACACCATAATTATGTTATAATAGAGCTCTTTTATCTCTTAAAAATATTATATCTTCCACTTAAACTCTCCTACTCACTAACTAGCCAATTAGGCCTTGTTCTTATACTAGGCTCTTGCTCATACACCTATTAGTCATCCATACACACTTTACCACTTATATTTTCAATTAAATATAAGTTATAAAATGCCACAAACTTTAATAAAACATTAAAATAGGTCATTCATAGCATATAGAATAAAAACCCCTTTTTAGGCCTTAAGGATACCCAATTCAATTAGGCCTTCATTAGCACACGTTACCCTTTGAACTCTTTGGAAAACTCTAAAAATTATCACATGGAAGGAAAATATGAAATATAATTCAAATATACATGATAAAATTTCACTTAAGGTACACAAAACCTATTAGGTACAACCACCACTTGAACCTCCTCTCAAAACACTTTTCATACTAGCCCTGTGCATACCTAGAAAATTTGTCTTGAACAACTAAAGCATAAGCACAATTTTTACAAAAAACCATGGAAAAAAAAAGAAAACATACATAATATAAATTAACTTAAAAAATTCATGAAGTTTATTAAACTTCATTACATATGTCAAAAGGACTCAAACCCTTCTCTACAAGTAGCCCAATCAAAACTGCCAAATATCCTCAAAACATAGTCATGGAAACAATGACCTAAAACACCTATAGAACTACTTTAAAAGACTTAAAATGAATTTATATGATCCTATGAGATAATTATACCATTATTAGATAGATAGATAGATAATATGGTCACAATGCAATATTAGTCTTGTAGACCAATCTCATAGTCTTGTATCTCACTGTCTCATCTAAACAATACAGGTCAAATTATGAGCAACATTTTCATCATATCCACTGACCTCCCAAACATACATCCAAAATAAACATGTATTTAAGGTATTTAAAATCTTATCCATGTGCCTTTATTCATCCCTAATCCATGATAACACATCCCTAATCAATGTTTCACTTCTACTTGACTTTCTTAGTCTGTACCAATAGGCCTGTTAGCGATAGGTCAACTTGTATGACTAGTTTAGCACACATAAGGGATAGAAAATAATCATAAAATACCATGGACATATAATATAAGTCTCAATATTCAACCTTCATATATTTATTAACTTTGTCTTGGTCAACTCTCACTCCTACGACAAATCTTTGAAAAACAAGGCCTTTTCTATAGGGTCCACTCACTCACCTGACAAACCAATCACACCTAGAGGTGCCTATGAGAATTGGATATATTATCCAATAGCTTATATATACATTTTAATACATTATAATCACTTTATAATAAGATATTTCATATTGGATCACTATTAGGGTTCTTTGAGGCTTCAAACCATCTTCCAGTCTTAACGATCATTCATAAAGCTTAGCCATTCATTCCAAAAACCAATGCCTAAAAATTTGAGATAATACCCTTCCCCATATACCATAAATATATTAGTTTCCCCATTCAGATGTTACACATTCCAATGATCACTTGAAAGTTCTTTTTGGGTTGAGAACCGTTCATTCTATGCACACGAGAGACCTCAAAACACTTTTTCTTTACTTAACCTTCAATTTTTGACATGAAACTTGGTAACCATGCTTAAAACAACATGAAATACATATTTAAATTCATACATACTCACACATGACTATGAAACTAATCTTGATACCCCATCTACCCACCATTTCTATCTTTGCTCTTTAGGCATTTGACCTACAAGTCACATTAGGCCTTAAAACTGACCGTCTAGACACTGTCCAAACTGTCAACACCTCATATACATGTAATAAAACTTATTATCATGATCAAACACTAACATACATTATTTATATGCCTTGACAATACTTCATGACACCTCATTAGGTCAAGTAGGGTCTAGAACTAGTATAGTTGCATGTCAGGTCTATAGGTCTTACCCATGTAGGCTCATTTTGAGATACTCATGAGTGATCTAATGCCTTATATTGATACTCCATAAAATTTATACAGAATTTTATGTCTTTTTTCATCCATATTACTAGGACACTATGCTCCTTCATGCACAATACTAGGCATCATATACACAGGCCTTCTCAAGTCTCTTACTAGGTTCACCCACTTGACAACTTTAGCAACTAATCATGAAACACTCTTTGATGCTTATACACATTTCTCATATTACTTATATGTTTCACAACTAATGTCATACTTCTCAAGGATATAATCAAACAAAAACATTTTTTAATGACCTCATGAACAACCTTTGACATCAATGATAATTTTGATGCCAAACCTTAACAATAAAAATAATGCTTAATAAATTAGGCCTATATACTGAATCCAAAATAGAATATCGCACCACAATGCATGCAATTTAAATAATCACATCCCAATCCACAGATGCATATTCTTGGTTTATTCCCTTACTAAACCAACATTCCACAACAAACCATGCCTTTATTATACCCCAGTCAAGGTAATCCACCTTTGACCACCTAGCCTCCACCTTAGGCCAATGTTCCATCTAGTTTCTTGGTACAAGAACTATAGTAAATGAAGGATACAATTATTTCCATCAAGTGAGGAAATAGACTAAGAAATTTAAATTAGATGATGTGTGTTCCTACCTATTCAATACAGAGTATCTACAAATAATATTTCCTCCAGTGTACAAACCACCAAAGTTTGACAAATACAAGGGTAAAGGAGACATAAAGGCCCATTTAACTGAATTCTTTGATGCTTTCTAGCTAGTGACGCACAATGACATACACCTAATTTTTTTCCCTCAGATTCTAATAGGACAAGCTTTGGAATGGTTTTTAATATTGCCAAAGAACTCAGTATCTAATTTTGATGACCTTTCAGACAAGTTTATGCAGCATTTCTCCTAAAATCTTGAGCATGAGATTTTGTTGGTTGATCTGAATCAATCCAAACAAAAAGCCAATGAAAATTTTGTGAGATATCTACAGTGATGGAGAACACTTGCTATTCAATTCACTCACAACTTACTAAATAAAAAATTCCCTGCTATGTTTACCAAAAAATTGCATAATGAGATATCCTACCATCTGAGTTGCAGTATGCACACACTTTCAAGGAGACCATCAATAAAGGTTTGTTAATTAAAAAATTCCTTATAAACAATGGGATTATCAAGCTCACCTCATTAAATTAAAATAAAAATCAAAACCAAGGAAATGGCCAAAATTAAAACAAAAACCAAGTCTAAGTGCAAGTGTTGACACCATCCCAGCCCAATAATTATAAAAAATCCAAGCAATTTAACCACAACAAGAATGTTATTGGTAATAGAGTAACTGAATCATGACATGTAAAAATGGTGCAAAAACCATATACTCAACCCATGTTGCACATGCAAATTAATCCTCACCAATAACCCATTCAAGAAGTGTAGCCTAGACCATCTCAATAAATGCAGCAACTCTTACCTTCGCAAACCCTTCCTCTAAGGAGAAATGTGCCTACTTTTTGAGTCTTTAGTGACCTTTGAGAATCCATTAAAGTTATGTTTTGAAATTTAGTCACCACTAATATGATTAGTTTGCCAATACTGAAGCACTATCATAAGGGCATTCCTTATCCACATTGGTACTGAGAAAATGAGTTTTGTGAATACCACCATGTTCATGGGCATAATCTATGTCATTGTGTGTAGATCAAACATCTCATTGAAAATATGTTGGAAAATGGGGAGAGAACATTGGATAATAGATCTTCTACATCCAATCATAACTTGGGTATTCACCAAAACCATTTTCCTTAGCATAATAATAACAACCAATAGTAACAACAATAAAATCTAGACCAATAGCAATAACAGTATCAATAGTCACAACAATAATAATTCTAGTAGCAACCACAACAACGTCAACCAAATAGATGGAACCAAGGTTAGAATAATACCAATACCCAATAGACTTACCATGTAGTTGCACATGACTACAACAAGGTTATAGGCCATATTGTAGGAGGTTGTATTTCCACCATAACCATCAATCCAAGACCAAGTGCTAACTAAATAAGACCATTGCTAAACAAATCCAATCAACCAAACTCTGCTAGTGATCCTTGACCTAGGACCACATACAAGCATACCAACAAGTAGGGATTACTACTTTTAGACCTTATACCGATAGATCGTCATTGCCCCATGACCACATACAAGTGTATAAACAACTGTGACATATCCTATATAGTCCCCCTCTACCATCATTTGCTAGCAACAATGGCCCTGTAACTAATCTTGATTGTCTAATCATAACTTGGTGGTCAAATATTACCATTACTAGCCCATAGCCATCTGCCACCAAACCCATCCAACCCACCATTGTGGATAGGAACAAGCCATATACCATTGTGAAGGAAAAGATGTTCAACATTATGGAACAACTTCAAAATATGCCCGCATAAATTTCCATCTTGGATTTGTTTCTTATGTCTACTATCCACAAGAACATATTAACAGAGTTCCTAGGCCAATCCCAAGTGCCTAATGACATAAGCCCAAAAAAAATTTAAGCTTTAGTTGGACTTCTAGTCCCAGGCTATTAGTTGACTTTTGACCAAAGTGATATGTTGTCCCTTGGCCCTTTTCATAATAATCCATTGTACATCAAAGTTGTCATTATGTGATACAAAATGAAGCATGTCCTTATAGACAATGGATTGGGCCTAAATATTGTGTCTCTAAAGTTCATCAAGCATCTCAAATACACAACAATAGATCTATAATTAGAAATGATAACTATCAAGGCCTATGATAATTAAGATCAGAAATCACAAGGCACCATAAGCTTACCAATTACCATTGGGCCCTTGACCCATGATACCCTATGCAATGTGTTTTACCTAGACCTATCTTACAATTTACTTCTAGGTAGACCTTGGATACATGAGATTCATGTGATCCCTTCAACATTGCAAAATTGTCTCAAATTCTCTCATTCTGGTATAGAGGTCACAATTCATGAAGATTTGCATCCCTATGAACCTTGCAAACATTTGGAGGTTGAGAATGAAAGCTATAACTACCATTTTGGCCTAGATCTAATACCTAAAAAGGACAAGGGGAAGGAAATACTTGTTGATTTACCAGAGGCCAATTACATAGACCTTGATACCCTTAATTTATTTTCCCATATGCCACCTCCTAAATTTTACAATCATTTTACCATCTCAGGCAATGGCCCAAGAAATATTTGACCCATTACACATTTCACGTTTCCAAGCTTCCACAGAACCCCAAGTCCTATGGAAGACCAAAATCTAAACCACCTTGTATATAATGGCAACAAAAGGGAAAAGGCAAATTACATCATCTAGTTCCAATCTTTTTCACATCGACCACTGGTCAAGAATATGACCCACTTATAAATAATAAAACATAGTTATAGAATGACAAATTAGACTATTGTTATAAAAATTCCAAATATCTTATTCCTGACAGGATCATGGAGAATCAAGCCTATAATGGAGGAGGCCTTGCACCCAATCAGCAGGGAGATCTTGAGACAATATCTATAACATGGTACAAAGGAACCTGTGGTCTTGGATTTATACTACCTCGAGGTGACCCCACAGATCTTATTTATGTTCCAATGTCAATAACTAGTGATGACAATGTCAGTAGCAAAATTGAGTTTAATTTATAGCCTTTATGAATACCTAGCCAATACCAATTTGTTTGACACCCATGCCATTTGTACTCTTACACTAATTAACCTACATAATCTACTTCCTCTTTATCACCCTCAACTTATAGCCTGGGACCAACAAGAATCCATAGTGCTTGTAGATGAGTTTGAGAATGATGAGGACTTTTATGATTTTATAGGCCTAAGAGAATGTTTTTTTTGGAGACCACAAACAAGGGTTTTCAATCAAATTGGATCCTGCAGCCTATTTTGGAGAATGGGTGGACACCCTTAGCCACAAACAAATAAATAAAACACTGAGCTCCCAAAGTGAAAACCTATTTGAGGCACTTTTGGACCATGGTAAAACTAAAGAGAAAGGTTAGTCTTCTGGTGAAAACCAATTTTAGGCACCATTAGATGGGGGTGTTCACCTTTCCCCTAATGAAGATCAAGAGACCACTAATAATGAACTTGCCTATGGGTCTAAGTTTAGTTATGAAGAATAACATGCCTTCAATTGAATCATCCAAGAGTTTCCAATAGTGTTTGTAAAGGGTCCATCCTGACCATTGGGAGATTCTAATTCATCTTGTTTAGGAGAACTTGAAGAGCCAGTCCAAATACAGGACTTTGTCATCATAGGCCAATTCAAATCTTTGCCAACTATTTTGGAGGATGGTTCAACTCTCCTTGTAGAAGACACTATAGAATTCAACATTAAGACTCCAAATGACATGAAATGGATCAAATTAGGTGTGTCCCTAACTAAGGAGGAATGTAAAATCTTTATATCCCTTATGAGGGAATTTTTTGACATATTTTCTTGGGCCTATTCAGACATGTTAGGTTTGGACCCACCTTAGTTTTACACTACCTTGTATATCCTCATGCCAAACTTGTGAAGTAAAAAGTATGCAAGATGCATCCTCACATTGTTGTATTAGTAAAAAAATATTTAGAAAAACTCTTATAAGCGAGATGTCTTCGATCGATTAATTACTCAAAGTGGATCTTGAATGTTGTGCCAATTCATAAAAATCCAAAAGGAATCAAAATCTACACTAATTTTAGATATATAAGTAGGGCCTAACCTAGGGATGAATTTCCTCTACCAAACATGGACATGATAGTGGACACCATAGTAGGGTATGAAATGTTTTCACTGATGCTTGGATATTTGGGATACAACCAGATCTAGATTGCACCATAAGACCAACATACAATGACATTCACCACTCTATGGGGAATGTTTTGTTATCAAATTATGCCATTTGGTCTCAAAAATGTTGAGGCCACATACCAAAGAGCTATGATCATCATATTTCATGATATGATGCATGACATTGTTAAAGACTACATTGATGACATACTGGGTAAATCAAAGGCTAGGGACAATCATCTAGATGCACTAAGAAAGATATTTCATAGGTTGTGTGAATATAAGGTCAGACTCAAACTGAAAAAGTGAATTTTTGGTGTTACTTTAGGCAAATTATTAGGATTCATTGTGTCACACCAAGGCATTAAATTTGATCCTGCTAAAGTACAAGCCATCACCGAGATGCCAGCACCTTCCAATTTGAAGTAGTTTCATAGTTTATAAAGCAAGATCCAGTCTATCAAATGCATCATATTTTAGTTGGATGATAAATGACATCCATTTAAACACTTAATAAATAAGGGTGTCACATTTCATTAGGATGAATAATTCTATAAATCTTTCCAACACCTCAAATATTATCTTGTCAATCTACTTGTTTTGTTGCCACCTATGCCAAGAAAACTATTCTTACTATATCTATCTGCCATAGATAAAGACTAGGGGACAATTCTAGCTTAGATGATGACAATGGAAATGAATATGTCATGTATTATTTATGTCTTATACTAGTTGTGTATGAACATAATTATACACCCATTGAAAAAGCATGTTTAGTTATGGTCTTTGTAACTTAGAAATTATGACATTGCATGCTCAATAATAACACCATAGTTATTTCCAAAGTAGATTTGCTCAAGTATCTACTATCCAAAATAGCTTTACAAGGTTTCATGACCAAATGGATCATGCTTCTGAGTGAGTTTAAGATAAAATATGTCAATCAAAAGGCTATCAAGGGATAAGTACTTGCAAACTAGCTTGTTGAAGCTCCCCTGCAGATAAAGAACCTCTTGCATTCCAATTCCCAAATGATTCCATTATGACCATCATTTACACACCTAATAAGGAGAAACAATAGAAGCTATATTTTGATGGATCGTTCACATCACATGGATTAGGGGTAGGCTTATTATTTAATACACCACATGGCGATCTTATCCCTAAATCATTTTGTATCAGATTTCTATATACCAATAACATGGTTGAATACAAATAACTTATTATAGGACTTTATCAAGGATTAAAATGGAATATTCAACATCTCAAGGTTTTTGGTGATTATTAGTTAATCATGAATCAGGTTACAAACTACTTTCAAACCAAAGATGACAAGTTGGTGCCATACAAGGCCATGATTGATACTCTCAAATAGCATATTGTTGATATACAATTTGAACACATAGCAAGGACCAGTAACAAAATAGTAGATGTCATGGCCACCATTATCTCTTTTATACATCATAAATATAAGGCTAAAGAATATCAATTCTTCATTGAAAATCTTCTAGTGTCAGCTCATGAACCTTCAACTATTTCAACGATCTATGATATTATTGGTTCCAAATCTATATGATATTCAAACCACTTTACCTATATTCATTACCATATTATGCCACCAAACCTATCCCATAAATAAATCAAGGTCTTTACACACCAAGCCTCATGATATACCTTACTTAGACCAGCCATTTACCATCATAGCTTTGATGGAACTCTACTTCATTATTTAAATTCAATAGAATCAACATTAGCGTTATATGAAGTTCATACAGGAGTATGTGGAGTCCACACAAGTGGGGTTATCCTAGCCAAAAATCTCCTACATAATGGATATTATTAGCCAACTATGGATGCAGATGAAGCTACATACATGAAAAGATGTGATAAATGTTAATAGCATGGCAATCTGATTCATGCCTCGACTAAAACACTCAAACCAATAATTAATCCATGGTCATTTGCTACATGGGACCTCGATCTCATTGGGAATATTAATCCAACCTCTTCTAATGGCCATAAACACATCTTTACCACTACCAAATATTTCTCTAAATGGGTCAAAGATATATCGCTCACTTACATGACTAGAAAACAAATTTCCAAGTTCATCTTCAACCATCTCATTTGTCACTATGGTATCCCATTTGACACTATATCTAATAATGATGGATTGTTTGAAAATGAATATTTCAAAATATTGTGTGTCGAGTACAACATTTCTCTACTGCATATTACCCACAAGGTAAAGGCCAAGTAAAGGCATCCAATAAAACAATTATCAACATCCATAAAAATATTGTCAATGATGTTGGATACAATTGGTAACTCCAAATATTCCACACCCTTTGGGCATACCACACTAATTACCATACCCCAATAAGAGCCACTCCATATTCCCTAGTTTATGGCACTAAGTCCATTCTTCCCATTGAGGTTGAGTTACCTCATTTACACATATCTTTTAAGCATATTGTGGATGATGAAGATTATCGAGTAGCTCACTTATAAGAACTAGAGTTACTTGATGAGAAATACATGGTCACTATCAACAACCTTCAAACATACTAGAACTGACTCTGAGGACATTATAATTGACAGGTCAAACATAGATAATTTGAACTTGGTGATCTTGTTCTCAAAGAAAACTAACATAATACCAAAGCCAAGAAGAAGCACAAGGGCAAGTTCAAACCCAACTAGATAGGCCCCTATATCATTTTTGCAAATTATGGATCTAGAGCATAAATCTCACTACACCAAACAAGGTTGAACTTGATGAGCCGATAAACATTATACACCTCAAGCATTACTTCACTTGAGAGACTTGAAGTATTGTCTATGAGGCCTATTTTCATTGTTCCATATTATGATCTTCTTTATACCATACCAATCTACTCTGTACCATTCTAGCATACCTTTATTATCGACCAAAGTTGTTTTTACCCTCCCTACTCAACCCTTTGACCTTTGTTTCATTCTATTGGTTCTTTGAACACTTTCAATGAGCTCACTTTGATCAAGTTTCAATATTTTATTTAGTATTCTAGATAGAGGCCATATTTTGAAATAGTATGATAGTGGTTTGATAGTTGCATCCTTCATCCCTTGTTTCATTCTATTTGAGTACTATTGATTAGAATTGCCTTTGGGAAAATCAGAGTGCCCACATCATGCTACTAATTATAACCACCTCTAGGAAAATTAGTATCATTAACCTATGCCATTATTTCCTAATTATAACCTCCTATGGGTAAATTAGGAACAACACCTTTATCATGCCTTGAAGTACCACCTTGTCATTCATATGTCATACTGTGTCATTTGCCTACTTTGCCTATTTTTATGAACTTGATGCTACCTAGTTAGATTTCTCTACTATAAGGCATAACTACAGTGACTTGAGGTCCCATCCTGGGACTATGTAGGTAGTGCTCTATTTATGTTGAGGTCATCTCAATCACCCTTTATCATGCTCTCATTATTTTTCAAGCACTTTTAAGTATGAACTCTCTCACTATTTTGTGAGTTGGACCATTTAGTATCTCATCATCCTCGACTGAGTTGAGATACTTAAAAAATCCAAAAACATTTGTAAAATGACATATAAAATCCTAAGCAATCAAAACATCAACCACTTCTTTGTCTTAAGGATTCTAGGATCCCTATCTATTTCATAAGAAACCACTTGTCATTTATTTTCCCCATCTTTATTGGCCTGACATCCCACATGCTCATCATTTTATGAGACCATTCCCATATTTCTCTATAACTTCAATAAGTTTACTTTCTCACCATTTTTTTTCTATCCCATTTCCTAGGAGAACTATGTTCCAGAGAAGGCCAGCTTCCTCTTGATGGATCACCTAAACTAATTATTATGCTTGGGAAAGGGTTAAAATGGAAAAATAGAGTTACTAAGAGAGCTAAAAAGGTGATGTACCAAATTAAATGAGACACTCACATAATTTTCAACAAACACTAGATCAACATAAGACAATATTGGCTCATACAATCTCACAAACTAGCTAATTGCATAAGTATTTCATGAACTAGTCTCACCAAGCAATCAAGGAAGTAAAGAGGAATTCTAAGATTCACACCAAACATCCATTTAATGGCAAAAAGAACACAAGTTCAGACCTACAAATATCTTGAAACCACCTTAAAAGAGGCAAGAAAGAAGGACAATGGATATGGAAGAATCTCCTTTATAAAGCCATCATGTACAAGCTCATTAGACACTAGTTCAAGGCAAGAGATAGGTAAAAATTTATCTTATTAGTTTAGGAGGTAATTCTTACAAAATTTTTTATAGGGTCTAGCCTTATCAAATGAGCACTATTAAAAAAGGGGAGAAAAAATGGGAGATGCAGGAAAAAGGGAGAAGAGAGAGAAGGAGCATGCCATCAAAAATCCATTAATGAGCTACCACTACTCATCAATGCTCAATCATATTATGATCAAATTAAGACTAGTCTTCTACCAAAAAATTAACCTTTATTTGCCCCAATAGCCTCTAAATCCTCTTATTGGCTAAGAAACATACTAGAAGACAAGAATCTATTTTGAAGATGATGAGTCTTGATCCTTCTAAGGAGGAAAGATCCTTAAGGCTCTAAAAATAATTGAATGCTTCAACCGCATTTTCCAAATCCCAAATTTGTCCCTTGGAACTCTACGCCATCTTCCACTTGGTCTTCATTATAAGGAAAAAATCTTCATATCCATAAATCTGATAGAGCCATGAGTATATCTGCTTTCAATAACTGTAAGTACCTCTTTGTCGAGGATATGACTATGTCAAAAGACAAGACACTCCTCCATATCTCATTTATGTCTACCCCTACTCTAAACTTGATCATAGGTTTGTTATAGATGAAAACTATTCACCCTATTGGTTTTCATATAGCCATGGTGGCAATGAAGATCCATAGGCTAGGGTTTCTTGATATTGAATAAGACATGAAATTCATGCCTAAAATCTTTTGAAAGGTTTTACCAAAGCTTTAATGGCATCTTATGATTTTGTAGTGTCTGCTCTAGTAACCCAAATCATATTGGATCTCATATTTATGAATTTACCTACTTGGGTGGTGAGATATTTTGAACTAACATGTTCACCTATGTGGCATCTACTTGGGCTACCTATTTCTTAATAAACCTTGATTGTTGTCACCTTAGACATGTGTCCTCATCTTGTGCCTTTCAAATATTTGATTAGATTTACTCTGTCAATCTCTTCAGAAGTCTTTTGGCCTTGACCTTCATCATTCATGCAGCTTTTCTAACTACTCTCTAGATCGTGCCACTCGATATCCCCATGTTTATCTTGAGGATCTTATTATCCATTTCATTTGGTTAACATGTTTGCACCATGTGGTGACCTCACATACAATCTAGCTCATTAACCATTTGAACTCACATACACCATTGATCTTTTTTACAAGCTTGAATGTGCATCATCGATCTTGATCAGCTTGATCAAACACACACCATTGATCCTTTGATTCACAGTGATCATACCACTTGTCATCGATACATTCAATCTTATGATACACTAACCTTTTGGCCTTGTGCTCACCATTGATCTTTGATTGCATGATTGAATGTGCACTATTGATCTTGATGGTCCCACTGTCTCGAGCTATCATTCATGTGTCATTGATCTTGATTCAATCAAGTGAGATTTTGACACTTGTCAGCCCCACATTTATTCTTAGGATCCTTTGAAGCTTTTGACTTCAAATGGCTATTTCCCATGGTTGTAAATTGACATCCCTTAGCACATCCCACTTTGCTAGTTCAAATTTAAAGGCTTATATCTTGAGATATAAAACTCATCAAGATACCAATTTTGTAGGGAACATTTTAAGCATGAAAAACATCATTTTCATGCAATCCTCTAGCTTTGGTTGACTTCTTAAGTGCACCTATGAATTACACAACCAACCTACTATGTTCACTCCTACATGACATGCCATGATGGTCTAGCTCCTTCTAGTCACCAAATTTATACTTTAAGCTTGATTAAAGTGTTTTCAAAAGCTTATAGTGACAAGTGAACTTCATGAAGTTTGTTTGCTCCTTCCAGCATTGGATCATTCATCAACCAAATCTTTGTTTAGCTTCTCTCTTTAGATCTAGGCAAAGTTTTGTATGTAGGCCAAATTTGGCCAATAATACATATTATGAGTGTATTAATATGTATAAGTGTTTATACATATATAACATATATTAGTACATCATGATGTATACCTATAAGATATAGTAGTTTGTAATTTAATCATAAGTTATACTCAATTGGTATAAATTATACTTGCTACTTAATATTTAGGATTAAGAGACATTTGGCTCTTGAAATTATAGGGTTGATTGTTTGTGATTGAGTAGTGTGCTTGTGTACAATGAACTATGATATTATGGGATGTCATAAAGTGTATTTTATTTGAAAATTATAGTCTAAACATATGTTATACTTGAGAGGTACAAATTTTAATTATTATGTCTAGATTCATTCATACCTTTGATGGACTAAATATATGTGTGCTGGTTATTTCTATGAATAACATGTTTTATGATAGTTAGTAGGACCTTATTTATGCATGCATACAAACCCTCAAGAGTATATCAGATGCTAGAATGAAATATTATATGTTTGTGAGAACAAAGACTTTCTTGTTATAACTAGTTATTTAAAAAAAAGTTTATGTTTTCATTGATTCATAACTACTTTATTATGATTGGTTGTGGTATTTAGTAGTTGTGCTTAAGAAAACTAGACTATGATGGCATAGGTTATCATAAGGTTCAATATATTTGAAAACTACTTATAGTAATTATAAACTACAATTAGATGTATAATTTACCTATATGGTATAAACTATAGTTATCACTTCTATTATTTATGTGATAGATAATATTGTGAGATTCATTAATATATTAGGTGAATTGAATGTATGCATTCAATTATTCTTGTGTTTAACATGTTTTTTGATTAATCTTAGGGAGTAATCTATTTGAAACTATTGGTTTTATATATATATATATATATATATATATATATATATATATATATAAACTAAATCTCGCATTGTCAGTATTGAGTAAGTAGTGAGATAGACTTCACTAGCTTACTAACATCACAATAAAAGATGAAGGTAATCTGATCAAGTGGTGTGTATGAAATTGACTGATCTTTAGATCATTATTTATTATTAAAAAATTTAGATAAAGTAATGTTTAGTGAGATATTGTCATTTCATGAGTATGATTTACATGTTTGTGCGATATCTTGAGTAAAACAAGTTTTTATGATACATTGCATGTTTAGTTTTAGAAATCATACAACACACGGGTACTAGCATGTCTCTCTTGATTTCTATGCCATCACTATATAATCATTCATGAAGGGAGGACCATTCCCTAATAGGATTAGTGGGGGGGATCATTCATCTATGTTTGGTGTGAAAAAGCACTTGGATGATGCTCTCCCTTCCCACAATAATACAACTTTTGAGATGACATTTGAGATTGCCACAAATACTAGAGTCTGGAGAACTTATGCTCTAGGGAACCATATATCTTATATATGTACATTGTATTGTATTTATTATTGAAACATTATCATGATGAGTTGTACTTACTATTTAAACATGGATAATAGTGGTTGTATAGTTATGCCAACCATGGTTGAATATTTGAATTTACTTTATTAATTGTATTATGATGTGTTCCATATGATGCTAGTGATCAATGATGTATGATGTAGTATGCTTCATTTATAATTATCACGCTTAGGGTATTTTATATGATCATTGATTAGATTCTCTTGGTGTAATCTAATTTGAAAGTATATGTTGATTAAATTTAAAAAAATCATGTATTTATAGATAGATCCCAACAAGGATGTTACATGTGGTATCAGAGTTGTGGCTCAAACTCTAAGATGTAATGACATCATTAGCATTTTTTGTATCTTTCTGTTTACCAGTGTGAATAAGAATATCATCTCGCTAAGTAGGAAAATTATAGGATGCGAGAACACACATAGTATTGTACTAGTTAAGAGAAGTGTATTTTGGACTTGTAGTGCCTTAATGTAGAATCATGCTACCTCATGATTGGAGTTGTGAGATCTAGTAAATCCTCTTGTATGGAATGATGACTATTGTAGATAATAGACATCTATGAAATGTGTGTGGCACATTAAGTGTGTACCCTTAGGAATACTTGTACCCTTTTTAAGTTGTTAAAGAGTTGGTTATCAAGTGTTTCGATGGTGATAGTTTTATACGATGTTTGGGTAGGTAAGTGCATAACATAGTTCATGAGTCATGAACAAGATATTCCTGCCATATTTTTGGTCATTTAAATTGAACATCTTGAGAATGATTACATCTTTACTTGGTAATCAAGTCACCTTCACCAATGGTGTTTTGTGTTGTGAGTGTTTAAAAATCATGGGATGCTTCTCATTTAAGAGTATGTACATTTTAGATAGAGTTTTGTGCCTTATGTACATTAATCCTAGGGAAGGGAATCCTAAAGGATTGTTTATGGATTGGCACCATTGAGTGTAGTGGGAATTCTCCTTGTTTTAGAGTGTAGTTATCTTCATTGTGGATTCTTTTGTGTTTGGAGTTTGCCATGGATTGACACCCCATATGTTTATGTGGATTTGGGAAAAGGTGTCATCTCTCATGGTTAGCTTAGAGGTGAGTTGTTATTCTTTCACTCTCCTTTGACATCATTTTAAGCCATGGAGAGGATTCATATTTTCATGATGTTGATTTAGTGTTCCCTTAAATGGAAACTTGTTTCTAAAATGTTGTTTTGACCATATTCCTTTGAGTTCGTAAGATATTGTCTTCTAATTATTGTTGATAGAGAAGTTGTAGGATTGATTCATCTATGTGGTTAGTATTTTTTCTTCCAAATATGGAAAATGATTGTGATACTACTCTTACAGGTTTGGTAAATATGTAGTGACTTTGGCAACTTGGGTTGCAGTGTTTACTCCATTCTATGAGGAGGTATTTAAGAGTTTTGTTATGAGATGATAGTTCATTACTTTCCAATTGAGACTTTTTAGAGTCACCACTTTATCTAAAATGGGTGAATTATAACCATGTGGAGTGGTGAACCCTAGATTTATATTAGTTATAGATTAAGGTTTATAAGTTGATTATACGTGTTATGTTATTATTTGCCCTTGATTAGATTGGTATTATGCTCATCCTAATTAAATCATGTTGTCTTCATGAGACATTTATGTACCTTTTGCCTAGAACACGTATGGAATAGGATGTACAAAACATCTTATAAATCTAAGGGGTTGAGATAAACTTATAACTTGTTTTGTATCTAACTGAGTAATTAGGAAAACATTGTCTCATTTTTTTTAAGGTTTTAAGGATGGCGTGATCCTTAGCCTTTGTTTGTTATAATAATATTATTTTCTCTTAACTATGAATATAACAAAATAGGTTAAGCTATGAAATATGATACTAATTGTGTTTGACTAATGGTAAATACAATTATGGAATGATTGTATAATTTTTATTGTAATGTATGTTGATACATCTTGAAATATTTCATGTATATCATTGATCTGTTAGTATATATTTATGATTCATTGAACCTTATGCACATTTTAGAGATCATTATATCATAGAGACCTAAGGGAGGAGTGGTGAATTCAGAACATGAGTACTAAAAAATGAGAGTGGATCCTATTTAGTCTCACATTGACTCAACAGTTATCAAGTTTGGATCTGACAAGGGGAGGTTATCAAATCCAAGATTTGGAAGACATACTAATCGAATTTAGTCGTATGTCCATACACATATATAATGTGGAATGTTTATTCCTTAATTTTGTATACATTGGAAATGTAGTATTTCTAGTTCCTATTCATCATCATACTTGTCAGGAGCTACGTGGAGTAGCGACAGTATTGACATGTTATACTTATCAGGAGCTATGCAGAGTAGTGATGATATTAACTTTTACACATCATTCTTATTAGGTTCCCTAAATATTTTTCTCTGGAATGAGAAAAACACTTTTCTCAGATAGAGACATGTGCCAAGGGGCTTGAAGGTTTTTTAGAACTTTCCCTGGCCATTATTTTTGGCTTTTATGATGATTTCATATGTTTTTGGTCGAATCCTAAATTTGAGAAGTCAGTGAAACTTTCACTGAGATATGTGGGAACCTTTGAGGTATTAGAACTCATTAGTCTTATAGCATATAGGTTTGTCTTGCTAGTTTTAGATCCCAGAGTGGTTATGATAGAACCAATTAGAGTAAGTGAAACTTGCAAATTTTATTTGCATAATAAGGATATGTCACAGTGCAGGGTCTTGTGGGACCAATACTCTGAGAATAATACTACTTGGGGGGAATATGATGAGTCATATGCAAAAATTTCATATTTATTTATTTGATTTGATATTTTATATTATGTTCTTTCTCTACTGAATAATGTTTTTAATTTAGAACTTATGTTTAAATAAGAGTCATCTAGGATGATGACTAGCTTTCGGGGAGAAGGATGTTACATCTCAATTTTTCGCTAAGCAAACTTACTTGATTATTTGTGGATTTTCTATAGTTGATAATTTGATTCTGTTATTATTAGTTAAAGTGTAAGTCATGTGTTGTTATAGGGTAGTTGTATGTTACTTTGATTTCATTACTATGAGTTAGTTGTCATGTATATTCTTTATATTGTGATCATGTTAATGTGTTTTTTTAGATTGAGGTAAAAGCAGGTTTTGAAGGGGCCCCGAAATCTTGTTACAATGAAAGAAAAAAAGATCGTCCAAGACCACAAACAAAGCCTAAAAACTACTACAAGGAAGTAGCAAAAACAGGTTTTTAATGGACCTGAAACCACTAGAAAGACTTCCGGTCAAAACCCAGATTTAACAGAGATCTGGTTTCACCAAAGGCAAAGGATTACAAAAAGAAAACAAAGAATAGGACCAGTTACTAAACCAACAAGAAGAACCAGATTATTCATCCAGTTCCAATATCATTTTCATAGTTTCTTTTCCTTTCATAACAGTATCTTGGGCAGTGGTTGCCACCAGCATAGCTCCTTTTTGTGTAACCTTCTTTCTAGAACTTTGTCTCGTCCTTTTGCTGGGTCCCTCTAGGGCTTTGGTCTCCTCATTGGCTCTTTTACCTATATTGACAGCAGCAGCACAAATATTGGACGTAACTTCCTCCATTTTCGTTCTGTTGTCCTTAATAAGTTCCCGGAGGTTATTTTCATAGGCTTTGAGCTTGACTGGGATCTCCCTTATCTGATTTTCAATATTGTTTATTTTGTTCCATACAACTTTCAGGGTATCTTCCATAGTTTCCACTTTCCTCTTGAGATCCATAATCTCCCTACACGTCCAAGAATCAAATTGGGATGATGCCTTTGCTTTACAATTAACCCAAGTCATAGGTGTGTGTGTTTCATCATTCTATTTTTTCCCTCTCCATTCCTTAGAATTTTTATTGGGACTGTTCCTGGCTTCTTCAAAGATATCCTCTCGACTCTTTTGTTCCCGCTCTTTAATTCCAGTTTGAATTTCCATATCCGTATCTTGATTATCATCCTGACCTGAAGTTTCCTTTTCGTTCTTTGAAGTTGGGTCCTCAATAGGGTCATCCTGGACAAATTCATCCTCCGACACTTTCTGGTTTCCCTCCGTATCTACAGTTCTATTTGCAGAATCCTCCTCTGTGTTGACATCATCTTTTTCATTCTTCTCAGAACATTCTTCATCCTCATTAGAGTTTGTATCCCAGCTTTCAGTTCCTTCTTCTTCCTCTAAGTTTTCCTCCCTGGGTTTTTCAATTCTCTCCCGTTCCGTATCTTCTTCTACATTCTGCTTTTTTGCACTAGGGAGCTTGATTTTGCCTTTCCCGTTTACACTTTCACTCTTTCTGTTCCCTGACACCTTATTTTTCCCCTGTTTGGGGTGCTTTACCATTGCACTATTCTTGCAGTAGCCTTCGATAAGCAGAATAAGGCCTTCATGTAGGATAGGGCGCGTTTCCTTTTTCCTATGAGCATATAAACTTTGGACCAAGGAGAAGTGAATATAAAAGGGAAAAGACAAACTAACCTTGTGCCTGAAATGGTTAAGGAAGACAAAATGGAACTTGTGCACACGCTTACTTCTTCCGTCTAGGATGAAGTACTCCCTTATGCAGCTTAAGACATCCCTCCATATCCCTTTAATCTGATCCAATTCATAGAAATCCCCATTCTTGACCAGCTTCTGCTCTTCCTCATTCATTTTGGGGAACTTACAAAAGGCCTCATTTGAAATGCTTGTTTGCTTAGAAAATTTGAGTCCATCCGTAGGCAGATCATGTTAATGTGTTATTTCAACATTATTTTATAATATACATGTCATGCTTTTATGGAATAACTACTTGTTTGTTATGAGATTATTATAGGAGAGATTCATCTCTCAGAGCCTAATGGAGGGAGAACATCATTAGAGAGGGTGACGTAGATGGAGTTGCTGAGGGATGATAGAGAAATCAGTTAGAACCCTACACACATCACAATAGTAATACATGTTAGATGCATAATGGAATGGTTAGCATAGTGTGTTTTGGTGTCGTTTGCATTTGGATAGTCATTTACACATGGTTTGACATCATAGTTTAATATTTTTGTGGAATTTGTCTTGTGTGATTTGCATGTGTGACCATTAAATGATTTTAGAAATGTGATTTTCATAATTATTACAAATTAGACGTTATTGATTAATAGATTTATCATTAAACCATTTTGACATTTAAGGTGCTAATTTAATTAACAAATATATTAATTATTGTAATTAGAGAAAAAGGAGTAAAATATGATAAATTATATTTTAAGAGGAAAAAAAATAAAAAGGAAAAAATCTAAAAAAAAGTTATGCCCTTTTCCATGAAAGAAAAAAGATAAATAGAAGGGAGGAGTAAAACCTAGGGAGCAGACAACAGAACGTGGAAGCAAAAAAGGAGAAGAAGGTAAAGTAGACCAAGAGGGAGCACAGAAGGAAGCAATGTCTACTACGATTTAGAGAGGTTGGTGTTGTTATTAAATATTAACTTAGGAAAATTCAACAAATAGTTGGTATTCAAATTTCATAGTGATAAATGTGAATTGTCGGATTATATTTATGTGAAGTTACTTGTCCAAAACTTGTAGGGCTTAAGTATAGCAAATGATAATTATAAAAATAGATTTTAAGCATATTAACTAAGCGTCTATGTACATAAACAACATTTGGATTTTGTTAAAATTAGATATCTACAACGAGTTATGAATTGGTATTAGGTAGTGTATATGGCAATAAATTGCAAGAATTAAGTTGCTCTATATACATGTTAGCATGGAGGTGGCAACATATAATTAATCATACAACATATACTGGGGATGTAACAGTGATCTATATTTGATTAATTGAGACAGGTATTCAAAGAATACATCAATCTAATGCACATTTCATCATTGCATGTTTAGATGTGTAAATAATTATGTAGTTTTAGAAATCAATCTAATGCATGTTTCGTCACTGCATAATTATGGACAATGTTGTGATCCATATATATACAATGTTGAGTTTATGTTTATGTTAAAAAAATACAACGATCTACTATGGGAAGTTATGAATAAACACAATGACGGAATCCAAATATTTGTGTTACATCCTAGATTTATGAGATATATAGCAAATCTTATGAGATTATTAAAATAATGGGTTAGCGACTAACAATCAATATATAACACTAATACAATTACTATAACGGGTCAGTTATTAATCTAGTATGAGAATATTGAAATAATAGCTTTATTTACTAATTGATGTGATCCCTATAGATACAACATTGATATATAAAAAAATCATACAGTGATTTGGAATATGTACATGTGTAGTGAAACAGTGATTAATGCATAATAAAAGGGTCTGAGTAGGACAACGATCTAAGTTTATAAGTCACTACATTCCAATTTAACATATGTTTTGATGTTACATCCATATATTGTTGAAAATTTAGCGATCTGATCCCTATTCCTTGCTAAGCCAATATTTATATTAAATCAGTACGGATTTGAACGGTTGCTTGTTTGCTTAGTGACTATTTGAAAAAAAATTAGAGTATTATTGTCTTAATCCTTAATCATAATCCCAAGTATTATTGTCTTGGTAATTTGGTTTATATCATACTTATAAATAGTTTAAGTATTGTCATCTTGGTAATTTATTATGGTATAAATATTGGGATTAAGGTCTAAGACTGGTATATCTTGGTGATGCAATACTGATTAATATCATGGTATTACCAAGATATAATCAAGATTAATATTTAGGAAGTCTATAAACTGAATATAAGACCAAGTATAAGCTTTTTTACCCATAAGATAGTGAATTAGGTAAAAACAACATTCAATACATACATGTATATATTATTATTATTAATGTTATAATAACATATAACTGTATACACGTGGGTTATATTAATGGTTCTCATAGATTATAAATTAAGATATATCTCAAATGAATATTATATTGGAACATGTTCATATACACATTGATTCTATTAAATTTCATATACATGTGTATGAACCTTATGCAAAAAAATAGGTCAACCTTCTAGAGGCTATAACTTTTGACCCATAACTCCATTTTAGCTCTTCCACATGCCAAAATGATCGTATTGAAAAGCTAATTTTTTTCCTAAGCTGTTCTATCTACTTATATTTGATTTTGATATTTTTTGGAGGCCAAACATGATCGTCTGAGGGTCTAAAATTAATGTATAATGATTTTTTCAAGAATTTTATATTTTTAGAATCAGAAGTCAACTTCAATTGAATTTCATCACATAGGCTAATTTTAGTATTTGGGTTATTTGAAAAAAAATTAGACCTGCACATGCTTGTATGTGAAACATACTATAAATAGCGGTTGCTAAAAATAAACATTTTTTTTAGATTTTTAGATTTTTTGAATTTTTACATGTCAACTCTAAATTTTGAGTTGAGACTTATTTAAACATGGTTTGGGTTTGTAATTATTTCAAGCAATCAATACAAATCAATTCTAAGTATTATTTCAAGATATTGGTCTATTGGTAATTTTTTTATTCTTGATAGTTTTCGAGTTCATTATCTAGTATTAAAGCAAGTTCAAATCTTGGAGGAGTAAAGAATGGTGAGAAGATGAGGAGATGTTGCACAGATGAACCAGACTATACAAGAGTTATAGAGGCAAGTTCAACAATTAACATAGGTTATCACCAATCAACAAAGAAGACAAGGTGGTGATGCGAAAGACACAGATCATGATGAAGAAATTTAGCAAGAAGAAGAACAACAAGAGCAACCACTATCAATGGAAGAGAGGAAGGTTTAGGCCTTAGAAGGAAGAAATAAAGGAATCAAGGTTGATATTTTAGATTATGGAGGCAGTTTGAAACTAGAGGAGTTGATAGATTGGATGAATAGCATGGAGAAATTCTTTGAGTGGAAGACTATGAGAGAAGACAAGAAAGTAAAGTTTTCATGCACAAAATTGAAAGGTCATGCAATGATTTGGTGGGATCACCTGCAGAAAGAGAGACAGAGAAAAGGTAAAAAGAAGATTAATTCATGAAAAAAGATGAGGAAGAAGCTGAGGGAGAAATTTCTTCCTGTGGATTATGCACAAACCCTATATAGAAGATTTTAAAATTTAAGGCAAAAAGATCGTAGTATATAAGACTATATAGATGAATTTTACAAGCTTTCCATATGAGTGGAGTATGCAAATGGTTTAAAATTTTCTATTTAAGATAAATTAAGCATGCATAGAAAACTTAACATGGAGGAGGCTTATCAATTAGCTTTGAAGGAAGAAGAAAAATAAAATAGACAAAATTTTAGGACATCTATTGGTCCAAGAAGAGGCGGATCCCCTTCAATAAGGGGATGAAGTGGGTTTAATACCACCAGAGGTGGATTTAATGACAATAAAGGTGAATCATCATGTGGTACAGAAAGGCAAGATGATAATAGGCAAGGGTTTCAATACCAACAAAGAGGAAGAGGATTTCAAAGAGGACAAGGTTACGGTGGTGCTAGAGGATGGTTTCAAAATCAATGTAGATCTTATGTCTGTTATAGATGTGGAGAAGAAGGGCATAGAGCATTTGAGTGTCCAAAATATCAAGATCAAGAAAGCAGGATAAAAGATCACCCAATAGTAAATTTAGTTGAGGTTGAAATAGAAGAGTAGAATACTGAAGTTGCACTAGTAGATGTTGGAGACCATCTCATGATGAGAAGAACCATGATCACTCAAAGGAAAGAATAAGTGTAGACTAAAGAAGGTGGTGATGCATCAATGATATCAAATATTTTTTGAACAAGATGTACTTTAGGTGGAAAGGTATGCAAAGTAATTATAGATGGCGGTATTTGTGAAAATATGGTTTCTAAAGAAATGATTGAGAAACTAAATCTATAATGTGAAAAACATCCTAACCCTTATTAGATTTCATGGTTTAAGAAAGGGAATGAGGTTACAGTAGATAAAAGGTGCTTAATTAAGTTTTCTATAGGGAAAACTTATAATGATAAAATACGGTGTGATGTTATTCTGATATATGTATGTCATGTGTTATTGGGGAAATCGTGGCAATTTGATAGAAAAGTAGTTCATGAAGGAACAAATAATACATATACTTTTTGGAAAGGTGGTACAAAGGTAGTTTTGTGACCTCTTAAAGAGGAAGAGAAGACATAATGCATGCTCTCTACTAAGGAATTTATCCAAAATATGAAGGTAGCAGGTTGTTGTTATGCATTAGTAGCAAAGATTGAAGAAACAAAAATGGTGCCAATACCAATAGAAGCAACAAGAGTGTTGAAAGAATATGCGGATGTTATGCCTGATGGTTTACCACCAAAGAGAGATATTCAGCATCACATTGATTTGATTCTAGGATCAATTTTACCCAATCAAGCAGCTTATAGGATCAGTCCAATAGAATATGCATAATTAAATAAACGTTACTGAATTGCTAAGGAAGAAGGTGATAAGGGAGAGTATGAGTCCATGTGCAACACCCACATTGTTAACTCCAAAGAAAGATGGAGGATGGAAAATATGTGTTGATAATAGAGCAATTAATAAAATTAAGATAAAGTATAGGTTTCTTATACCTCATTTAGATGATATGATGGATGTGTTTGCAGGAGTAAAATATTTTACCAAGATTGATCTAAAGAGTGGTTATTATCAGATTTGAATATGTGAAGGAGATGAGTAGAAAAATGCATTCAAGACTAGGGATGGCTTAGATGAGTGGATAGTGATGCCATTCAGATTATCTAATGCACCTATCACATTTATGAGGGTGATGAATATAGTGCTACAAGAATATATTGATAAGTTTGTGGTTATTTATTTTGATGATATTTTGATATTCAATGAGACTAAAGAAGAACACTTACAACATTTGAGAATGGTAATGGATTAGTTAAAAAAGAGAAGTTATATGCAAATTTAAAGAAGTGTAGGTTTATGCAGAGCAGTTTGGTATTTTTGGGATTTGTAGTTTCAAAAGATGGTGTGAAAATGGATGAAAAAAATATAAAGGCAATTGTTGAGTGGCCTGTTCCAAAAAGCATTACAGAGCTAAGAAGTTTCCATGGTTTAGCAACTTTTTACATAAAATTTATTAAAAAAATTAGTAGTATTGTGGCACAAATAACAAATTGCATGAGAGGGAAAGAATTTGCATGGACTAGAGCAGCCACAAAAAGTTTTGAAATTTTGAAAAAGATTACAGAAAGGCTAATTTTACCACTAGCAACTTTTAATAAAATGTTTAAAGTTGATTGTGATGCTTCATTTGTGGGAATTGGTGTTGTGCTGAGTCAAGAAGGAAAACTAATAGTGTATTTTAGTGAGAAATTGAATGAGGTAAGAACAAAGTATTCTACTTATGATGTTGAACTATATGTAATTATATAAGAATTAAGACATTAGAGGCATTATCTAGTGCCTAAGGAGTTTATACTATTTACAGATCATGAGGCTTTGAAGTATGTGAATACACAAAAGAAGTTGAATAGTAGGCATGCAAAGTGGGTTTCTTTCTTGTAGGAGCATAATTTTGTGTTGAAGCATAAATCAGGAAAATAAAATCAAGTAGCCGATGCATTGATCAGGAGGGTAGCGTTATTAACTACTATGGTGAGTGAAGTAGTTGGATTTAAAGCTATTAAAGAATTATATGATACTGATCCATATTTTAGCAAGGTAGCTGAGTAGTGCAAGAATTCATTAACAGGTGGGACAAATGATATTCATGATGAGTATCTTATACAAGAAGGTTATCTCTTCAAAGGGAAACAATTATGCATTTCAATTGAGTCTCTATGAAGCAATATAATAAGAGAATTACATAGTGGTGGTTTAGCTGGACATTTTGGTAAGACGAAGATAATTGCTTAGGTGGAAGAAAAGTATTTTTGGCCAAAGATGAAGAGAGACATGACAAAGTATGTTTCAAAGTACAAAATATGTTAGGTGACTAAAGGACATGTAGAAAATACTGGATTATATATGCCATTACCAGTTCCAAGAGGACCATGGACAGATTTGAATATGGACTTTGTGTTGGGATTGCCAACCACACAAAGAGATAACGATCCAAATTTTGTTGTTGTAGATAGATTTTCTAAAATGGTTCATTTCATTGCATGTAATAAAACTAATGATGCTACTAGAGTTGCAGAATTATTTTTTATGGATATTGCGAGATTGTATGGTGTTTCAAAAACTATTACTTCAGATAGGGATACAAAAATTTTAAGTAATTTTTGGAGGATTTTATGGAAGAAGATGGGTACTAAACTACAATTTAGTAGTGCATATCACCCACAAATAGATAGACAGACATAAGTTGTGAATAGGAGCTTTAGAAATTTGTTGAGATGCATAGTGGGAGAGAAGCCCAAGCAATGGGACTTAGCTTTACCACAAGTTGAGTTTGTATATAATAGTTCGGTGAATAGATCAATAAGAAAGTCACATTTTCAAATTGTTTATGGGAGAAATCCTATGGGTATTTTAGATTTGGTATAATTGTCAATTGTAGATCAAATTAGTGATGATGTAGAAGCATATGCAACAGTTGTAAGGAGTAAGAAGAAAGTTGTAGGAAAGTAATGAGAAATATAAAGTAGCAACAAATGTCAGAAGAAAATCTAAGGTATTTGAAGAAGGAGAGTCGATAATGGTTTACTTGAGGAATGAAAGATTTCTAAAAGGCACATACAACAAGTTGAAGTACAGGAAAATTGGACCATGCCAAATTGCGAAGAAAAACAATGATAATACATATGAGGTAAGTTTACCACAAAATTTTAATATATCTCCAGTATTTAATGTTTCATATTTATATGAATTATATGGAGAAGATGGTGAAGATGATGAAGATGAAGTAAATTAGGAGCAATAAGTTCCAAAGAAGAAATAAAAAATAGTACAAATTTTAGATATGAAGACAGTGAGCACAAAGCAAAGAATTAAAACAAGTATTTGGTTCAGTGGGAAGGATTACATAAAGAAGACAACACTTAGATTATAGAATGGGACCTGAAGAAGATTGATAAAGATAAATGGTAGCAGTATAATCAGTTCAACTCGCAGGAGCTGAGTTGTTTTCAACCAGAAGAGAATGATGCAGAAAAAATAGGCCAACCTTCAGGAGGCTATAACTTTTGACTCGTAACTTCGTTTGAGCTCTTCTATGCACCAAAACGACCATATTGAAAAATTTGATTCTGCCTTAAGCCACTCTATCTGCTAATATTTGATTTTGATATTTTTTGAGGTCAAATGTGATCATTTGAGGGTCCGAAATTAATGTTTAATGATTTTTTTTTAGAATTTTCTATTTTAAAAATTATATATTTTTAAAATCGAAAGTCAACTTTAGTTGAATTTCATCTCATAGGCTAATTTTAGTATTTAGGTTATTTCGAAAACAATTTAGAGCCCTGTGTGCTTGCATATGAAACTTTTATAAATAGCAGTTGCTAAAAATAGACATTTTTCTTAGATTTTAAAAATTTAGAATTTTTTTATGTCAACTCTAAATTCTGAGTTGAGGCTTATTTAAGCATGGTTTAGGTTTGTAATTATTTCAAGCAATCAATACGAATCAATTATGAGTATTGTTTCAAGATCTTGGCCTATTGATAGTTTCTTGTTCTTGATAGTTTTTGGGTTCACTAGAACCATATATGATTTTATATTATTTAAATACTACGTCTCTATTGAAGTTAACAAATATATATATATATATATATATATATATATATATATATATATATATATATATATATATATATATATATATATATATATATATATATATATATATATATAAAATTATACTATCAGTAATGCTAATTATTATGTTGTTTTATATAGGATATTATCTATTAATGATTAAATGATTAAGTGGTATATTTCACATGTTACTAGATTAATAGATATATATTCATGTACACGTATGAGTGACAACTCTAATTAGGAAGTTGTGAGACTATGATAATGGCTGGAAAAAATAAGATATTGACTATTGTATTAGAATAGAACGATGTAGATGCATGACTCTGTTGTATGAGTAATGATGATATCACTAATACTAGTACAGGTAATAGCGATATCGTATAAGGGATTATGTGTTATATCAGTTATCCAAATATATTGTTAGGCTTTTTGTGGATTTCAAGCCGATTAGGTGATATATATATATATATATATATATATATATATATATATATATATATAAACTATGCAGAGACTAAGTCTACATTTTGGTTATGTTTAGGATGAGGTATTTGTTTTGAACTCATTGTAGAGACTAATAGGGTGTTTGAAACATAGTAGTTTTATATAAACAAGTCGACGGAGTCGACCCTGTAATATCATATCTAGATGAAATATATAGACTATTATAGAGTATAAACACATAAGGGAACCTTACGAATGCGTTATATGGTGGATTCAAATTATAGGTTGTTTTCTTCTATCTTGAGAACTAGTAGTAAATGATGAGAGCAGACTATTGATATAAAAAGGCTTATTAACTGTAGTACTTAGTTTATGTTTTGATAATTCATGGATGTAATCATTGTGAAAAACCTTATAAAGACTTTGATTAAAGTTATAAGTGACTATTAATACATATTCATACCATATTTAAAACTGGTGCACGTTATATATTATGAGTGTATTAATATGTATAAGTGTTTAAACATATATAACATATATTAATGTATCATGATGTATGTCTATAAGATATAATAGTATGCAGTTTAATCATAAGTTATACTTGGTTAGAACAAATTATACTTGTTACTTATTATTCAAGATTAATAGACATTTGGCTTTTGAAATTATAGGGTTGGTTGTTTGTGATTGAGTAGTGTGCTCATGTACAATAAACTATGATATTATGGGATGTTAGAGAGTGTGTTTTATTTGAAAACTATAGTCTAAATATATGTTGTACCCAGGTGGTATAAACTATAATTAGTATGTCTAGATTTATTCATATGTTTGACAGATTAAATGTATGCGTGTTGATTATTTTTATAAATAGCATATTTTATGTCAGTTAGTGGGACCTTATTTATACGTGCATACAACCCTTCGAGAGTATAACAGATGTTAGAATATAATATTATATGTTTGTGAGAACTGAGACTTTCTTGTTATAACTAGTTGTTTGAACAAAATTTTATGTTTTCATTGATTCATAACTACTTTATTATGTTTGGTCGTGGTATTTAATAGTTATGTTTAAGAACACTAGACTATGATAATATGGGTTATCATAGGGTGCATTATATTTGGAAACTACTTATAGTAGTTAAAAACTACATTTAGATGTATATTTTACCTAGATAATATAAATTATAGTTATCACTTATATTATTTATGTGATAGATAATATTGTGAGATTCATTCATACATTTGACGAATTGAATGTTTGCATTTGATTATTCCTGTGTTTGTCATATTTTGTGAGTATTAGCAGGGAGTAATTTGTTTGAAACTATTGGTTATATATATATATATATATGTAAACCAAATTTCACATTGTCGGTACTGAGTAAGCAGTAAGACAGACTTCACTAGCTTACTAGCATCACAATGCTAGATAAAGGTAATTCGATCAAGTGGTGTATATGAAATTGACCGATCCTTAGATTATTATTTATTATTGAATTCTTTTACCGAATTTATGTTTAGTGAGACATTGTTATTTCATGAGTATGATTTACATGTTTGTGCGATATCTTGAGTAGAAGGGGTTTCTGTGATACACCACATGTTTAGTTTTATAAATCATATCGCACACGAGTATTAATTTGTCTCTCTAGATGTTCGCCCCATCACTATCTACTCATCCATGAAGGAAGGACCATTCCATGATGAGATTAGTGCGGGGGATCATTGGTTCGTGGTTGGTATGGAAAAGTACTCGGATGATGCTCTTCCTCCCCACAATAGTACTACTTTTTAGATGACATTGAGATTACCATAGATACTAGAGTCTGGAGAACTTATGTTCTGGAGAGCCGTGTATCTTATATATGTACATTATATTGTATTTATTATTAAAACATTATCATGATGAATTGTACTTACTATTAAAACATGGACAATAGTGGTTGTATGGTTGTACCAATCGTGATTGGATATTTGTAATTACTTTCTATAATCATATCATGATGTGTTTTTTATGATGATAGTGATCAATGGTATATGATGTAGTATGCTTCATTTACAGTTATCACACTTAGGATATTTTATACGATCACTGATTAGATTCTTGTGGTGTAATCTATTTAAAGTATATGTTGATTAAATTTAAAAAAAAAATATATATATTTCTAGATAGATCCCAATAGGGATGTTATAGTAGTTTTTAACACTTCAAAACATGTCAATCAAGTTTTCCTCACATTTAAAGGTCAAAGAGTCAAGATGGTCTCTTCATATATATATGCAGGGGTCTTTTTTTTGGGCTATAACCACTTAGTCCAAACTAAGCAAAAGGTATGTTGTCCTAACTTCTCTTGAGAAACGATGCTTCCAGTTTCAGTTCCAGGATATTTAGATAAAGATTTACCTATTTCACTCACTTGTTACACTTACTCTTCTATATGAAGTTGAAATATGGGGGTCTTATCTTAGAAAAGTCGATTAAAACTGAATTGAAAGAGTGCTTAACTCCATGCTGTGTAAGCATCTCCATGTTAAAATATCAATCCGTAAAAACATCATTTCTATTGAATTCGGTACAACCCACTCATCGTTATTGTGATCTTTCAAATAATATCTATGATATGTAAGGTTAAATAAATGACCAACTCTTTAATTGATTTCTTCAAAAACCCATCTCATAATAAAGTTGTTGATATAGTGAATATAATAAATTCATTGAAATATGAAAAGACCCATTTTTATTTTTATAATTTTTAAATTAATATAATTATATATTTATATTGGTGAATATATAATATATATATTTAATAGTTTTTAAATTAACTTGACTTATATTTATACTCCTCATTATTTACCTTTTCCTTGTACTTTTTCAATTCCACACACCAATTATAATATTCCTTGAAGGTTAATATCATTATCATTATCTTATTTTATTTCATAGGGAAACAACTTAGAGTCCAAGATTGACATGGACATGGACATTGACATTGACAAGGGTGTTAGAATGGTGGTAAGTAACATAAAAATAAAAATAAAAATACAGGATTTGCTTAAGCGCATCGTGTAGCAATGGGCACCGTGAAAAGTGTGGAAGTTGCGTGGCTTGCGATAATGTGGTGAAAATGTGCGTTGGATTTATGATTTATGTTGATGCAGTTCATGTGGAGTAAGGGAATTCCTCCTGCACAGGAGCCATAAGACATAGGGAAGGGGAAGGGGAAGGCGAAGGCGGCATCATGGCGTGTAGCAGCAGGGCAGGCGCCCATTCGTCAGCTTCAGCGTCGGGCAGCAACAACAACAATAGGAGAAGCAGTACAACTACTAATTCTAACAGCAAAGCTGCAATGGCGATGGCGCAGTACAATGCCGACGCGAGATTACACCAAGTGTTCGAACAGTCGGGAGAATCGGGTAAGTCCTTTGATTACACGAGATCCATTAAGTCCACAACCGAGTCTGTTCCCGAACAGCAAATCACTGCATATCTCTCTCGTATGCAAAGAGGAGGAAGCATTCAGCCTTTCGGATGCATGCTTGCTGTTGAGGAAACTAGCTTCAAAATCATTGCCTACAGTGAAAACGCTCTAGAAATGTTGGATGTCATGCCGCACTTTCAATCTGTTCCCAACATGGAAGGAAGAGGTGGAGATTGTGACGGCTTTTTGACCATCGGGAGTGATGTACGGAGGCTGTTCACCCCATCCAGTGGGCGCAACTTGGAAAGGGCTGCGATGGCGCAAGAAATTAGCCTCACCAACCCAATTGCCATGGAGTCCAACAGTGGCAAGCCCTTCTATGCTATTGTGCACAGGATTGATGTTGGCATAGTGATAGATTTAGAGCCGGTGAGAAGAGGGGATGCCGCAGCTTTGGTGTCATGGGCAGGTGGAGGGGGTGGTGGAGGAACTGTGCCATCGCAGAGACTTGCGGTGAGGGCAACGTCGAGGCTGCAGTCAGTGCCAAGTGGCGACATTGGTCTGCTATGTGACACTGTTGTGGAGGAAGTGAGGGAGCTCACTGGTTACGACAGGGTTATGGTTTACAAGTTTCACGAAGACGAGCATGGAGAAGTTGTAGCAGAAATCAGGCGCTCTGACTTGGAGCCTTACCTTGGACTGCATTATCCCGCCACTGATATTCCTCAGGCATCTCGCTTTCTATTCATGCAGAACAGGGTACGGATGATCTGTGATTGCCGTGCCACTCCTGTAAAAGTTAAACAGGCGGAGGAATTGAAGCAGCCCCTCTGTTTGGTGGGTTCCACATTACGTGCCCCTCATGGTTGTCATGCTCAGTACATGGCGAATATGGGTTCCATTGCTTCTCTTGTTATGGCTGTTATCGTCAATGGAAATGGAATTGACGAAGACGGAGTTACTGGAAGTGGAAGTGGAAGTGGGCGAAGTTCAATAAAGCTTTGGGGGTTGGTTGTTTGCCATCACACCTCACCGCGAGCTGTTCCATTTCCTCTTCGCTCTGCTTGTGAATTTCTGATGCAGACATTTGGCCTTCAGATTAACATGGAATTGCAATTGGCTGCTCAATTGATAGAGAACAGCATTCTTCGGACTCAGACACTCCTGTGTGATATGCTTCTCCGAGATGCACCTATCGGAATTGTAACCCAGTCTCCCAGTATCATGGATCTTGTCAAGTGTGATGGCGCTGCTTTGTACTACGGGGGCATGTTCTGGTTGCTGGGAGTGACCCCTACAGAAGCTCAATTAAAGGATATTGCAGACTGGTTGCTTGAATGCCATGGGGATTCAACAGGCTTGAGCACGGATAGTTTGGCGGATGCAGGTTATCCAGGTGCAGCATCTCTTGGGGATGCAGTCTGTGGTATGGCTGCTGCTAGAATCACATCAAAAGATTTTTTGTTCTGGTTTAGATCCCACACTGCAAAAGAGATGAAGTGGGGAGGAGCAAAACATCATCCTGATGATAAAGATGATGGTCGGAGAATGCACCCACGTTCCTCATTTAAGGCATTCCTAGAAGTTGTCAAGCGAAGAAGTTTCCCATGGGAAAACGTAGAAATGGATGCAATTCACTCTCTACAGCTTATTCTACGTGGTTCATTTCAAGACATTGATGACAGTGGTACAAAAACCATGGTTCATGCTCGGCTAAATGATTTAAAATTGCAGGGCATAGATGAGCTTAGCTCTGTGGCAAGTGAGATGGTGCGTTTGATCGAAACAGCCACAGCACCTATTTTGGCTGTCGATTCTAGTGGGATTGTAAATGGATGGAATGCAAAAGTGGGAGAATTGACAGGTCTTCCAGTTGGAGAAGCTATGGGCAAGTCTCTAGTACATGACCTTGTTTTTGAAGAGTCTATTGAGACAGTGGAAAAAATGCTCTATCATGCCCTGAGAGGTACAATTTTTTAAATTGGAAGGTTTATTCTCGTAATTTAAAAATTGAAGTACATGCATATGAGGAGTTTAGCTGAATTTATGGTCCAACTTGATGCATGCTCGTAGCAGTCCAAGCGTTCTTAATCGATGCCAGCTCCAAGCATTCAATGCCAGTTCCTAGCATGCTTTCACCCGAATTCAATTATTGTTGTATCTGAACTAGCAAGGAGTAGATATATCCATTCTTGTTACCCATGCTTAATGTGTATATCAAATCCGAGCAAGGTTTGCTTTGGAAACAACACTGCAGCCTTAGTTTATAGCTATGCAGCTGCTTCTTAACATAATAATTTTATCTGTGCCCTGTGAATCTTTTGCAGGAGAGGAAGAGAAAAATGTTGAGATAAAACTGAGGACCTTTGGCCCACAGAAGCAGAAAAAGGTTATATATCTGGTGGTCAATGCCTGTTCAAGCAGGGATTATACAGACAAAATTGTTGGAGTATGCTTTGTAGGTCAAGATGTTACAGGTCAAAAGGTGGTCATGGATAAGTTCATCCGAATTCAAGGTGACTACAAGACCATTGTGCAAAGTCCAAATCCTTTGATTCCTCCTATATTTGCTTCAGATGAATATACTTGTTGCTCTGAATGGAATGCGGCAATGGAAAAGTTAACAGGCTGGACCAGAGATGAGGTTATCGGTAAAATGCTTGTGGGGGAGGTTTTTGGTAGTTGCTGTCGGCTTAAAGGTCAAGATGCAATGACCAAATTTACAATTGTGCTACATGGTGCAATTGATGGGCAGGATACAGAGAAATTCCCTTTTGCATTTTTTGACAGGGAAGGCAAATACGTGGAAGCACTTCTAACAGCAAATAAGAGAACAGATGCAGATGGGCGAATTACTGGGGCATTTTGTTTCGTGCAGATAGCAAGCTCTGAACTGCAGCAGGCACTGGAGATTCAGAGGCAACAAGAGAAGAAATGTTTTGCAAGATTGAAGGAGTTGGCTTACATCCGACAGGAAATGAAAAATCCTTTATATGGAATAATGTTTACTCGGAAACTCTTAGAAGATACTGATCTTTCTGATGATCAGAAACAGTTCATTGAAACAAGTGCTGTTTGTGAAAGGCAGATGCAGAAGATTATGGATGATATAGATTTAGACAGTATTGAGGATGGGTAAGACTGTTCCTTTCCAAAGTCAATTTCTGTTGCTTCCTTATTCTTCATTGTTTGCTTTTGATTTTTTCTTTTCCTTTCTGACGTGGAATATTTTCCCCCATAGATCCTGTACAGATAGGATCTGTCATGTTCGAGTAAACTAAGAAGGGATAAAATAATCTGGGCCTTGCATAAATCAGATATTATGTTCAAGGGAAATGTAACAATTCTGTAAAATTGGATTATATATAAGTTCTAAAGTATGCTTTGAGAGATCTACCCTGTGTCAAGGTATATGCTTTCTTTGGCACCTTTCCTGGATTATGATGATTCAACTGGACTTTTAAAAATCTATCAGTCTGCATGCGTGCTTCTCTTTCATACACACAAAAAAGTGAGGATTGTAAATTGTGCAGTATTATTATGTTCCTCATTCTGAGAATACATGAAGTGAAATGCTATATTTTTTATGAAAATGGCCAAGTCTGTTCTTCATTGTGTAGTTGTGATGCACACTGTGCCTTTATCTTTTAGAATACCCTTGCATATGGGTTCGTTGTCACAAATTCTAGTGGTTTACCAAATGTTAACTTCCAAGAGTGTAAGGCTTTCCTTGGCCATGTTAGCTCTGTAAAATATGTTATTGGAGAATAAGCTTGTCCCCATTTGTGTTAAGCAATGATTCTCCACACCAGGAACGGTCACAAGAAGACAAATGGTTATGGTGCTAGCAGGAGTGCAGGCCTACTCAATCAACTAAGGGATGTCATGACTTGTGATTCGGTCTACTATATTAATTTCAATGGTGCCAGTCTAATAGGGACCTGTAGAGAACAATGGAAACCAAACCTTTGATCATCTTTTGAAGGTTAGCGCCACATGTTCATTACTACAGCATTTGATAGGTAAATATATTTCACATGCCCGCCGATTCAACACATGCCGTGGGAACAAAATATCGAACCTTAGTTCCTCAAAGCTTCTTACTCTTAAGGGACAGGATTTAGGGTTTGTGCATATCAACACAGCTCCTTGCTCATCCTACCGGGGTTGCTCATCCTGATTCTTTAATCATAAATGGCAAAGCAGAGTAAGGCACAGATCTTGAAGATCAATTTTCATATTGATGGTCCACTAAGCTCAACGGAGACTTAGGCCCTTATAGTGAAAATGGTTCATGCATGATCATGTGCTACTTTCGAGTAACTAGAGGCCCATGTGAGTAGCATGTTCTCCTCCCTGTGGATTGCTTTTCATGTCCAAGTTGCACTCCATCTTAATACACTACCCTAGGGCATATCTTACCAGGTCTTAATATAAATACATGCATACAATAGAGTAAACTACGTTACCTGGAAACCCCAGGGGGCACACAGTCTGGCATGTGGAAACTTTTGTGCACTGAAACTCCCCTGAAAAACCGCAATTTTTTTCCCAGGCTATTTTCCAAAATGAAAATGACCTGGAAATATTTCCAGGCCAATTTTGAGGTGTATTTCCAGCTGACCTGGGAATTGTGATTTCCAGCTGCTCTGGCCTCATATTTCAATGAAGTAAAACTTATAGAAACTACAGCTCTTTTGAAAATGCTTACAGTCCTTTAAAGACAATCCATAAAGCGAACATTAAATTTATTATTGAATTGCCAAAACTGGTCCTATTTAGAAAACGAATAGTACATCAAAAAGATTATAGTCAGTACCATTTTCTAGATGATACGGTTTAATATGTTTTTCCTTTGGAGAAAGAAGTGTATATTAATAGATATTTACTTTTAGGATCAAGTATTAGTTGCTCTGTTTCTAAATCAAAGCTAAAAATATTATATTAAGTTTCCTAAGACTTTATTAATTTAATATTATGGTTTTGTAAGGTCACAATTCAGCTTTTATTAAGTGTTAATAATATATTAATATATTTGCTTTATTAAATCAGTCACAACTTGATTTGTGACTAGATCACAAATGTAGTCACAAATCAGATTTAATATATAAATTGGATGAACTATATTTTTATGTCAAAGCTGATTTGTGACTATATTAATATAAGTTTTGTAAGATCAAAGCTAAGATTATAATATTGGAAGTTCTGTAATGGAAGGCTGATTTGTGGGTATAATTGGCTATTCGAATAGTTGCTATGTTTCTTCAACAATAGAAGTGCACAAAGATAGCTTCTTTTTCGTTTCCTTTCCTAGATTGCTTCTTTTTCAGACTTCAAGCTTCCGCAATTCATAATGTTAGAAAGAGAGAGTTTTTTGGAAAAATTGCGTTTGTTAGAAAGAGATATTTTATAAACCATTTGCAGTTTTTCCATAAAGCTCTCTTTCGACCTTCTTTTTTGTTTCTTTGTGTAGATAGCTTCCTTTTTATTTGCATGCCTTGTTTTCTAGGAATGTGCATATGAGCAATAGGAAATAAATTTCAGAGGGAACATGGAATTTGTGCAAAACAATGCAATGTGGAAAGCCAGTCATCTCAAAAATGAATAATCAACAATCCTAAATTATTTTCCTTATAATGATCATGCGAGCCAACTAAGAGATAAACACTTACCTGCAAGTTGCATCAGTGCTTGAAATATCTAGGGAAGTTAATAACAAAGGTGCACTCATTATAAATATATACAGGTATAACCTACCTGTATCATCTGAATAGAAATTTTCTTCATAGCTTGCTTTTTAAAATCTTATTTGCTTTTTAAAAAATAATTAAAAATTGATTGTTTTTTTGTTGGAGAAGTAACCAGCCAGCCTGTTGGAGAAATATCAAATATTGAAAATTTAAACCACCCCATATGTTAAGATTTGGGGGGTTATATTTCCCAGTGTTTCCATTTCCAAAACAATACTACCCGTTTTCCAGTTTGAGGTAACTGGGAGAAAAACCCCCTGTTTCACGCGTGCTTCTTAAGATTATCGAATATATACAATCACATTTAATTCATAAACAGGACAGGAGAACTGAAGTCACAATTTAACCAAATAACAAATAAGTAAATTAAATAAAAATATCACGACAGCCTTCTCAAGTCGAGGAAATCAGTTTTGGAGTTCGATAAATGCTTGATTTTTCTAGAATTTGATCCAAGACATCCATATTTTTGACTAGAAGAAGCTTGCATTACGATTATAATCCCAAATCAGCCTTCAATTGCAGAACTTCCAAAACATGGTGATGTGAAATTCCAAAAAAGGTAGAAGAGCATTTGGCTAGATTCCATCAAAGTAGGAAAATATTTGTATTGTCAAACAATCTGTCAATTGAAACAGCCACAACCTTATTTCCTCTCATAACGATAGCGTGCTACCTATTTTAGGAATCTATGTGACATTATATATTTTTTTGATGGGTAAATAACAAAAAGGGATGACAGCATCCCGACTATAGATTGGAAGTATGAAACTAAACTTCCTGGTTTGTGTGACAACAACCAAAATCAGGAAGAAACACAGCCCTCAATCATGCAAACCAGCAGTTTACACAAGTAGAGAGACTGAAAATGAAATCGAAGTAATATAAACAGTATGCTTCCATTAATAGAAAAGCTTTTGGATGCTTTGATCAGCATCATATAAGACAGAATCTTTGAAGCTGAAAATAAAAACTGCTAACAGTAGTACTACTTGTACCCAAAATTTGACTTAGAAAAGCCCATTTCCTGGTGCCCCTGTATTGAAAATTTCAAGATGTGTTTTATTTTCAATGAAAAATAAATAAATTTCAAGACGTGTTTTATTTTCAATAAAAATAATAAATTTCAAGATGTGTTTTGGTCAAAACATTTATAAGTAAAAAGCCCTTGTTTTATCTTATCGGGGAAATCAATTTTTCATTACTTGCCTTACATGTACCAAAATCCTGTGGTTTCCAATTTTCTATTTGCTTTTAAGTCCTTTGTTCGTTTGTCAGGAAATCAGAAATCTCATTCCTGTCTTACATATACAAGGGTTCTGATAATCCTGATTCTTTATAACATATCGAAGATTTCAGACTTTTATTACATCCCAGTTCAAGTGTCTTTTTGTCTCATGATCCCCGATTCTCCGATTTTGTCGCGATTGATCAGACTTTTCAGACTTTTGTTATGAGCTAGCTTGTGAGATAACTTGTAATGAAACCTTGGAAATTCCTATTTTCTACTGAATGACTGATACTTGGTTTATAATCAGACCTTTCAGACTTCGTTTAGTAAACTCACAAACTAGCTTTTAACAAAGTTCCGAAATGTCCGATTCACCTATTAAACCAACCTGTGCTGTTACAACTTTTTGGACTTCTTGGAGTTTTGATATAAGTGAGCTCATGATCTCACATATATCAAAACCCTGAGAGTTCCGATCACATTTTAAATAAAACTCTTTATCACTAAAAGTCATCGGACTAAGTAGACCTTGAGTACACATTGGCTCGTCGTAATAGAGTATCTCTAAGAAACAGGATACGCCCCCCACCCCCCCAATCCTAGCTTCTGCATGTTGGACATATGGATATGCGAGATTTGTGGGTCACACTTTTCCAACACACCTTGGCTATGTGTACCATGCCAGACATGTATCCGATGCGTGTCGGATACGTGGGACCCATGTGTCCTCGCGTGGGCTCCAAAATCTGTGCCCAAAAGCAAAATGTAGGGTTGGTTTTTATCACTAAAAGCACTGTTTAGCCCGGCAATCTTTCACCATTCAAGCAAGGAGGAAAATGCAGTGTGGAGGTTGACTTATCTTCGAGATTCTTGGCGTTTGGTGCATGATAAATCTGCATTTCGTTTTCTGAGTTTGTCATTTCTTAGTTTTATTACAGCAGTGCTCTTCCACCGAAACCATAAGCCCTCAAGGGTTTCTGCTCAAAAAGAAGAGGAAAATGCACTGTGGAGGTTGACTTATCTTTGAGATTCTTGGCATTTGGTGCATGATAAATCTGCATTTCATTTTCTGAGTTTGTCATTTCTGAGAATTATTACAGCAGTGTTCTTCCACGAAACCGTAGCTTAGTCCTCAAGGGTTGCTGCTCAAAAGAAGAGGAAAGGTGTTTGTGTTCATGGTTAAAAAATTTCAGATTTGGCAAAAGCTCTGCAGCCCAAAATTTTGACTGAGACTTGTGAAACAAAAAAACTCGGCAAAAACTGGGCAAATTAAAAAATTATAAATTCATAAAATATACTTAAATAACATGCAAAATACTGCTAACAAGCATAAGAATGAATTTATAGAACACATAGGTATATTTTTTCTATCAATTTAAGGACAAAAAATTAAAAAAATTCTACTGACTGGCGAGTTTCCGCAGAAAACCCATGAGTACGCATTCTAAAAATTTGCTTAGCGAGTTTCTTGTGAGTGACTGGATAGGCTTCCTGACTCGCGAGTTTTGGTGTTTTGTGGTGAGTAATAGCGAGTTTGAAATTTATGCTTCCTTCCTCTCCATGAGTGCTATTGCTGCTGCTGTTAGTGCTTCGTCTGCTAAAAGTGGAGCTGCCATTGGTGGAAATAAAGCTCCATCAGGAAGACAAGTTAATGAAAACAATAGCCACTTTGGAAATATGTAACTAAAAGACCAGTTCCCGGGAGTAAGGGTGGTGGAAATTGCTTTAATGCTTGCTCGTTTTGCAAGGTTGAATCTAAGAGTACCTACTTATATGTCAAGAACCATTTGTTGGGGCTCAAGAAAGGGATTGGAGCATGGCTCGACTTTAGTATGAGCCAAAGAACAAGCATGGCTAAAGACGGTGCTGTTGGTGAGGCAAACATGGCAGTGACATGCCAAACATATAGAGATGAGGATCCTCTTTCGTTTTTAAGGAAGTCATCTGGCAGAAGTGGGAGTGGGGCTGAATTTGTCAGTGAACCAACAATAGCAGCAAGGAAGAAGCGTGCCCCTAGTTGTTCTGTGGACAAGATCTTTCAAGCAGAGTTATAGGATGAGATGGATCTCACCACCAGTTCTATTCCTATCTCAATTTCCTTTCATTTAATGTTGCATTCTTTCCTTTATATATTGAGATGTGTTGGTCTCTTACTGAACGAGCTCCAATTGGGTATATACCTCCTGGTTTGGGGAAGCTTAGAACCACACTTTTGGTTAAGGCAAAGGAGGAGGTGGATAAACTCCTGACACCTATTAAATCAGTATGGCCCTCATCTGTTGTCAGTATTGTTTTTGATGGATGGATGGATACAACACGCCATCCCCGCATAAATTTCTTGGTGTCATCAAAGAATGGACCAATGTTCTGGAAAGCAGTGGATGCCCTTGGAAAATAGGAGGGATGCTAATTACACGGGTGACTTGTTCATTAAATTCATTGAGGAAGTAGGCGATACTTCTTGTGTGCAAATTATCATGGATAATGCCCCTGTTTCCAAGGTTCTGGCATGATCGTGGAGACTAAATATCTGCAAGCATTTGGACATCTTGCGTTGTTCATTCATTGAATTTAGGACTTAAATCTATTGCTTCTGATGTCACATGGATGGGAGAGTTAATTGATGATGCATGCCATATCTGCAATTTTGTACAAAATCATACCCATGCCCTCACAATCTATAAAGAGTACACAAATCTATCATTGTTGAAGATTGTAGATACTTGGTTTGCCTCCTCATTCATCATGCTTAAGAGGTTGAGGGAGGTGAAAGATGCTCTTGCAGGTATTGTTATTTTAGATTATTGAATATTTTGGAGAAAGCAAGATGTAAATGCTTCAAAGAAAGTCAAGGATATAGTGTTGGATGATTGCTGGTGGGAGAGGATAGATCTCACCTTTAAGATCATAAACCCTATCATCTATTTGTTGAGGATTGCAGATACAGATTGACCCATATTGAGAGATGTTTATGAGGGGTGGGATTCCACCATTGAGTCCGCGAAGGCAATTATTTTTGAAAATGAGTTTCTTGAGTATTGGACATCCGCAAAGATCTTGTTCATCACCATACAAGATATTTTTGTCAACAAATGGGAGAAGAGTTGCACTCCTTTGCATTGCTTGGCCCACTCGTTGAATCTCAGTTACCACCGTGAGGAGTGGCTCAATGTTGGGTTCACACGTAGATTACCTCCTCACATGGACAATGCGATTTCAGATGGGAGGAAGATAGCATTGAACAAGCTATTTATGGATAGAACCACCCTTGATGTGGTAGAGGACTTCGTAGAGTTTTCCACTTCCACTGGGAGATTTAGAGGCTATGATGTGATCAGAGACAAGGAGCTTAAGAAGCCCTATGATTGGTGGCCAACACATGGAGCAACATGCACTATTCTACAACAAATCACCATCAGGCTCCTCTTCTAGGCTACTTCTTGTTGCAAGAGGAACTGGAGCACATATGGGAATGTGTAGACTTTGAAGAAGAGCAAGCTTGAGCAGTCTAGAGTAGAGACATTGGTGTATGTGCACAACGACCTTCTTATATACAAGGTGAGGGAAGAGTGGTTGAGGGGAACAATAAAGATGTGGGATGTGTTTCGTGATGATATGGGTCTCGATAACACCTATGAATTGGCATTGGCCAACTTGGATCTTAATGAACCGGTCCTAGAGCCTATCACTTTTGATTATGGTAGTGGTGATCCTAATGAGGGGTCATCAACAACACCAACATATGCAGAGCTTGGATTGAGGACCTAGAGGAGGAAGGAGAGTATAGTGGAAATGGTGGCAACCTTGATAATTTTGATTATGATTATGAGACGTAGTAGTTATTAGTATCTACTATCACGTTTATGCAAGATATTTTGATGACACTGAATGAGAAAACTACATAACTTTTGATTGATGAGTTTATGGTTTGATTATCTATATTATCAATATGTATGATTAATGGTTTAATCGATGGACTTTAATTTACAATTTTTATTCTTATCTTACGTATCCTATTTCGGAGCTCAGTGTACCGTGTATTAGATACATGTATCTTGTATCCCCTTATCCATGTGTCATGTGACTTAGAACTCAGGGATACCCACATCTTTGATTTCTCGATCCAAGCTAAACAATGAAGGATTAAGCGGAAAGTTTGGAAGATGGTTATGATTATGCTCATAGTGAGTGTAATGAATCTTCGACTTTTCCGATCTTGCCTTTCTTGCATCACTTTTCCGCTTCTCACGTATTGCCATTGATGATATATCTTGCTTTTTTCATTCACCAACGCCTATATATTGACCCTCTTTGATCCATTTGCTTCTCAATTTCCACTAGATTCCCTAGCTCTTTTGTTGCCCTCCCTCTCTGTGATCGTTTTTTGTCTCCACTCCTAGCGTGTGCTTCGAATTTCATAAAATTTCAGCAATATTCAAAATAGGGTTTTTGGTACAAAGATTCTCGCGAAGGGTAAAAAATTGTAGGTGTTTTCAACATTTTTTCTTACTCTTGCTTTGATCCGATGCAGGGTTTACCCCATATCTAGGTAGAGCCAAAGCTCAGGGGTGCAAATGCACGACCACAACTTTTTGTCAATCATCCAACTTATTATTCAATGGCACAATGGTTACATTTATAGTGCAAATGTCTCCTATAAACAGGGAGATTATTCTCATCTTTAATTTCTAAAATCTCTGCCTAACCTATTCCCTAAATCTCTCACACACTTATCGATATTATCTGTTTCCTAATATCTCTACACACACCTATTTTCATGTGAATATTACTCACCTAATATTGCTTACATTAGATTATTAGATAATTAGTGTGTGAAATTAATTCCTAACATCCCGCCGCCGCCCCCGCCCCCCTTAGTGGTCACATGTGAGAAAATGTCAGAAAAGCATCGTTCTGGAGCTACAACGATAGCTGGCCTTGTTGCGTGTTGGTGGTGTCTTCTGGGTTGTTGATAACGTTCAATTTTCTCTTTGTTTTGTATTCCCCCCTGCCCCCCAATGTGAAAAACCCATTGGATGTCGGTTTGCACACTGAAATCGCATCCAAGTACAAATGAAGGTGACCCCTTTAAAATTTGTTGAAAAACAACACTTATATCTCCTTTACAATTTTTTTTCCGAAAATATTATTGTCGAAAATAATACTTATGCCTCCTTTAGAAAAAAATTCGACAATATATTCCTTATACCATTTTTTTACCACTTCTTAGTTTGTGGGAATTGATTCCTTGACTCCTAGGTAGTTGTAAGTATTAATAAAAAAATGGATAGCCACTTGGGCTATTAAATCTTTCAAAACTTACAAAGCAAATAGTGCTATTTATGTTTTAATAAACAACAGATGTGGTAATAAAACAAAAATGAACACTCCTTTTTAGAAAACCGTGGGCTTGTGATTAGTTGGTATTTGAGCTTGGATCACGTTGTGTCCGCAGGTGAGGAGATTTTCAATATTGTGTTGAGTCAAACAGTTGTCGGGATGCCAAGATCTATGCCACGTTCACCGTTCGATGCCAAGAAGATGAGGGGTGATGAAGGCGACTGCAACTGTCTGAGTTGCAGTGGGATAAAAATGCGACATGACAGTAAGCTGAGTCAGATTTGTGTTAGATACAGGCTAGATCTAGCTCCATACAACTCGGTTCTGTGTGGATCGCCAAGGAGAGTTGGAACTTTGTTGATTGAGGTTGGCGTGGAGAGGCAGTAGGAAGTGCACGGGGCGAGTTGAACCACAGGGGACGTCGAGGCTGTCAAGGGAGCTCATTACTTGTTGAAAACAACACAAACCCTATGTCGAGCCATGCAAAACAAGGCATAGATTCAAGCAATGAAGTAGAGCGAGGATGTAATACATAATTCTTCGATGTGATGCATGTAGGTTTGATGAAAGTCAAACATGCAGATGTGTGATCAGCTTGCAGTCGAGTAGAGATGCCACTGATGAAACCTGTTCTGATACCATATGTAGGTTTTACCCCACGTCTGGGTAGAGTCAAAGCTCAGCTGTGCAAATGCACAACCACAACTTTTTGTAAGCATCCAACTTATTATTCAATAGCACAATAGTTACATTTATAGTGCAGATATCTCCAATAAACAGGGAGATTATTCTTATCTCTAATCTCTAAAATCTCTCCCTAACCTACTCCCTAAATTTCTCACACACTTATTTCCATAGTTACCAAGTTCGGAAATCTGGATCCATTCGAGAGGGCAAAAAAATCCGAAATCTGGTATTCTTGAAAAAATTCGGAAAAAGCTGATCTGGAATATATACATATATATGTGTGTGTGTGTGTGTGTGAGCATAGTTGTATAAATATGCAAAACTGACAAATACAATGAAAAACATTAATAAAATAATATAAAATGTTAATATCATATGATATTTATGGTTTTTGGGCTTTTTTTGCACAAAAAACCTTAAAAAAAATAAAACAAGATCGACCTTGACAAACTTAATCAGGTCGGCCAAAGAATTCGGATCTGGCTGGATTTTGTCCAGATCCAATCAGATTTGTAACTATGCTTATCTGTATTATCTCTCTCCTAATATCTCTACACACACCTATTCTCATGTGAATATTACTCATGTAATATCACTTACATTATTCTTCTCCACTTATTAAATTCACATTCACTAATTATCTAATAATCTAATGTGGGGTGCAAAGACCAAGACACCCATGTGAGGACTAATTCCTAACATGATCTTCATCTGGAAGACCCATTTCCAAGTTTCAAGATTTCATCATGCAATTGCAGAGTTTTCTTTTGGAAGGACATCTTCACTGCTGCATTGAACTTTTTCGGGATTTTAATCTCCTTCAACTCATTCACCTTCATGGCAGATTTTCGAAGACCAGGTATTGTTTTCATGGTTTCTGTCCTTAAAAGTCCCAGCATCCAAAGTTCTTCATCACTCTTGGGTTTTTCATCTTTTGTCTCTACAATTTCTGCCTCTCGAAATCTCGGCATGAAATTCAAATTCAAAGGGGTCAGTTCCTTTCAAATATTGAATCAAGCCTTGAGAATAATACATGCCAGGTTGAATGCTGAGAAAAGACTATTGGCTACTCAATTATATGATATTGTACTATCTCAAGGCAAGGTTTTCCCACGACCATTTAATGTCCAAACTTTGTCCTTGCATTTGCCAACAATTACAATCCAAAAACCAGAGAAGTTCAAATTTCTATTGGGGAACCAGTTTCACACTGGCGTTTCGAGTTCATTGATGAGTTTTTGGGTATACCTCAACGTGAGGAATTTGCTTTAACTTTTGGTGAAGAAGTCCAGAATTTTTGGGAAGCAAATCCAGATAAATGTCCCAATGCTATCAACAAGGCTTGGTTGAAGTCAAGTAGACTTGGTATGTGGAAGTTACCCAAAACTCTCTATTGGAGTGACTTCAATGACGACTTATCTGACATGATCACTTTGTTCAATGTGTCATTGGGAATCCCGTGTCATGACAATTTCATTCTTGGATGTACCAAATGATGACAATCATCTGTAAAGGAAAACAATTAATTTATTGGGAAACCATCATGATTCCATTCACGAACAATTGTGTGATCTGAACACTACAGGAAGTTTGTATATGACGATATGACTTCATATTTGGTCTATGCAATTGCAGGGTGAAGGATGTTCTCAGGGTTGATAAAGTTTGGCAGCTTGAGCACTACCCATAGGGTATACATGTTTTACCATCAATTACAAAGGAAAGAAGGTGCTAAACACATAAGCGTGTCAATGATGCATTTGTCTTCTATATTGTCAGAATACTCGAAAAAGACTGGCTAAATAATTTTTGAAGAAGGAACTTAGGTAGTGGCAAACTAAGGAAGTTGGTTTATCCAATTTACAACTTTTACATATATTAGAGTATGTGACTTCAAGGGTCATCCCTGTTGGCTTCCTCGATATGTCAGGGATAAGCTTATATTGATGGGGTTGTGCAAGGAGCTAGTCGAAGCTCACAAATTCCTATCTTCAAAAAACAAAACTGGTGTTCACTTCCTAGCAATAATTGGGCATTATACATGCAAGACTCTTGCTGCTGCAAAATTGACTGAGAAGGAAATGTCTGATTACACTTTTTATTTGCATGAAAAGAGACTACCCATCGATAGCAAAGGCATAATTGAAGGCATCCTCGATAGTGTTCACCAACATGTTCCCAATTTAGAGGACTATTGGTCTGATTGTGAAGACAAAAGTGAAGTTTTCCGAAGAGACTATAGTTGAATGACGTTGGAGCAAATTGTTTAATTCAACTTGAGGTGTGTTCCAGACAAAGTCGTCGATGATGAAAAAGATTTACAATCTCCTATGTATTTGTAGAAGAAAATATTTCTAGATCCACTTCCAAGGGTTACTTGGTCTCAGTTTGAAGTTGTTTCACTGGAAGTCTTGAATGAAATTGCGGTGGATTTAACATTGTTGTGGCTATCCAAGGCAATTTCAGAGTGCACTTGAAAGATTGCTGCCAGTGGAGGTGCTCTGAAAGGACAAGGATCTTCATCAAGACATAAGACTACTACACTGGGCATACAACATCTGCTACTACAAATCATGTCCTTGTGACTAGTTGTGTTGGTGGTGCCTATCAAGCTACTACAAAGTTCAAAAAAGCCTCGTCCCACCACACTCAGTATCCACTCCCCTTTGATCTCCTCATAGGCTTGACACTTCTGTTTTAATTGCTAATACTACTCAACAATTTCTTGCTTCCGATCATTGTCAAGGATGTGTCAAGCTCTACTGCTTCCCCTAGATCATCCACATTTGTTCATCAATCACCACTGCCCTTTCCTGATGTCAATCCGCCAAGTCAAAATATTTAGACTCAAGTGTCTCCACAACATCCTTCACAAGCTACCCTTTCTCCTAAGCAAGTTGTGTGTCCATTGATATTGTTGACCCTACAGTTGTACTTAAGGAAATTATACATGTCTTCTCAAGACTTGTTGCGCGAATGAGACATGTTGAAGAATCTTGTAGACTTGCAAAGAGTACAATCTTCACAAGATCATGCATGCAAAAAGGGAGACTCAACGTAGGATACATGATTCGCATCGCGTGGAAGCTACATAAGCACACATCAGATGAAAGGAAGCACACTTGATGACAAGGATGAAATGAAGGAGATGTTGACAAGTGGTAGGAAGCCAAGAAAGGATGATGTGGATGGTGAGGGATCAAGACAGGCTGGATCCAGACTGGATAAAGCATATGCCAAGAGGGCAAGAGAATATACTATTGCACGAACATGTGGAAGGGATCAAGAGCAGAATATTCCCAAAGATGTTGCAGACAATTGGCATGCCAACTGTTCAAATGTCACAACTGGCAGGTGTCTAAAGGGCTCCTGAGAACTATAAGTAGAGGCCTTGGGTTCCCATTTGAGACATTCAGGTCTGTAGGCAAGATTCCAGGTTGGTTACATGTTTTGGAGAAGGAAGAGCAAAGAGAAGCAGCACGTTAGCGTTTGAAGGAAATAATGTTGTAGAGATCATTGGAGAATGATGAATGTATGCTTTGTAACACAAGTCTGATGTATATAGATTGTATAAAGATCTGAATATATGAATGATGGATGGATTATGTAATTGCAATTAATGTTCTTGTGTTGATCTTTGTGTGTATAGATGATGTCTTTTACCCTTGTTTCGTAGTGTAATATGTTGTATTCATGTATCCTCGAGTCTCACAATGTGGGTCTTGATGTTTCTTGTTGCGCCTCGGCTGGGTGCTTAGGTCTTCAAGCCTAAGTAATATGCCGGTGTTGTAAGAGTAGAGTGCCCACTTATTTGTTGCACTTGCTAGAGCTGGTGTAGGGCTTAGTTAGGTTGAGTTTAAAAGCACAACATTTTGGTTCTGTTGCTATGTCCCTGTTTGAAGAGAGCATGGAGATCGACATGATGAATGGTGGGACGTATATCTCTAGAGTGCAAGGAAGCTTGGTTTGAAGCAAATATGTTTAGAGTTCGCAAAGAATGATGTAGGAAGCAAGTGTTTGACACCGAAGTAGTGGTTAGAAGAGCATATTTTTAGTGATCTTTATGAAGTCTCTTTTTGTGAATTACTGGAGCACAGGTAGGAGGAAGTTGAAATTTTGGAATTTAACTTGCTTAGACTAAGGAGCGAGTTAAATAGCTGAAATAATTGGATGAGGAGTGGACAAGAGTTGTGGATGTTTGGTGGAGAGGCGCATTCAATGGCTACCTGTTAGAGTTTTCAATTTCAACATGTGTGTGGAAGAGGTGGAATTTCAGTTTTTGCACGAGCATAGAGGTTCGTTCATTGCACAAATTTCATTGGGGATAAATATGCTCATGCTTGATTGGGAAATTGCAACCATGAGAATGAGTTGGCTAAGTTTGCTTATGCTTGAGCTAGGCAGAAGAGTTGAAAGGAGTAGAGTGAATGCTGCGTAAGTTTGGTGAAGAGAACTTCCAGGGACATGCAATGTACTGATGAGAGGGAAGAGACGATGCACAAGTAAGATAAGGTAATCGCTGCCAAGAATCCCAGGAAGATGGGAGGATTTTGTCAAGCAGATGTCATTGGAGTCTGTGGAAAGTGGAGAGGGCATGTGGTGGGTTTGTGTAAAAGTGAGAAATGCTCGTATGTGTAATGGGATATCCGCATGAAAAGTTACTTGTTTGAGGATGATCCATGGGAAGATAAGGTTGTGGGAGGTGCATAAGAGGAAGGAGGCTTTGACTCTGATTCATTGAATGCTGAAACCATAGTTACCAGGAAACTCCAATTTTTGGACAAGGATCGTGTACCAGTCCCCATACCCACATTTTTTGACGACAACATTTACATACAATTTAGCCATACCCTTATTCATTTACTCATATACCCTGATTTGAATGGCGTCTTCATCCACATCCCAGTACTCGTACCCCCATGTCTCCTAGTAACTATGGCTGAAACCCTTGCGCACTTGGATTTAGAAGAGGGAATTAATCCAATAGTTTTTAAAGTGAAGAGGTCTACATTGACAAGGGACAAAGTTTTTGCGTTAGGACAAATTGTGTTTCAAACTTTAGAGGAAAGAAGTAACACGTGCATAGAGGCAAAGAATGTGCAAGGAAGAGTAAAGATGTCAGTTGTTGCATCAACAGGAGGGGCTGTTGTACAAGGCTCATTGGTAGGAGTGATTAGTCCATCATTGAACCCCACAATTGCAAGGGAGGTGCTCTGCAAGGGACTGTAGTGCCAACTACACTGTAGGAGGAGGGGCTCCTAGTGGATCGGGAGGAGGTATTGCGTCTGGCAACAATACTCAACAACAAGTGGTAGCACATTTGACATTTGTGTATGAAATGTCAATGAAGTTTCTATAATATAAAGGAATAGGAGATGCCACAAATCATGTCCACAAATGTGAGATCACATGGCGTGTGAAGGGAGTCAATGCGTAGGAGAAGAAAGCAAGCCAGTTTGTGATGAATTTGTTAGATCATGCACACACATGGTAGAAGAAGTACGACCCAAATCAAACTGTGGGCGACTTTGAAGAACTGAAGAAGGCATTTTTGAGAGAATTTCACAAATTGGAATTTGAGCAAGAGAACATTTGTGTCGAAAGAGATCAAGTAGGATGCTAGTGAAAGTGTGCGCGCATATGACGCTCTTTTTGAGACACTTTTGTTGAAGCAGTCGTATGAGATCCACCTGGATTGTTGCTAGCCTATAGGAGACAACTGGCCATGAAGAATATCACCGATGCGCTGGAAGCACTGGATACCGCGCTCAGAATCAAGGTTGCTGGGAACTTCAATACAGGGATCAACGTGCTTCTTGAAGCCCAGATATCAAAGATGGCGACACAAATGCAGTGTCTTTTTATAAGTTTTGCAAGTGATGTGTCAAAGCCAGTATGGTGTACCACATGTGAAGTAGATGGTCACACCAAGGAAAATTGCACAAAGAAAAAGGTGTAAGTGGTGACATTGTCATGCGAGGCTTGCAAGGGAGATCATGAAATGCGCAACTGTTTGTTGCTATAGCACACAAAACAAATCAATGTCACTTGTTACTATAAGATTTGTGATGTGAACACTCGTGACACAAAGAACTGCAGATTGATAGATGAGATCAAAGAAGCAAAGGAGATGGGGTTGTGCCACAATCACAATATCAAGGTGGTTACCAAAATTAGGGAGGATATAATCAACCTCAAGGTGGAGGGTTTAACTAAAACCAAGGTGGGGTTTTTACCAACACCAAAGGAGAGGAAACACCCAAAAACAAGGGGGAAATTATAATCAAAATGGTGGATATAATCAAGGAGGATTTAATTGAGGTAGACAAGCCTCGTGGCATGGGGGACGAGGTGTAAGAGGCAAGGGCCATGGTCTTGTGATTTATTTCAAGTGTGGAGAGGGTCATAACTAGAAGGATTGCCAAATTCTTGACTTGTGGATATTGTCGGAAGAACCATAAGATGAAAGATTGCACGTATTTTTAAGTAAAGGTCTTACAAAAAGAGCAAGTGCAAAAAGCTACGAGGATGTTTCGTATTAGTCAGGAAGTTTTTTGGGTATAGAAGCAAATGGATGACAGAAATGGCAGAGGTTTTAAGGTGAATATTACTATGAGAAGTGGGATGCAAACACAAGGTGTAGGGATGGTTAGCCCACTATCTCCAAGAGAGAATGTGTAGCGTAAATAGGACGATGGGAAGAATGGGTATCTTGACACACGTGTACAAAAATATGTCCCGAGAGAAGTGCAAGAAATGATTTGAACACTGCAAGGGGAAATGCAGATTGCGCGGGAAAATGAGGGAGAAAGCCAAGGAAGACATGCACAAAATTCTTCATCATAATGGAATAGGGGAGGTCACAAAGCTTCTTTTGTTACTGAAAACAAAAGGGGTAATGCTTTTGTTAAAGCCGTGGTTTCAACAAAGAGTGGGGGATGACCAAGAGTCGATCTAGGAAGGACCACAGGGAGTATGCGCAACAAGGAATGCACTGTATGACCAAGAATTGAACATTGTTTCCAAATCGATGACTGGGAAATGAACAACATTTTAATAGATGTAGGAGCAAAAGTGAACATGTTAACTAAGGAGGCTTGGGAACACATAGGGAAGACAACCCTACATCCTTCAAGCAATATGTTGTTTATGGCAAATAAGACGAAGTCAAGTCTTATTGGGGTCTTGTGCAACACAGATATGGAGATAATAGGGGTATCATTCTCAGTAGACTTTAAAGTAATAAGAAAGGCCAAGGAGGATAAGGATATTGTGTTATTGGGGAGACCATGGTGCTACGACAACTAGGCATATATGTGCTTTAAACAATGCTATATTAGTTTTGAAAATGGAGAACACAAGTTTGCTATTCCCCTAACTAATGATCATGGAGTAGCATAGGTAGAGGATGTGGATTCAGATGAGGAAGAGAAGAATCTCTTCAATATTGCTGCACAAAAGAAGCAAATGGGGAGCTTATAGGAGAAGAAAGCCTTGAGCTGGACAAGTGAGGAAGAGGTGTCAAATACCTCCAACCTACCATGTGCACATTGGGTGTGATATACCTTTAAAGGAAGAGGGAGAGAAGAGGGAGGAAATGCGCGAAGGTGAACGTTACTAGTTCATCTTCTATGAAGAGTGGAATGATTAGAAGCTGCAAGATCAAGGATGATTGACAAAAGGGGCCAAAACTGGTGTTATGATGGGCCTTGTGGACACCAAAGCAACTAGTTGAAAAACCTCACGTTATAAAAGAAGAAATTAAACAATCACAAATCCTAAAGATTTTTGAGGTAAAGGTCAGTGAGCTCAAAACGGAAGAAGGCAAGCATGATACGCATAGGTCTAGGGTGACATTGCACGTACCAAAGCCAAAGTTCAAGGTATCAAGGAAATTAGACTACAAAATAGAAGAATTGCGCAAAGAGGGTGGTGTGCAAACATAGAATGTACCACTGAAAAAGAATATAAAGGGCATATGTTCCAAAAAGGGAGGTCACAAGGAAACTTCTCCAGTTAAGTCGTAGTGTGCAGGAAAGGGAAAACAAATGTCTACTACAAACTGCTCAACAAGTTCAACCTTATCAACGCACAAGAAAGAATGACAAAATATGGTACCCTAGAGATCTAGTCCAGAGAAAAAATGTCAGGAATAGGCTTCAACCGTTCTTCAAGTGATGCGTAGGGAGGAGGCATAAACAAGGCAGCTTTGATGCCAAGATAAAATTGTACCAAAAAAATATTTCATGCTTTCTAGATAGATTTGCTTAACAAGTTCTTTGCTTTTTGTTAATAAGTGCAGATGATCCTATAGTTCCAGTTGGGCGAGTTGAGCGAGGAATATTTTGGGATTCTTATGCTAGACGTTTAAGTGTCTTTGGGAGGGGTTGTGCCATCTGTAATTAGGAAGATAAAATCCCATTGTATAGGATGGTGTACAAAGCATACAACATAATGATGGAGTGAAATATAATGCTTATCTAGCGGGTTGATGGAAGGTTGGAAATATGGTATGGTATGATGTCGAGGTAGGTAATTTGCATAAATTGCCCAAGGTAGAATTCAGAGAAGGTATGTGAAAAAGGGAAAATATGTTTGAAAAGCAATGATAAGGAAAAAAGTGTGCAGAATAATTGTGGCTCAAGAAGGTTCAAGAGTGTGAAAAATTCGTGCATGAAGGATGATGCATCAAGGTGATGAAATAGTTCCATAAGGTGGATGAAGCGCAAGGTATGATGTGCAGAAACATGGGCGATTTGAAAAACATTATGCACGGGGTATGAAGCACAAGTTGGAAAGGGTGGTGCACCTAGCCTAGGAACACATCAGAAAGGGAAAGAAAAAGGAAGATGACGTCACACATAGGAGCAAGAACGCACTCAAAACAAATGAGGGGGTAGGTGAAAAATTGAATGCACACAAAGTATAAAGGGATAGCAATGCATATTGAAACAGTGATTTGTGAACTGAAGAGAAGAAGAGCAAAGGCAAAAGAGTTGAGTGAAAAGGAGACTCATAGTGAAAGAGTGAAGGGCATTGAGAGATTCAAAGTAGGTGCATAACGGTATTGAGGAAAATATCATGGGTTGCAGGCTATGCGGCTAGGGAGAGCCGTGAAAAGGAGGTTGAAGCTGGCAAGATTGTTGGAAAGAAAGGGGGTTTTCCATCGAGGGTTTGATTGCAAAAGAAGGGTATTCCGCAGGGAGCCGAGAAGTGGGCGTGAGGACCTACATTGTCAACAAAGAAATGGTGTGCAGCGTTGGATGTGAGGGGTGGAGCACCTCTAATTGAGCATAAGGAGGAGTGTCACAAGAAAGGATGTAGCGACCAAAAAGACCATAACTAGTGAAGAAGATAAAGATGGAGAACGAGCCTCCATATATGGTGTTCCTAAAGGCGATACATGTGGTGAGACCTGAGAACTTGTTAACGACTCTGTACCATTGAAGACTACAACCACCAAAAGACTGAATATCAGTTGTTGTTAGAGGGTGAGTTGCAAGTGAGGATTGGGAAGACAAAGGAATTGGCAAAAGTGAGACAAAGGTCGTAATCGACTAGAGTACTGGAACTATTTGAGTTACCATTTTTCAGCAAGTCGGAGGAATTGGTCGAGTCTTTGTTATTGTATACCTATGAAGGAAGGCTAAATACTTCAGCGTGCGAAATAAAAATCACTTGCACGAATTAGTAGAATAAACACTCTTCAAAATGAGGGTGTTGATGTGTGCAAAGTGATGAAGAAGAAGTCTGAAATAAACACTATGGTGAAGGCAATGGGAATCTCAACAACCAACTTGAAAATAAAGGTAGATAAGTTGCCTAATACAACAATTAAAGTTTGTTGCATGGTTAATAAGTTCCAAGATGATCACTTTGGGACAATGGTTGATTGTTAATAAGGAAGTAATTTATTTGGCATACCAAGTGGTGAGGTCTAAGGCGAAATTTAATTATGCCAAGTATATAGCCAAAGAAGTGGTAATGGCGTGCGAAGATGCGCACATGCGAGGAGAAGAGTTTTGGTGGGGCAGTATCTTGATCCTGATGATGATCGAAGAAATTGGTGTACCAGAAGGGAAATTCGGGTTTAGCCCAAGAGTCAAAGGAGGATCTTGTGTAGATACATATGGGCTCATACTTGTAAACATTAGATGATCGATCCTTGTAGGAAAAAGATGTTGGGGTGGTATAAGTGCATGCAAGAAGCATTCAAGGAAAAACATTGGAGACCACCAGAAATGCCCAAGCATTATGAGAGCTTCATTAAATTTTGTGTGATGGCACACTATACGTTGGCTACATTTAAAAAGGATAAGTGGTCAAAAGATGAGAAAGATTGGACGAGTTGGGCTAAATTGCCCTATGTGGACAGTGTGCTCTATTAGGAACGCACACTTATTTGGGTGACAATTTTTCCAATGTCACCTATAGATCTTAATATGATTTCAATAATTGATGGTCCAACATATACACTATGCATAAAGCATAAATGACCAGGGCCACCAAAGGGATCGGAAGATGAAGAGTTAGATGGTGAAAGTCTGCAGATAAAGCCTCCATTATTTATGAAAGTGGGAGAACATGAGTATGATATTACATGTGTGTTGAGACTCAAAAAGAAGTTTGGGCTCACCAAAAAAGCAGTCTCAAGCTAGATCGTTGGAAAGACCAGTGATAGTTGATGAAGGTGCTGAAGAAAGAAGATTGGAGGAAGAAAGTGTTGGAGAGTTGTCAATGATGTCATGGTGATGTCATGAAGGTGAGTGGATGAAGTGCCTTGGTAGTCTAAGTGACAATGACAAAGTGTGCATTGTGCTTGTCCTAGTATGCTTGAAGGAGGCTGGGTTGATCTTCAGTTTTGGCTTGGTTAGAGATGTTTAGGGATGAGTATGGATATTGAGCATGTGCAATGGGTCCTATAAGAGGTTTTTTACGCTTTGAGTGCTTGTGTGCATGAGTGAATTTTATTTGGTTGATCATTGTTTTCATCTAGATCTTTTGGGTCCAATGGCCTAAAATCTGAGTAGGTAGTTTGCTGACGTCATAATTACCACGTGTGGATGAGTCAGGGGGAGTTGGTGATATGGTTGTGATCATATTAGTCCCTAGTTCTATGCGCATAGTCTCAAGTCATGCAATGAAGCGTAGCCAAAGATGTGTGTGCAAAGTTGGGCTCCTAGGCATTTTGACCGTGTTTTTCCATATTTAGCCAAATTTGCAATATGGCAAGAAGAGCCAAGTAAGCATATTGAAGTTTTTTTTCGCACGTGTGTCGGTTTCAGAACAAGTTAATCATATGGGTTTGTTTAGTTTTGTGCCTAGTTTATATGTGCTAATTTTCAGATTAGGGGATGAAGCGCATCAAAAGATATGCATGTGCAAAGTTGGCCTGTCAGACAAGTTCTTGACATAGTTGGCTCTGCGAGAGAAAAATCTGAGTGAGCATTTTAATGTCGTTATATCTCACATGCGTGAGGGTTTCAGGGGCAGATTGACACTTGGCTGGATTCTCCTATGTGAGAAGATCATATGGTCCAAATTTCAGAAAATGCGCTTGAGCGAAGCAAAAGATATGGAGGTCCAAAGTTGACCTTACAGGGAGATAAACAATGGTCCCCATAGTTATTTTTGCACGATATTAAAGATTAGGACCAGATGGAGATCCAACGGTTCGCGAGAGTTTGTACATCTAGATCTATGGTGCGTAGTAAGTCAAATGGGTCAAAGTGTTCATTGGTTAACAGAGTTAAAGATCAGGACCAAATGAAGATCCTACAGTGCGCAGGCGATCATACAAATCAAGATCAATGGTGCGTGTTGAGTCGAATGAGGACAAGTGTTTGAAGTTTAACGACAAGCAGAGATAAAGACCGAGCTTCTTCCAAGATCGAATGGTTCGCGTATGTTCGTACATATATAGATCAATGGTGCGCAGTGAGCGAGGTGATTCAAAGTGTCCAATGTTTAACACAGATAAAGACCGAGCACGTACAGGAGATCAACGGTGCGCGTTGAGTCAATATTTCAAGATTGCACAAGATGAGGTCAATTGTTCGAGGTTTAACGTTCGGTAGTGGCACACTATGAGTTAAAGGGCGAGCTTCGTACAATAAGATCAACAATGTGAGGTTGATCTAAAGCAACGAGAGCACGAGATGCGAGCAAAATGAGCGAGGTTTAACTATGACCGTTTGAATTCAAATATTTGAATTTAACAAAGGAAAGCCCAGTGCCTAGTTTTAGAGCCATAACTTTCGATCTATGCAGAATTTGACCATGCAGTAAAAAGCAAGGATGTAGAGGACTCCAAGGTGCATCTGGCAATATAAATTTGAAGGTTTGAAAGTACGTACAATCAAAGTGATGAAGGTCCAAAGTTGACTGTGTTTTCGACTATGTTTCGCAAGTGACCCGAGAAGGATGTTTGAGCTTGTTTTGTTGTTGTTTCGTTGTCTCATGATGAATTAGCTATTGGAGCATGTTGTTGACTCCATAAGGACCATCTGTGTGCATTATGAAGGTTTGACCAATCGTATGCAGTATGAACAAAGGCTCAAAAGATGATTGTGTATTCGTTCATGATGACCGTGTGCACAGAACGTTGTTTGAGCGAATTGTGCTTAAGCAGAAGGGTACTATGATGGTTGTTGTCACTTAAGGAGGACCTATAGATCATGTGGCATGGGTCCATGAGTTGGAAAGTGTTCTTGTGTTCTTAGTTTGCTCGGAGAAGTGTCAAAGAGCTGAATGAGTCTCCATAGGACCTAAAAGTGACTTAGGCCTATTTGAAAGTGGATTATGCTTAACTGTGACCCATGTTAGATGCCTTAAGGGTGAAGGCATGTTTTGTGTCCGACGAGGAAAGATTGTGGACATGATAATTCATGAAGGCTCTATATATAGTGAAATCAAAGATGATGATTTCTAGACTTCCGAGAAGACTTGTGCAAGGTGTGCATGTGAGAGTTGTGGAGCAAAGAAGTAGATGTGCCCAGTGGATGGGTTGATAAGCAGAGCAGATTAAGGACTGTGTATGCCCTGTAGGTCATATTTCTGATGTCTGAATAGTGCTTTTGCAGATTGAGGATATGCAAAGAGGTCTGAGTGTGCATAAAGGACAATTTGAGTGAAGGAGAGAGATTGTGGCATGCCTATGTGAGAGACCTATATGAGATAAAAAGAGAGTTTGTGCAGTGGTTAGAAAACAAAGATCCATCATCAGGGGTTGAAGACATTAGTTTCAAGGTGGAGGTGTTCACTTCAAGGAGGGTCTAAAGGACTTGATCTTCCTTAGGGGTAGTTGCTCCTTGTGAAACAGGGGTTTGACTAAAGGCCTTTGGTTAGGAGGATTTGATCAAGGTTTTCTAGTCTAAAGGAGTTGACCAGTCTCTTGTTTTAATTTTTTATAGGACAAGTAGTCCATGTGTTGCAAGCTTGAGAGTGAGTTTTATTCCCCATGAGGGTTTCCCACAGGAACTATGTGTTGTGTATTTGATCTTGTGTATGCATTGAATGAATGAGCTCTCTTGTTAATGTTGCTTGATCAAGTTGGTATATGCTGACTGTTTAATAGTTTGAAAGGATTGGAATTGTAATTGAAATATCTGGGCTCACTGATTCACCCCCCTCTCAGTGATTGTACCTCTAACCAAAAGGAAAAGAAAACTCTAGTAGGATCAAGCGGTCTAGGGGAAATGAAAGAATAAGATGGTGGAAGAGGATCCAGGGTCACAATTTTATAGGAGGAGAACCCCTTTTCAGCCTGTAAGTGCAAGTGCTACTCAGGGGCCAACACAATGGCATATGGATACATCGATTGCAGGTCATCGAGAAACAAGGATGGAAACCTTGGATCCAACAAGGGTTCGAGAACCGATTGTTGAGGCACAAATGACACAAGGTAGTGTAGGGTGTGTCAGTGAAATATCCCTTTTAAGGTATCTCCTTAAAACTTGGAAAATTTACTAAAAACCTTCAAAATTAAAAACTGATTTTTCAGAACAGCAAGGTACAAAATTTTAAAATAATTAATATTTCTCAAAATATTCACTTTTGACAATACCCAGATGCTTCAAATGATGCAGAAAAATAAGTGGAATATTAAACAATTGAAAAATAATTTTTATGGCCAAAGGTTGAATTTATTTCCTTAATTTCATGACTGCAAATGGAAAAAATTACAGCTAACCATAAACTCCAAAATAGAAAGAGAAATTGCTTGAAATAAATCTCTAGGGCATCAAAGTGATGGCAGCAAGCTCCAGCGCAGAAATCTCAAGAAAATATCCACTGAAACCACTTCTAAAATCCTCCTGAATCTCTCAAATGAGTTGCCCCACTTATGGGAGACACCCAACAACTTCAAATCAGAAAATAAATGAGTCCGATTGATGAATGGCTGTTCCTTTTCTCTAGATTTGAAATCTCTAATGTACCATTTGACCGTACTTCAAATCTGAACCAGATGAACCGCAAGCTAGGGATATGGGTTTGAAACTCTCGTCGAAGAATGCTCTTCCAACTAGGAGTGGATCTCTCACCACCTAAGCTAGGGATTTTGTAGAATCTGACCTCTACAAGCAAAAAGACTAAAAATAGCAGCAATTGAAAATGATTGAGTGTATGAATGCCCTAAAAAATGACCACAAGGAGATATATATATATATATATATATATATATAATCATCCTCCAAAAAAATGTTATAATCTCCACCGTTGGATTGATCCAAATCCAACGCCCACCATAAAGAAGCCTATAATATCTCAAAAGAGGCAAAAGAAACCCTAACGCCCCCTTTTGGGAAATTGCCATGTGCATAAATATAACTTAAGTGACTTTATTGTGCACATGCTAGAAAAAACACTTAAGTTGTCCCAATGAAAGAATATAACATGAAGTACCACATTTTCAGCCATCACTTAAGTCAATGACGAATTATAACATAAAGTGAAGGTGGTAATGAAAATTCATACCCAATAACCCCTAACATCTCTAGCCTCTTGGATATGACCAAGGTTAAGCCTCCTAGGCCTCATGCATAGGAATGGGGACATTACAATCAGTCAGCGGCAACAAGACCTAGCTAGTGGAAGCGCACAGGCTCCTAGTTTGGCTATTTCGGTTGTTCTGACCTTGCCATGCACAAGTTTGCCAACAATTGGGCAAGACCCTCAAGTGGTGAATGCTACACAGTCTACTACAGAGGCTGATGTGCAAAAAGAAACAAGTGCACAAATAGGAGTTGTGATAGTGGACACACCAAAGGAAACAAACACGAAGGAGATGCCACACAGGAAAGCGGGTGCACAACAAAGTGGTGAAGTAGACATTGAACCAAGTCAGGAGGCTCAAGAATTGGAAAAAGAAAAAGATGGCGGAGGGGTTGAAATGCAAGATGGTGCACATATTAAGGATATGCCTAAAAAATATTTCACAAGGAGATCCACCCAATGTAGAAGTGAAAAACGATGCATAGAATGAGATGCCGAATGTGGAGGATATTGTGCAAGAAGAACCATAAAAATTTGATGACGTGACAGTGATTGATTGAGAGAAATTTGTGCAAGAAGTCCATCCCAAATAGAGATCGGATCACCAGTTATATCATGGGGCATGATCTTGATGGGAGAATGTGTCAACTTGAGATTTGAAGAAGCTTGAGGTTATTTTAGATGCTCATTTGGAGTCACTAAAATTTGAGCTTCTAGCGAAAACATTTATGAAAGTAAAGGGAGGAGGGAAAATGGCGAAGTTAAGGTGGTGGAGCCAAGGTGTAGGTTTATAGAGGTAGCAAATTTGGCATAGGCGAAGATATCCCTAAGAGTGATCAAGAGGGATTTAATAGGAGATCGAAGTATAGAATATTTGTGCAATGAAGTGAAGAAAGATTAGGAGTATCTAGTGCAATATAAGAATGAAGTTCAGAAGTTAGCGACGATGGTGGAAATGGAACGACCACAAGGATACAGAGAGGTTGTAATGTGCAATTCACCTTTGGAGAAGCTGAAACTTACGGCAGAATACTTGTTGCACGCAACGTCCACACTTGAACAACTTGTTGAACAAGAAAGAATCCATTGGGAAAGGATCCAAGAATTCTAAGAGTGAGTTTGAAGATGTTGCTGATACAGTGACAATGATCATAAATGCATTGTGATTGAAGAAAAGCGAGGCTGAGAAGATTTTCAATCGATTCAATTTTGTGGGTGAATTTGCAAAGGCGAGGTTGGAGGAAGAATAGGCTATTCATGCAGAAGTGATGGCGTGCATGAGGGAGGAAACTGATCCAACGAAAGGGTTGAAAAAGTTTAAAGAAGCACAAGCATTGAAAACAAAAATGGATGGAGCACAAGAAATTAGATGTGTTCACAAGGTTTTAGGGGAAGGTTTTGATTGAGGAAGCAATTGTGCCCATGAATTACCAAAGGTAGAGACTTTGGGCGGATACCTTAATTGAGACTTACAAGAGTAATTAAGATAATGAGGAGGTATTAATAAATTTGCATGAGGCAACACGAGCTACTACTGGAAATAAAGTCAACTACCAATTGATGGGATCAAATTTTGAAAGAGCTACAAGTGCCATAAGTGTTGGTTGTGCATGAAAGCGACCCATTATCGGCTGAATCTATAAATTATAACTTGTTTGAGGATAGACAAGAAGTGTAGTGTGGGGGAATGTTGACCCTACAGTTATACTTTAAGGCAATTATACATGTCTTCTCAAGGTTTGATGCATGAGTGAGATGCGTTGAAGATTTGAATAGACTTGCAAAAAGTACAATCTTCACAAGATCATGTGCGTAGAAAGGGAGACTCGGTGCAAGATACATGATGCATGGAAGCTATAAAAGCACACACCAGATGAAAGGAATCACACTTGATGAGAGGGATGTAATGAAGGAGATGTTGATAAGTGGAAGGCAACTAGAACAGGATGATGCAAATAGCGAGGGGTCAAGACAAGTTGGATCTAGGCTAGATAAAGCATATGCCAAGAGGGTATACTACTATGCGGACATGTGGAAGGGATCAATAACAGAATATTCCCAAAGATGCATAGACAATTGGTATGTCAACTGTTGATATGAGACAACGGGTAGGGGCCCAAGGGGCTCTGGAAAACTATAAATAGAGGCCTTGGGTTCCCATTTGACACATTCAGCGCTATAGGCAAGATTCCAAGTTGATTACATGTTTTGGAGAAGGAAGAGCAAAGCAAAGCAGTGAGTTACGGTTTGAAGGAAATAATGTTGTACAAATCATTGTAGAATGATGAATGTATTCTTTGTAACATAAGTCTGATGTATATTGGTTGTATAAAGATATGAATATATGAATGAAGGATGAATTTTGTAATTGTAATGAATGTTTTTATGTTGATCTTTGTGTATATGGATGATGTGTTTTACCTTTGATTCGTAGTATAATACGTTTTATTCATTTATGTTTATGCTCGATTCTCACAATGGGGTCTTGATGTTTCTTGTTGTGCCTCGGGTGAGTGCTTAAGTCTTTAGGTATAAGTAATATACTAGTATGGCAAGGGTATTGTGTTCGCTTATTTGTTATGCTTGCTAGAGTGTAATGTCCCTTTTAGGGCAGAATTAGAACCAAAGGGGTTTCCCAACAAACCCTAACAATACATACAAATTTTTGAATTTATTTCCAAACCCTAAGCAAATGAAAATTGCAGAATTCTGAAAGTGCCAATTTAGGGCCCGAAAACAATATTTTATTCACCACAATACTTGTAAATAATAATTAATATTAAAGCTGGAAATAGGACCTTTGAATCTGAATTTTTCAATCAATAAATATCTAGAAAAATATTACAAAATACCAACTTGGTGAAGGTATGAAAAAATATAAAATTAGGCCTGAAAACAGCCTCAAAAAACACCTTGAAACCCTCCAAGGGGGTTCACTGCCCTAGGAGAGGGCTCCAAAACAGTTCGCTGCCCTAGGAGAGGGTTTAAAGCAAGGGTTGGTTGCCCTAATTGCTGCGCCACCCTTCAAGATGTTGCCCAATTGCTACGCCCTATCTAGAACGGTGAATAGACACCACCAATTGCTTGCTTCTGCCCAACACAACCTCTGATTTAAGGCTGCCCAGCTGATAGGTAAGGGTTTTCGCCCTTCAACGTTCCCTTGAAGGTTTTCATCCTCAATAGATGAAGTCAAGCAAATCGTGCTTAAACTTGTGATTTTAATTCATAAACATAACATGACCTTCAAAATGAACCTCTTTCCCCTTTTTATATCTTTTTCCTCCAATATACTTTCTAAATTAAGGACTGACTTATATCAAATTAGAGGAGTCCCCTTCTTTATTACAAATCAAAATAGAAAGGAGTTGCTGATATATTCATTTTTGCTAACTAAGGCATACTATCACTTTTACTTAAAGTATTTAAAACTACTTTTTATTTTAACAATAATATTATTTTATTTTTAGAAAAGAGGACATTACAGTCCGCCCTTACCAAAATTGCTTGCCCTCAAGCAAATGCAAGCCCATTTTCTATTATTTTTGAAATCCCTGGATCTCACTTCTATCTTGAGAACTTGCAACCTCAAACACTTGCTTCATGAACATAGCCTTGAGCTTCAATGGGTCCCTTATTGTTACTGTCGGCTGAAAACAAACTCATCTGCCCCCACTCCTGCTTGTCACATGTCATGAACATTGTACTTTCCTTGGACATATGCAAACTATGCACTCTTTGACTCATAAGAGTCTCTTTATCAGCAGTCATATGCGTTGTTCCTAAACCTTCACATAGAACAAACATGTCAATGAAATCAAGAACTCCTCACACCACTCCTTCAACCGCTTCACCATGCCTCGTAGGCATGTTGTTCAACTCTCCTCCCATGCTTGCATCTTCTTCATAGTTTCCATTCATGTGATGGACTTCCAAAGGTTCATTCTTACTATCTCAAACATGGTTGTAGCTGTACTGTTGCATTTTCTCTTTCATAATCAGTGTTGTGGTGGCTGGAAACTCTTCCATAACAGCTGCAAACAATCCCTCATTGATGGTAGGCAGAACATCCTTCCATCTTGTGACTTAAAATACTTTTGTGACTGTCATAAAAATTATCAAGGGGCTGGTTCTGTTGCACATAGCAGCAAAAAGAATAGGACAGCAGCTGTCATATTTTAATTTCTTCAAAAAATTCAGAAATGACAATGATATATGGGCTGGAATCAACCATACACTGATTGAAAATGCCTTTTTGTATCTCCAAAGGTCACCCAGATCCTAGACTTTCATGTACAAGCAATTTGTGAACTTGTATGAAAGGACCTATGTGCCCTTTGCCACTCAACGTGTTCATCACTCTATCATCATTTTTACTATGTTGTTCATAACTACATTACCGGATACACCCCCCCCAGGGTATGGGAGCGCGGGGAAATGCTCCCCGGATACGGGAGCACGGGGGGAGCGCAGGTATACGCCCAAGGAGCATCCCTAGGTTGTGGATACGCCCAAATACATCTAGGTGACATATTTGAGCGTATCATGACGTTTCCTGCAATTTTTTTTTTCAATTTTGCTTAATAAAAAGTCAAACACGGACTTCAAAAAACAAAACAAAGTATGAAAACCTCTCTGCAGTTTCAATGGCTGGTTGTGTTTGACTATTTTCAAAACATGAGCCTCAGTCAATTCATTTGTATCTTCTTTATTACGGCTGTATACAACAGCTGTGAAGGTTGCCAGAGCAAGTCAACAAGTCTTCCAGTTATTGGATCGTGTTTCAGCCTTGCCAAAATAAAGGAAATAAATGTTTGTAACATGATCAAGATGAGGGAGAGGTTGAAATCAATTGTCTTTTTTTGCTTATCCTTAATGTCCCAAAAATATGGTTCTCCAGGACACTTTCTGTGCAGTACATACGGTAAGATCATTTGCACAGGTATAATATAAAATCTCAACTCGTGAATAAGCTCAAAGAAGAGAACATGGCATAGTCTTAAGTTGATTTAACACCAGGTCATCTCATTGTAATCTTCACCAAACTGCAAAGAGTGGATTATCTTGTCTTCATTTTTGTCCATACTTGTAAGTTGTAACATTTGCATTTTGTACTTGTAATAATAAATAAGACTAATCTAAGTTCGGCAATTGAATATTATGATATTTGGCATTGAATTATTAGTATGTTTTGTGATTATTTAACTTATTATGTTTCCTCTATGCATATTATGTGGTTAATTTTGCTTATATGTCTATATTTTTATATATTTTTAATTTTTTTTATATATTTTTGTACGGCCGTATCCAAACCCCCCCCAAAAAAAAATCGCCGTATCCCCATATCCAATTCTCGTATCGGTATCCATACCCGTACCCGTATCGATAACGTAGGTTCATGATGTCAATAAATCTGAAATGGCCCAGTATGAAACAACAAACCTGAAATTTGACTTTTCTTTTCATGCCTTGGGCTGGAATCCAATTGTTTACTTTTTTTTTCAGATTTAGAAGTACTTTTGAGGGACTTACCTTGGCACAACCATCCTTGTGTTTATCAAGAACCATACATGTTTCTACTGAAGGTTCTCCACTTTATACTTGCATGGTGGATTCCTTTATGGGTTGCTCACCAACTTCTTTCAAATCTGGATTCTCTTGCTCTTTGATTTCCTCCATGGAATTCTCATAATGGTTTGACTTTCCATCATTTTCCTTCAAAATTACTTACAACTCAGATTTTTCTTCATTCTCCCTTCTTACAATTTGGAAATTCTTTTCCTCTTCCTTTCTCAAGGCATGTTGAAGATCTCTTGGATTGTTCCTTGGTTTATGACCAACGATAAAACCATTATTGCCTTTCTTCAATGCCACGAAATTTGCAAGGCTCATTGCTTCTCTGATTGCCGGTGGAAAAGTCATATATTTCTCATAGTTTGCAGCCACATCATTCCGTATAGAAGGTTGCTCCTCCCTTTCTGGAGTGACTTCCTCCCTAAAAAGAAAGTTGGGTTGATTAGGCCTTCGTGTAGATCCAACCGGCACCCTAGGTGGAGGGAGAAGGTTGTTGTTTGTACCTGAATTGTTGCCTTCACCATTTTGTGCCCTGTGACCACTCATATCCTTCATGTTTTGGATGAATCCATTCATCATTTCCGTCAACCGCTCTTGATTTTGGACGAATCTTTCAAAAGTAACCCGATTCGGGTCATCCATGTTACTCTGCCTTGGCCGTTCCAAATTTTTCTTTTGTAGTACCTCACTTCCTCATCACTATTTGGCATAAAGCCAACTCAAACCCCCATAGCTAGCCAAGAATTTGGCTCTAACACCACTGTAATGTTCCTTTTAGGGCAGAATTAGAACAAAGGGGTTTCCCAACAAACCCTAACAATACATGCACATTTCTGAATTTATTTCCAAACCCTAAGCACATGAAAATTACAGAATTCTTAAAGTGCCAATTTAGGGCACGAAAACAATATTTTATTCACCATAATACTTGCCAAAAATAATAAATATTACAGCTAGAAACATGACCTTTGAATTTGAATTTTTCAATTAATAAATATCTGGAAAAATATTGTAAAATACCAGCTTGGTGAAAGTATGAACAAATATCAAATTAGGCCTCAAAACAACGTCAAAAAGCACCTTGAAACCCTCTAGGGGGGTTCGCTGCCCTAGGAGAGGGCTCTGAAATAGTTCGTTGCCTTAGGGGAGGGCTCAAAACAAGGGTTGGCTGCCCCAAACTATTGCGCCACCCTTCAAGATGTTGCCCAACTGTTGTGCCCTACTTGGAATGGTGAATAAACACCACCAATTGCTCATTTTTGTCCAATACAACTTCTGGTTTAAGGCTGTCCAATTGATAGGTTAGGGTTTTCGTCCTTACTTCAGCTTTCCCTTGAAGGTTTCCGTCTTCAATGGATGAAGGCAAGCAAATCGTGCTTAAACTTGTGATATCAATTCATAAACATAACATGACCTTCAAAATGAACCTCCTTCGTCTTTTTATATCCTTTCCCTCCAATATACTTTCTAAATTAAGGATCAACTTATATCAAATTAAAAGAGTCCCATTCTTCATTACAAATCAAAATAGAAAGGAGTTGCCAGTATATTCATTTTTGGCAATTAAGGCATATTATCACTTTTATTTAAAGTATTTAAAAATACTTTTTATTTTAATTATAATATTATTTTATTTTTAGAAAAGGGGACATTACAGAGAGCCCGCGTAGGGCTTAGTTAGGTTGAGTTTAAGAGCACAATCGATACTCAAGTTAAAACTGATGATGTGGTTTTATGATACTCTAACATGGGTTGAGGCAATAGTAAAGAAGAGAGAGGATTGTTAAGGCTTATGTTCCTAATTTTGATGTGGTTGCTTCTATGATTAAGCAACAACCTTCAAAAAAGCCAAAGACAAAACTAACAATAACCACTGATGAGCATGGTATGAGATATGCGAAGGTGTCAACCCTGATTCGGGATTAAAAAACAAAGAGGACATGACTGGACAAGATTACCAAGTACGAAAAGTCTCACTTGTTAAATCTACAAGACAAGGGGACTTAATCTACTTCAAGGATGCTGCAAATTCTACAATTGAAATAATGGATAAGGATGGAGAATCTAAGGATGAATCGAACGAAAAGATCCATAAATTGAGACATTTTTTTCATCAATTGATTAGTCCTGTAGATAATCTTGAAGCCCTTGTTCCTCCATCCATTCAAATTCTTGGTCTCGACAAAGATGCTGTCCCTGCAGCTGAAGAATTAGGCATGGATTGAAAATTTGTTAATTTGAGGATTGAAGGTAATTGACGAGGCTTTGAAAATTTATGAAAATTTTTCTGTTGAACACGATAAAATTAAGGAGATAAATAAGTTCGAAGAAGAACCCGTGTCCTAGAAAAGCATAGTCCTAGATTTGCAGGAGATGGCTGTGTTAGATGTTAATTTAGTAGTTTTAGAAGGTGTTTTCAAGGATACTGAAGAAGATGCTTCATATGAATGGCTTGAAGCTGCCAAATCGAGAATGGAACTGCTACAACTGCTTTGAAGGCATTCAATGATATTCACGTAAAGAATTATGATGCAATTCTCAATGAACAACATTTATTGGCAAAGATTCTATGCGAATGTTTTGATAACCAAGCTCAGATTCAATCTTCAAAGGATAACAACGAATAGCTTCAAAGTTGATAAAAGATGAACTGACTAAGCCAACCAACTTGAATGTTGTTGCCATGAAAAAATTGATCAAACATTAAAATTTGTTTGAAGAAATTGAAAAGGCACAATTAAAGCAAGGGGTCAGCTCCCTAATAAAAATTTGATGTGCAATAATCATGGGATGTATGGGCAAGATATATTAAAACTTCTGAAGATTATGTATTGATGGAAGTAGTAAACAAATGCAGAGAGTGCAAGCTAAGTATGGATTTTGAAAAGAAGCCAATTGAGTTGACTGATATTGATGGGTCCCATCCTTCAAAGGGTGATGCATCAATTAAAAGTTCCACTTGAATAAGTGGGGTCAATATATTGGCTACTTTTATTTATTACACCTCGTGTTTGTAATATTCTATATTTTTAAAAGTGACTTTAAAAATTTGATTGAAGGTCGTTATTCTAACCATAGTTCAAAAACTCGTTCTTGGCAATTACTTGGTAGGGAAAAATTTGAACCGGGACTTGGGGACTCAACAATTTCTTGGCATTACTCGGCAACTTTATCTCTACTTTCAAAAACATATAAATTTATAGAATGAAATTAAATTAAATGTAAAACATTGTTAAATGACATGGGAAATGAATGTAGAGAATGCCATAAGTATATTTTCTATTAATGGGAAATTGCAATGCTCATAGAGTCATGAAATATCAAATATGCCTATTACATTTCATCTCTAGTGCCTAGAATAAGTTTGTTGTGGTTGCTTCATGATGGTGGAAGGTAAAGGTTCCTCCTCTCCAATGTCAATATCGTCAACAAATATATCATCTGGATCCTCACCAACCCCTCCTGATGCCTCTATTACCCTGGATGCTATTGTTTCTTTTGCCTCCCTCTCCAAATCTGTGATTTCCTTCTTGTTAAACATGGGCTCTGCATCATCAGCGATCTAGTTGGCATATGGATTGATCTCATGCAAGTCAATAGCATCATATTTATTTAGCCCCTCTAGCCCCTCCACTTGTCTCACATGAAGACAAAGATTGTATTTTACAAAAACAAGGTCATTGAGGTGTTGTGTCATCAATCTGTTGTGCTTCTTTTTGTGAACAACTTCAAACGTGCTTCGATTACGTTGACACCCAAAACAGCTACACAATTGACACAAAATGTGGATGGCTAGTCTTTTAAGATTTGGTGTTTTTTCATCATAATCTTCCCACCACACATCTGGAAATAGGAGATTTATAATTTTTTAAGTGAACTAGGCTTGAATAAATAAAAGACATTTACTACTAGCATCTATAGACTACGAGTAACAAGACTAGAAAGAAAAAATGAATGACTTAATTTGTTTTTACCTCGTTGAGTGGTGTTTCTTCTTTTAATGCATAGAGTTGAAGAAAATAGTCTTCTCGTTGCATTCTTGTAAATTTGCAACTCCTCAATAATTGTATCTCTAGGCTCCTCATCAGGGATCATCCTCTCTATGCATGTATTAAGATCATCCATAACCTCTTCATCGGCCTTAAATGAATTGGAATAAAAAAACTTAGGATTCAAGTAGTAGGCCGTTGCATGAATATGTTGGTGGAGTGTCTTGTTCCATCTCTGATCAATTATGCGCCATATGGGTTCATATTTTCTTTGATTTTGCCCATAATATTTGGCTATGGCCTCCTTGGCCATGTCCATGGCCTCATGCAAATAATTCATTGGGTTTCTTCCCCATCCACCAACTGTAGAACTCAAACCATAGGCTCTGACACTTAAAACAAAACAATATAGAAATTTAAAATGAAAATTAATTTTTTTTTTATAACAAATAAATGATAAATAAAAAATAATTAAGGTTACTTTAATTATTTTCTCCATGCACTTCGCAAACACATTATCAAAAATGGTCTTCACGACCCTTTCCCTTTCGGCATTTTTAGCATAGGAAGACTCCAACCACTGGTGACCCACAAACATCTGCTTAAGGGATGTTAGTGAGGCCGCAACATGATGAAGTTCGTGGCGAATTGTGTGATTCCCAATCGCACAAGCTTCTTTCTATTGGTTTGCTCTCTCGTCAAGTGTATCACCCAAGTGTGATTATAGATGAACTTCATGATATTTCTTATCCCTTCAATCACATTCTTCACCCTTGCGATCTTTCCTTTGTCTTTGAGCAGGAGATCAATGCAATGGGCCGTACAAGGGGTCCAAAAAAGTACAGGGTGCCTCTTCTCAAGAAGTTTGCCTACTGCTACATATGTGACTATGTTGTTTGCCACAACTCAAAAAACATTCTGCATAGCTACTTCCATCACCACCTCATTTAGCATGTCACACAAAGTGTTCACATTTTTTACTTGATGGGAGGCATCAATTGGCTTCAAGAAGACTAGCTGCCCACTTGAAGCCACTAGAAAGTTAATCAGTGTGCAACTTTCCCATCCGTTCAGCCATCGGATAAAATGGTGCACCTTTTTTTCTGCCATATTTTTTTGGTTTTCTCCAAGAGCTTGCATATGTTTCACAGAATCCTCCAACAACATGCCACTCAAATCATGAGGTGTATGAGCCTTGAACCCCTTTCTGGCAACGGTCAATGCAGTGACCAAATTCTCCCAATATGGATTTTTTGCCACATTGAAAGGAATGTTGTAGTACCAAAAGTTTGATACTGTTATCCTTGCTTCATTGTGCAGTTATTGGTTCCAAGTGGTACCTTCAAGTGAAGGTTGTGACCCAAGGCTATTTCGAAGAACAAAAAATGTAGCCGAACTATCTTTAGAAGATGAGCCTTTTCCTCAACCTCGACCTCCTAGTGTTGGGACAACATAAGATGCCTCAATGTATTTCTCGCTGCCCTCCTTTTCATTAGGACGACAAGTGCATCAACTTTTTTTTTTCCATCTCTTTTCTATGCATAAGCTGCAAGGCAAGCAATCATCTCTTGTTGAGCCTCAACTGGTGCTTGTGTGCACAGTGCCACATCATTCCCTGATAGTCGTCCGATGTGGTATTTCCGTGGAGAAACACCACTACTCATCTTCATGCTGCAATAGTTGCATGGTAAAAAATTGCTCTCAGCCATCGCTTCACAATTCTTCCAAGAAGAACCATTGGACTTAGGCTTATGACGGGCCGTTGAACTGGACGCTGATGCCGATGCCATTCTTAAACAACAAACTTAAACCCTATATTAAAAAAAAAAATGTTTTAGAATTTAAATAGAACTGCTAATCAAAGGAAGTAGAAGATGAAGTAGAATCTAGATATCAAATTTTATTGATCATGAATCAAATTTCAAATTAGAAACTAGAAAGACATGAATTTTTTTTTGCTCTATGTTGCAGAATCTGATTGTGTTCGTGTTTTCTTCGAGGCTTTAAAAGAGAGTATGTACTTCAAAGTAAAGTTGTAAACAGTAATATCAATTTTCAAATATGTATGTATGACTGTATCAGAGTTGACTATGGTTTTCTCAGACTGTATCAAACTTGAATATGGCTTTCATTCATTTATGTATGACTGTATCAGAGGTGACAGTCACTTGAGGGCTTGAACTTGAAGCCTTGAAGTGACGGTACTGTAACACTGTGATATTCAAATTTCACTACTGAGATTGTGGATAACTGTGGAAGCCTTGGCACAAAGTTAGAAACAATGGATAGAGTCTAGACCCTGAATTGCTGATATACAAATATAAGTGCCGAATCGCTGGGTTTTATTGACTTCGACTCACCTGTTGCATGAATATATCTAGGGTCCAGGACTATTCAATGGAGTTGGATTGTCAATGACAATATTCAATGAGCAATTGTTATAGAAACTATTTCAATTCAACGTTACTAGGTGTCAACAATTGTGATGATATAACAATACCATCCAGGAACCACTCATATAACAACAGATCTATCAGCTGGCAACAATTGTGATGATATAACAATACCAGGCAGGAACCACTCATATAACAACAGATCTATCAGCTGATGATATAACAAAATGAATGAGCATTATATAGTGTAAACCCTGATTCAAATCTTGCTGTCTTGAGTCGTCAAACTACAGCTGGGAAAAATGCTTAGTAATTTCGCTTTAAAATGATAAAACCGTGTTACTTTTTTTCAGGTGGGTTTGTATTAACGTAACAGATGAGTCGAAAGAGATTACTTGGCAAAAATCGCCGATTAATTGACGATTTTCGTATTGCGATTTTCATACTGATATATCTTTCTATTGCCTGCTCGTGATAAATCAATGATATTTGGCGAGTTTTGGAACTATTATTCTAACTACTTAAAAAAAACTTGAATGTTATAAATGGTGCTTGGATAGAGTGCAAAGGGACTTTTGACAGTTGATTCAATTTTGTTAGAGAACATCTTTGTAATGAAATGTTGGGTTCTTGATGAAAGGAATGCAAAAGAAAATCCTGAACTTTGAGTCATGCTTATTCTTGTTCATATCTTTGTCATCTTCCATACTTGATAATCTGTGTCTTTCCTTTTCTTAGTTGTTCACACAAATTTGTTAATGTTGATTGATAAATTAGCATTTTGTCAGGCAAACTAACAGTTATCATATTTACTAAAATAAGTTAGATTACTTTGTCTATTATAAGTGTGTATTTGTTTCACGAGTGTGGTTTGTTATGGGCTGCAAGCTTATTTAAAGCAGCTATCAAGTAATCTATTTCATAGCTTATTGAACAAAGTTAATATGGTATCAGAGCTGGAACATTAATGAAGCTATTGCGTTAAGTTAGCCATTACATTTTTGTTACACAGCTGTGGTTTGTTATGTGGGCTGCAAGCTTATTTAAAGCAGCCATCAAGTAATATATTTCACAGCTTGTTCAATAAAGATCATATGGTATCAGAGCCAAAACTTTAATAGAGCCAGTGCTGGTGCATGGTGTGGCTGTAGTAAATGTTGACATTTTGGATGATGTTGATAATAGAAAACAGCTTGATGTATTTGGGGATCTAGCAAATACAATTTCTGTTGTATTTGTCCATATTGCAGCATCTTGGTTTGGTGCTGCCGTTCATGATTTGTTGCTGTATCACAATTTGCATTTTGGTGTGGAGTTTTGTTGATGATGTTGTAGTTCCATGTTTCTGTTTTGGCGTGAATCATGAAGGTTTGCAAATCACGACGCTTGAAGTGAAGGTCTGGTTTGCTGGTTGCTGGTTGGGTGAGTGTTGTGGGCTTTTTATTTGTTGTGGTATGGTGTGGTTGCTTAAGGAATTAAGATAAACACTGGCGTATGAGATTGAGGTGGAGAGGCATTTGGGTGGAGTGGCGTGTGAGGAGAAGGCATTTCAGGGTGGGTGGAAGGAGCTGCCGACATGCATGGAGATTATAAAGTATTTGGCGTCGTCATATTTAGGATAAAATATAAAGTTTAGGGTCACTGATTATTTTTAAGTTTATAAAGTTATAAGTTTAAACTTTAAAATTTTATTAAGTATTTCTTTTCTATGTTGGGGGATTGAATTAATTTGATATCTTTTTGTAGGGACGAAGTCAGAAGCTGAAATTTTGGCTAGATTGTTTGTTGTAGTGTGTCAAAGTGATTGACAAGGTATTTTGGTTGTTGCATCTTTGGTTTACGGGATTTTGTAGTTTTTGCAAAGGTGATCTAGTTTTGTGGTCAATGATGGCTAGTACACAAATTTGATTTTGCTCGAGTCTCAAAAGTTGATCTGGAAAAACAATAGTTTGTGGAATCATAAAATTCTCACCATTTGTAAGTATAGAGACCTTGACCAAATTCTGTTAAACAAAGAACACAGGCCTACTAATGATTCCAAAGATTAGGAGAAAAGACAAAAACTTTAATGCATCTAAAGTTGTTAGTTGCAGATGCATTTTGTACTAGAAGTACGTAATTCCACTATAGTGTCAACACTGTGGACAAATCTAAAAGAAAAGTACCAGATGTTAGAAGGTGTGTGGGTATTGTATCTTAAGAACATTTTGTTTTCCACTAAGTTGCATAAAGGAGGATCATTATCTGAATACTTATTGTCGTTGAAGGATCTGAGTGATCAGTTGACTGCTATCTGGAAACCAATGGATTATCAAGATATGGTAGAAACAGTTTACAAAGATTGCCATCATCTTATGATTCATTTGTTGAGTCTCTGTGTCTAATTGTGGAGACCCAAGCGCTTGACTTTGAGAAGCTATCAACACTTCTTTTGCAAAAGGAGAGGAGGCAGGATTAGGCGGAAGCATCAAATTCAAACACTACAGAGAGTGGACTCAGTGCATGGTTCAAAGGCAAAGGTAGGAACAACACTAGTAGTTCATCAAGCAACTCCTTCAAATGTGTCAATACATGCAAGAGATAAAAATGGAAATGTTTTTACTATAACGAGCTTGGACATTATAAGACAAAATGTTAAAAAAACAGTGACTCGGCATGCCAGAGAGGATCAAAGAATGCACATGCTAATGAGAGTGATGAACAAAAGGTACCGGGTGAATTTTCGTGTTGAATCTCAGGACTAGTCAGTTGAATCCATAATCTAATATTTTGACTGAGGTATCCTGATACTATAAATGTTGTGGAGGTTGGTATATAATTTTTATAAAATATAAGAGAAGTGAATTTGGGCTTTTAGGTGATGGTTGGACTCACTATGTTAAATGATGTGGAGGTGTTCATGTCACATTGAACAATATTGTGCATCATATGATGCAAGTAGACCTCTTGATCTCTAATCTCTATGGCCAATCTGATGTCACTCTATTGTAAACAGGGGTTCATAATAGTTTTCATGACTGAATATTAGATCTGCAACCTTTTCTACTACAATCTTAATTCCACAATTCTACATCTATTGTTCTAACAGGGTTCTATAACTCTTTTACAATGTTTGACTTCACTAAACTTCTTAGACTCCCTTTGTTTTATTCACAAACAAGAACTAATCTTTTCTTAACTCCGAGTTTAATTCTTGTAATCAAACACCAATCTGTCTTAGGAGATCTGTTATCTTGGGTCTGCAACTCTCTTGATTAGGCACTTACCCTGTTCATTGGATTGTTAACTGAGCTTTCAAAGGCTCTTAGTCATGTGATAGATTGTATCCAAACCAATAAACACTTGTCTATCTTCACAAGAATAGTTTTATGTAAGAACATACAATATTCAGGGTTTAGACGTTCAAGATAGGCCAGCAGTCTGAGAAATGGACATATCTTCCTGTACAAAATTCAAGAAACTATGACACTGCCTTTAAAACCTCACAAACATCATTTTCTTCCTTTCCTCAAAGTTTCACTCCTGTACTCAACTCTTGATTGAACTGTTAATAGGCTTATAAACAGGATTGCAGACTCATCCATAGGATATTAGTCTTAAAGCTTAGACATTTGATGATTATTCATACATTCAATAGGCTCCTTGTATCCATTTATGTGCTACACAACTTATCCCACAGGCCTTTACCATTCTTCATGCTTGATTCTTGATCAACTTGCATAAAACAGGGTTTTGGTTTATAACTTGCACGTTTGCAGACGGGATCCTTAATATCTGACAATACTATGTTATCCAGTCCTTGAAATCACTTCAACACAGCAAAAATAACCTACTTCAATTTTCCCCAAAGTTGCAAACACTTAGAATTAGGAATCTTGGAGTTATGTTCTCTTTTGAACTCTCAAATAGGGTTTTGACTGTAGCACACAAGCCTGTTGACTGTTATCTGGGAATTTCTATTTCAGTAGGCACTCTCTTTTCATGAAACCTCTTGAAAGACCTCATAAACATCTTATTTTATTGTTCTACAAAGTTTTATGTAGTTTGGCGAGCTAGATGTCAAGATATTAAACTTTTTGTGTTCTAAAACCCTAACTAGGGTTTAACAGTCTTCCATAGACCCGAGAGCTAATTAGAATGGAAATTCCAAATGGAATCACTTGTCATGGACTTCTTAAGCTTTTGGGAGACTCTACACATATATATCCTTCTATCTCAATGACTATTAGGCTTGAACCGACTTAAAATGACAAGAAAATACTTTTTTTCCTTGACTGTCACAGGTTTAGACTATATTCTCAGACTGAGAGCAATCATTTAAAGAAATATCATGTTTTAAGGACTGTCAAACACTACTTTTCCTTGATTTAAGACCCTTACAAGTTCTCATTGCTTAATCAATGGTCTTTCAAGCTTGATCAATTACGAAATACACATAAAACATGTTCTTTATAAGTCTGTGTTGTCAAATACTCTATTTGCCAACCTTTAGAGAATCAAAATCATCATGAGCACACTGAATGAGATTAAAGAATCATCAATACAATTTATCTACACATTCATGAGTTTGGGATTGCATCTAAATCATGACAAAAGTGCCTTTATTCATATATCTTTTGCGACAAGTTACATACTCTTGCAGACCATGGATTACCAGACCCAGAAACCTTCTCCAGCTTCCTACTTTCCACTCAACAATCGTACTACTTAAAACTTTCTTGTTTTTTTTTTTTGGCTCCTTCTTACTTGTTTCAAGGCTTATAACCTTATAACAATATGTCTATGCTTAGTTTGGTCTTGTTTCAAGATCAAATCTCTCTCCACAATCTTCTAACTTATCCTACATGCTTATATTAGCCTTCCTTCTATGTTGAATACACCTTGATAGGATCTAGAATTAGTTCAAACTTAAGTGATGGTGGAAGGAAATTTATAACACATATTCTGACCTTTAAGACCCCTTATAATTGATCTAAGACCTTCCAAACATGTGAAAGCACCCCAAACTACTCAAAATTTTGAATTTTCTGGTTTTGGTGGGAAAACCAAAAATATACAATAAAGACAAATTTTGTACACCTAATGACCTTACCAGCCCTTCCACACTCTCACATGATCAATTCATTACAAAATAAAGCAATATCAAGCTTCTTATTGATCTATCTATGACCTAGCAATCTAAACAAACTAAAATTTATATAGCTCTTGATGATGCTTCTGCATCATTATACTTTCAAGAATGTTTGATAAGTACTTGATATTAACAAAAATCTTCTATCTATTAGTGAAATGACAAGGAATCCTACTCTTTCAGTAAAATTTAAAGGTGCTTTACTTATTTTGTGATTAATGTGATCTAAATAAGTTAAAATTATGAATATTCAGATTATGTAAAATAAGGCAATAATCACACAAATCTAAATGTACATGGGAAGATTGATCTTGTACTTATAGATATTTAGAATTGATAAAGCAATGGAAGATAAATGCATTTAGTTGATTTCTGATTTCTGTCGCTCACTATATTTGTCAGTCCCTGAAAATGCTCTATAACTACTTTGTGATTGCTCAGATCAAGAAATAGGAGCTCAAACCCTATGTGGACGCTGTCGGCAAAGATCAGATCCATGTGGCGACTGGTACTATGTAGGCTCTGTCGATATTGTCCCAGTTGGCTGTGGAAGTTTGTGTCGCCTTAGATTGATGTGCCTACACTTGTAGATGCCTCTTGTGTGTGTGTTTGCCTTTGGTCTTGTGCACCATAGTTAAACTACTCGCTGAGTACTCATTGGTTTTTTTTGACTAGGTGGGTTTTCATTGCATAAACTCAAGAGAGTTTAAGTGTAGAACTCGCGGTGAGGTCGACCCTGTAACTTGTCGTATGCGGTTTGGGATTGTGGGCATGGTTTAGAGCCTATTGATTTGGATGAAATTGATCTTATAGTGATTGGATTGCACAAGATGAGGAGATTCCCTTGTTCACAGAGGGTGAGATTGATGAGATTGCTGATTTTCGAGAGACAAACTATGGAGGGTGTAGGCAGTGGTACAATAGAAGCAAGAGAGATTGGATTGGATGACATCCTGAGAGATTGTATTGGATGACATCCTTGTAGATGATGTCAAACATGAGGCAAAGAAGTCACTGCCATCTAGTACCAAGCCGGAGACGTAGGTGCATGTAATATGGAGCCCTATTTTTGCCTTTTTTATTTTGAGGAATGATTTGCTTATGTTTTGATAATGATTTTGAATGCTTTAGAACATAAATAAAGTGCAGAAATAACAGAATTTGCAGCATTGAGAAAACTCAGAAATTTCATTTTTTCCAAATAATGCAATTAGTAGAAAATTCCAGATTTGTATTACAATCAAAATGTCGAGAATTTCTTGAATGTGACAACAACCCACATCATAAAATATCATCTATTATCTAAAACCAACATACCCAAAAAATGTTAGCTACTTTGACAAGGTGCTGTAGTAGAAACCAGCTAACTGGAAGCCATGAAAATGATGGATTTGTCCTTCACCAAATGATGTCTCTGCTCTCCTCAAAGTAGGTAAATGTTCCTCAGCCCTAGGCGCCTCAAAATCACCAAATAGTTGCACCAAACCCTAGGCGACCAGCATGTAAAACCCTAGCCCCTCCTTGAAGTGGTACTGCCAGCAAAGGCAATGGTATGGCCCCAAAAGGGAGTTATCACAGCTGATAACCCTCGAAAAATCTCCTTCAATCCGTCTCGAAGAATGAACTCTGCAAAATGAAGCTCAATCGTCTGAAGAAAAAGATGAATCGAACTCCAGTGAAGCTCATATGTGATCTCTGTATGAAACCACCCAATATTCTCCATATTGTATCTCTCAACAGCATAGAGAATGCTGCTTGCAAGGGATTTCGTCCTCACAAACCTTGAGAAGAAATCTCTCCTCCAAAACCAAAACCAATTCCACAATCTTCATCCAACATAATAATAAAAATGAGCTCCAAACGCCCTTATATAACCTCCTCAAAAACCCACGATCCTTTTTGGGGAATAAAATGTTTTAAATTTTAAATTATAAAGTCCCCTTATGTCTCCCTAGGCGCTCAACTTAAATTATAACACTTTAACGTTATAATTTTCACTTAAATCTCCTAAGGTCCTTTTTATAAAGTAACTTTATAAAATAACACTTTAATAACATTATGTTATTTTAAATAATTGTAGTGGACCAAATAAACATTTAAAAATAGGTAACAACTGCTCCTACCGACACTACTAAAAATAGTATGATTGACAACTGGTTTCCTCGGTGCCCAAAATCAACTTACTAAAAATAGTATGGGAGAAAACACCAAAAACACTCCAGAAAAGGGCAATACGCAACTCCCAACTACACCATGCTGGATAAACGGTCACTAGAGTTCCCTAACCACACTCTGTTAGCCTACGGGAATGATTGATTAAGCTAACTTAGACAATCTCATGTAAAGGCTAGGAAGGGGACATTACAGTCCGCCCTTCCTAAGATTGCTTGTCCTCAAGCAATCTCAACTCTGGATGCTGTAAAATTTGCTCATTCTCGCACGTTGCATCCTCCACTGGTAAGTTCCTCCATTGACCAAATACTCCTTGATTATCCTCTTCCGAAGAGTCTGCTCTTTGGAACCTATGATAGCCTCTGGAATCAAAATCAGTGTACCCTCCTCATCCAAGGGTGGCAACTCAGATGAAGGAACCACATTATGCCCGAATGCTTTCTTGAGCCTGGATATGTGAAAAACATTGTGAACCCTATTGCTCGCTGGCAACTCAAGCTCATAGGCAACCTCCCCTATCTTTCGGGACACTTTGAAAGGACCATCAAACTTGGGCTTAAGCTTTTCAGCTCCACTCCTTTTGAGAGTAGACTGTGTATACGGTTGAAGCCTTAAATACACCATGTCCCCAACCTCAAAACTGCGCTTTGTGTAGTGCTGATCAGCATAAAGCTTGTGTTGATTTTGGGCCTGTTGTAAATTTTCCTTCAAGGATTTCATCACATCTTGGCTCTCCTGCAATAAATCTCTTGCCTTAGGCTCTTTGTTATCTCCAAATAATAAATCCAAGAAGTTAGGTGCCTCGTACCCGTACAAAGCCATAAACGGAGACATCTTGATAGACATGTGATAGGTAGTATTGTAACAATACTCACCAAGGTACAACCAGTTGATTCAAGCCCTTTGCTGTCCTGAAACATAATTTTTGAGATTCCCCGCCACCCATTTGTTCACTATCTCCGTCTGTCCATCCGCCTGTGGGTGGTAGCGAGTGCTAGGAGTGAGCTCAGTCCCACTCAATCTGAAGAGCTCCTGCCAAAAGAGACTGAGGAACTTGCTGTCCCTATCACTGACTATACTCTTAGGCATCCCATGCAACTTGAATACCTCTCTAAAGAAGAGATCAACCACCTATGCTGCAGTATATGTCGCTGAAATAGCATAAAAATGAGCAAATTTGATCACCCTGTCAACCACAACATATATGCAGTCCTTGCCCTGTACCTTGGGTAACCCGATGATGAAGTCCATAGAAATACATTCCCATTTTTGATTAGGAATGGGTAAGGGCTGAAGTAAACCAGCTGGATAGTATGCTCATTCTTGTTCTGTTGTCAAGTAGGGCACTCTCTGACATACTTAAGGACTTCATTTTTAAGCCCTTTCTAAGTGAATCTCTCTCGAATTTGCCTACATATCTTGAAAAATCCCAGTTGACCAGCGATAGGTGCATCATAAAATGCCCTCAATAACTTCACCTTAAGCTGAGATGAAGGCACCAAATAAATTTTGTCCTTATAAATAATAAGTCATTAAGCACTATATACCTGTCATCATGAATTGTGCCTTCTACAATCCCTGCTGCCCAAGAATCCTTGGCATACTCTACTGTAATTAATTCTTTCCAATCAGCAGAAATCTCTACCAGAGAACATAAGTGAGGCCTCCTAGAAAGTGCATCAACAACTACATTCTTTTTTCCCTTGACATATACAATGTCAAAATCATATGCTTGTAGTCTACTTACCCACTTTTGCTGCCTGTTATTGAGGTCCTTCCGGTTCATGAAATATTTGATACTATTGTGGTCAGTTTTAATAACAAATTTACCCCCAACTAGGGATGGTCTAAACTTGGCCAAGGCATGCATGATGGCCAACATCTCTCTGTCATAAACATAATAGCTTTTCTCCACACCTCTCAATTTTCTGCTTTCAAATGCAATGGGGTGCTTCTCTTGCATCAAAATAACACCAATCCCCTCTCCTAATGCATCACACTCCACCTCAAAAGGTTTGGAGAAATCAGGTTTAGCTAACACTGGACATGATGACATCACCTGTTTGAAGTGCTCAAAACACCTCTAAGCTGAATTTGACCACTCAAATGCTCCCTTCGTTAAATCTGTAAGTGGGGCTGCAGTGTGAGAAAAACCCTTAACAAACCTCCTATAAAATCCACACAAACCAAAGAACCCTTTAAGTTGAGTTAGGTTCGTCGGCGGAGGCCAGTCAATAATAGCCTTGATCTTCTCAGGATCAATTCTCACCCCCTTTGCACTGATGATGTGACCAAGGTACAAAAGCTCTATCATACCGAAGTCACATTTGGACTCCTTTGCATAGAGAGACTCCCTCTCCAAGATGTTCAAAACCTCCTCAAGATGTTGCAAGTGTTCCTCCCAGGTTTTGCTAAAAATCAGATTATCATCAAAAAATATCAAAACGAGTTTTCTCAATTGATTCCTGAAAACCCGATTCATGCAACTCTGGAAAGCGGCTGGGGCATTCATCAAACCAAAAGGCATCACCAGGAACTCAAAATGCCCAAAATGGCATCTGAAAGCCGTCTTCCCTATATCTCTTCCCTCATCCGAATCTGATGGTACCCTGACCTCAAATCTATTTTGGAGAAGTACCGAGCACCATGTAACTCATCAATCAACTTATCTATTCTGGGGATGGGATACCTATTCTTTATTGTCTTCTTATTAAGGGCTCTGTAATCAATGCACATTCGCATAGTCCCATCTTTTTTCTTTACCAAAACAACTACTGATGCAAATGAGCTTTTGCTAGGTCCTATGTGCCCCATCTCCAATAACTCAATAGCTTTTTCTATTTCATCTTTGTGTTTCTTAGGATGACAGTAAGAAGTGATCATCATAGGTTTAGTACCTTCTTCCAACTCTATGAAGTGCTCTATCCCTCTATCTGGTCGCACTCTAGGGGGAATACTACCAAATACCATGCTATGTTGTGATATTAGCTTCTGGATGTCCGGATGGTAATTATTCTTTTGCTACTTTGCAACGGTAGGCATGATAAGACACTCGGCTGCCCACTCAACTTGCTCATGTTTGATTAACGGCTCCATCCTTTTGAAGGACACCACCCTAGGCCCCCCATCTGATAAACCTCTAAGTACTAGCTTCTTCTCATTAGCCTCGAACATCATTTCCATCTTCTAAAGGTTAAATGAGAACTCCATCAGAGATTTCATCCAATGCATCCCTAGGACCATATCAATGTCCCCTATATTGACCACATAAAATTCATCGACCAATTCATATTCACCTAATTGAATTTTCAGATTTGAAACCTTTCGAGTGCGAGAAAGTTTATACCCATCCGCTACCATCACCTTAAATCCATCATGCTCTTCTATTTTTAGACCTCTCCTAGCCACGAACTTCTTGTCAATGAAGTTATGTGTGGCACCTGTGTCAATCAACGCTATGATTTGTTGCCCCTATAAAACACCTCTCACCTTGATTGTAACTGCTCTCTGGATACTGGAGAGTTGGGCAATGGTCCCATCTCTACTTTGCTTCTCTTCTGAAGAGCTTTCCTCATCACTACTCTTAGAATCTGTCTGTTGATCTGATTTTTCTGATGTAGATTCTTTAGCAGAGAAATACTCTAATTGTTTGGCTTTAGCCTTCACACTGCACGTATGAGATAAGTCCCAAGGTTCCTTGCAATGGAAGCACAATTTCTTCCTCCGAAGCTCGTTATGCTGATCATTATCAAGTTTCTTTGAGTCTTGTTTGGGCTGATGAGACTCACACTGAAAGTGCTTCTTGTCTTTATCTTTCTTATGCATAAATCCCTTGGAATGAGATTTACTTCTGGAAGTAGAAGACTCAATATCTTGGGCCCTCTTAATGGCTTCCTACAAAGTAGTTGGATTGAGTCCCTCAACCCAACCACGTAAAGGATCTGAAAGCCCATTGATGAAAAGAACAACCAATCTCCTCTCTGAGATATTAGTAACAAGCACCAAAAGTCTTTGGAAGTCTGCAACATAATGGTCCACAATGCCCCATTGTTTAAGTTGAGCCAATTCTGTAAAGTGCAATTCAGGATCTTTCATATCAAATCTATCACCCTCTTGGTGAACTCAGCATATGTATCGATCCGATCATGTCCCAAGGTAATCATTCCATGATGCCACCACTCGTGAGCAACACCATCCAAGTGAATAACGACATATTTGATGGCCTCATCTTCTGGTATAGGATTTAGCTGAAAGTATCTAACTTTTGCACCCACACCCTTGTAGTAGACTTCCTTGTGCCATCATAAAATGGGATCGAAAGCTTCCCAACTTTCCTATGTAAGTCGTTATGTGCTCTTCCACCCCTGTGAGGTCTGTGCTTCATTTTGAGGTCGCAATAGTCTCTGAAAGACATCTCTGCACGGATCTCCGGATCTAAATCCCTCCAGTCTTGTAAGAACTCATCCTGTAAATCATTGAAGGTGGGTTCATTTCCAACTTGGGGTTGGACTCTAGGTGGAAAGGTAGGCATAAGAGGCCTAGAAGTTGTCCTAGTATGCTGACCCGCTAGTCTGTTGTTCACAGAATGTCCATTGTTCCCATTATTATTGCCATTGTTGTTGTTTCCTCCATTGTTGCTATATTATTGTTGTTCCTTGCCATATGTTGTGTCAATAGGGCTGTCATTTGTGCCAAGGTCTACTGTAACCCTTGCTGAAACTCTCATTGCCCTCATCATATCATTAAGCATATCAAGGGTGCTTGGTTCCTCGTTACCCTTGTGATCCCTATCTCTATCACCCATTTCTACTTCTTCAGACCCTGATTCAAACAAATTCTTAGCTCCCCTGTATCTTCCTCTCTTGTAAGTGATGTATTCAATGTGTTCATGATCATGAAAAGTTATGTCATCAAACCCCTTCAAGATGGCAAGATACACCGCTCTAATGCCACTGTAATATGGAGCCCTGTTTTTGCCTTGGTTTTTTCTTGTTTTTTGAGGAATGATTTGCGTATGTTTTGATAATGATTTTGAATGCTTTAGAACAAAAATAAAGTGCAGAAATAATAGAACTTGCAGCAAAAGAAAACTCAGAAATTTCACTTTTTCCAAATAATGCAACTAGCAAAAAATTCCAGATTTTTATTACAATCAAAATATCGAGAATTTCTCGAATGTGACAACCCACATCATAAAATATTATCTATTATCTAAATCCAACATACCCAAAAAATATTAGCCACTTTGACAGGGTGTTGTAGTAGAAACCAGCTAACTGGAAGCCATGAAAATGATGGATTTGTCCTTCACCAAATGATGTCTCCGCTGTCCTCAAAGTAGTTGAGTGTTCCTTAGCCCTAGGCGTCTCAAAACCATCGAATAGCTGCATCAAACCCTATGCGACCAACATGTAAAATCCTACACCCCTTCTTGAAGTGGTACGGCCAACAAAGGCAATGGTATGGCCCCAAAAGGGAGTTATCATAGCTGATAACCCTCGGAAAATCTCCTTCAATCTGTCTCGAAGAATGAACTTTGCAAAATGAAGCCCAATCGTCCGAAGGAAAAGATGAATCGAACACCAATGAAGCTCAGATGTGATCTCAGTGTGAAACCATCCAATATTCACCAGACTGTATCTCCCAACAGCGTAGAGAATGCTGTTTGCAAGGGATTTCTCCCTCACAAACCCTGAGAAGAACGCTGTCCAAAACCAAAACCAATTGCAAAATCTTCATCCAACATAATAATAAAAATGAGCTCCAAACGCCCTTATATAACCTCCTCAAAAACCCACGACCTTTTTTGTGGAATAAAATGTTTTAAATTTTAAATTATAAATTTCCCTTATGTCTCCCTAGGCGCCCAACTTAAATTATAACACTTTAACGTTATAGTTTTCACTTATGTCTCCCAAGGTCCTTTTTATAAAGTAACTTTATAAATAACTTAAGTTAAATATTTAATTTAACTTTAATAACATTATGTTATTTTAAATAATTGCACTGGACCAAATAAACATTGAAAATAGGTAACAACTGCTCCCACCGACGCTGTTAAAAATAATATGATTGACAACTGGCTTCCTCGGTGCCCAATACCGACTTACTAAAAATAGTATGGGAGGAAACACCAAAAACACTTCAAAAAAGGGCAATACGTAACTCCCAACTACACCATGCTGGATAAACGGTCACCAGAGTTACCTAACCACACTTTGTTAGCCTATGGGAACGACTGAATAGACTAACTTAGACATTCTCATGTAAAGGCTAGGAAGGGGACATTACAGTGCAACCTTCTAGGTGGAGCGAGGAGCCGCAACGGAGTGCGATGACCAGCTCGTAGTCCCCCCAATTTCTCATTGGAATAGGAAAGAGGAAATTGTAAATTCTTGTAATTTGTAACTTGCATGGATATGCAATTTATGGTGATGATTTTCAATGACAGTCATCATAAATTCATAAGTTATAACTGTTATCAGCTAGCTATTGTATTCACATGATGATAGCGATTTCATACTCTATTTGTATTCAAATCTAATAGAAAACACTTCCCCAACGTTTTATAGATTCATTTGATACATTTTGTAATCGTTTTTTCTATAAAATTTATGTTTTTCTAAGAAATTTAAGTATTTTTAAGTTGTCGAGTTTTTGCCGAGTTAATTTTTTTGGTCTATTCAGTGCGAGTCGAGTCTGAGTATGCGAACTATGTTGTGCGCTGATCCTTGTTTTGCTTCTCTTTCTTTTGAAACCCTAATTGCACTTTCGACACAAGATGACCCTTGAAAAAGTGGCTAGAAAGTTGGGTTGGACTGCTCTAACCACTCCCTGTTGAGTGACTAAACGTTATCTGTTTGAATACTTTGAAGAGGGTTCAAACTGCATGTAGTTCTCACATCTAGGTGTGTGTGTGCACTATTGTGATCATGCTAGAATGTAATGCAATATTTGGATTTCAACACTTGGCACCATACAACTTTGATCTAGGTTTGTATTTAGACTAGGCTCTAGAATTACTCTTTTGAAGGATATTCAGATATGTATGTTTTTTTGATGATGTCTCAAGAGAGCTCTAATAGATTTCTAATGCTTGTTAGGACTTGCCAAGATAAAGGTAGGTGAGTATAACCTTATGATTGATTTGTATTTATAGTTGACTCCATGATATTTCTCACTATGACCAACCCATGAAAAGTGTTTAGGCCGACCTAATGGAGACTTTCCAATTTGAATAGTCGTTGAGTGTTCTCGGACATTATCAACAGAGACAAACATTTGTGACAAAATTGTAACTATTTGACTATTATCACTGTCTTGGGAGTTAAAATCAATGACTTGAGTTATGGCGACAATCTGTTTCAATTTTGAAGTATACTTGCATAGACTAGGGTGCTCTTGAATATGTGTATATGTAAATTGGGTTAGCCAGGAGAAAGTGTGCACAAGAGTCAAATGTGTATGCAAAGTCCAAGTATGTCAAAGTATGCCAAAGTTGATGTTGACAAGTGTGTAATACCAAATTTAGGTGTCTACAAATGCCCCCCTTTTAGTCTAGTGTTGAAAATGTTAGATTAAATTCATAAAATAAGAAATTTGGTACCCATGATTAACTGCACTTGGTGTTGACAAGTATGCCTCAAATGTTCCACTTGCTTCATGCACAACCTACAAGGAAACATGTGTAGATCAATGTTCACTCATGATATATATTTTGAAATAATTAAGATCATTGAATTAACTAAAAACTGAAAAGTCAAGGAATGAATACACTTAGGGTATGTAAACCAATTTTTCACTTGTTTGTAGAATGCCATGGGATGATTATGCCTCAAGTAAATGCAACCACAAAAATTGTGTTGAGGAGTGATACTGCCTCAACAACCATTGGAGAAGGAGAAGTGCTAGAAGTTGAGCACCACATAAACCTCAATTACACTACTCTAAATATCACCACTACACTTTTTTGGAACCCTGACCTAGGTTTGTACACAAAGGTGGAACCTTAAAACAGGTTCGTATGTAAATTGAAACTCTGAATCAACCATTGTAAACAGATGTTAGATCCAAAATGCATACGTAGTGCCATAGTTCCCCATTGATACACAACATAAAATAGAAAAGTGTTTGCATGAACAACATTCATGTCCCAAATCCAATCCATTTGTACTTTCACCTGTTTGTCATAATGCCATAAAATATCTATCAATGTGCTCAATATAATAAATTTGACCCATATTCTCTGTCGTAGAATGTCATAAGAGTTCCAACTATTCCTCACAATCATGTAAAATGTCTCACACATGCCTTAATCTGTCCAATCTCTACCATCTAAATTACATAATTTGACTTAAAGTGTGAACATTTTATGTCATGGCTTGAATCTTTAAGACAAGCCCACTATATGCCCTCTTTTGATATAAGGGATGAAGCGTGCAAGTCACTCATCTCAAAAGAAAGAGCTATGCACATCACGTATCATGTAGAAAAATGTAATTATGTAAAGTATTTTTACAAACATGATAAAACATGTCATCATATAAAGATTTGTTTATTCAAGCATGTATGAAATATGTAATCCAGACAATGGGCATACAAGTGTCATGTCAAGTAGATATAACAATTAGGCATTGTAATAAGCATCACATATGATAGAAATCATGGCACCAAGTTTAGCACCAATAATATATGTATCTACACATAATTTCATAATCATAAAGCACACAAGCACTCAAGACATGACACAACTTTGACCTGATATAAACACGACATGGACTAGAGGATCCTCAAACACATTTGACACACAATGTGACAAGACACCATCAATGCACTCATAGAACATGCAATATAACACACATCAAAGATCACACAATGTAATAATCATCAACATCAAGCACGCATGGAGCAAACAATGTTAGTTTACATAATCAATCAATATCATCATCCAGTATAACAAAACACAATATCCATAGGAAATAGCACTCTAAAAAGTATAAGAAAGAGCAAGTCATGTGTAACAGTCTACTATGATCAATGGACCAGTATAAAAAATTATAACCTGATAAGTGCATAATGATGCCTCTAGTGTAGAGATGCCCCCAACGTAGAAAGATAATCCAGGGTGTAAATAATATCATGCATTTGTATGTCCATGTATCATATGTAACCCGTTTGTCTTGCATCCCACTCATATATACCGTGAAAAGAACATGCATAGAAAATGGACATGTAATTCATCATATATTTGATAACTAATATCAATCATGTGTATTAGCAAAACATGTCATGCATAGGCCTTGGTTTTGTATTTTTTGAATTTCTGATTTTATTTTTTATTTTATATTTTAAAAACATGTCCCTACTAACCTATGATTCCATCAATGGAATGCTCACATGTAGGTCCTGGAATTGATTGGTGCAAATGTCATTCGCTGTGGGTGAGGAGTAATATGTGTCATTATCCGTATTGGAGAAATGATAATTTTTTGTAAAATATCCAACATTGTCATCATAGTCAACATGATCATGTAAATGTTGAGTAACTCTAATAGCCATAGTAACTTGTAAACTACATTGTATGCTAGGAGAATGTGTCGGTGTTTGTTGTGGAACATGCACACAAGCTTTCAATAGAACTATCTTAGGACGTGATGGATTAGGTAATGTTTGTTGAATGCGAATAGATTGTTGATGTAATAGACATTGGAGAATTGGTATTTGAGGAAGATTGCTTACCTATCTCTGATTTGCCTTCGTAGGATGGACTTTTACAGGTTGTGCAATAGGTTATTGTGGAGGTGGCGGAGTAAATGTCTCCAGTTGAATGGAGTACTCATATGGGAATACTTGGAATTTTAACCACTCAGTTGCTATAGATACACTTCAATCATTGATGTACTGAAGATGGTATTGTCTGTATCTTATATACATGGACATTCTAAAAGCATGTAAAATGCCCTAGTATTGGAAAAAACTAAGAACCAAGTAGTGATAGTTGTAGGCCATACCATGAGTGGTAACACAATACCCCCAAAAGGGTTTTGTTATATTCCATCGAATCCTTTTACTGTAGTAGTCGTACCAATTAAATCTCTCTGTATATACCCATGACTAATGAATAATATCATAGTGCATATGTTTTCACTTGACCCATTATCCATCATAACATTGTGTATAAAATGCGATTCAATGAAAGTAGGTATAAACAAATGCGCATTGGTAGAACTATCATCAATAATCTCATGGTCATTGAATGTGATCGTAGGTCGTTGTACTTGTGTCTTTAAGTGTACCAATAAGACCACCAAGAGGATGAGCCTCAGTTCTAGAAGCATAAGAAGTTGCAGGAGGATGCACATTGTAAGTCACATGTACTTGAGGATTAATCTTGGTTTCTTGTGACGCATGTTTGGGAAATGAATGGAATTATATCTTAAGCTTTGCATTAGGTTGTGCAACCGAATCATTCATAAGTGTATTAACATCATTGATCTCAATAATGTTGTCTTCCATTAAATCTTGTATCTTATTTCCCAAGCCATAACATCTATTAGTAGAATGCCCTGTGCATCTATGCCAATCACAATATGCATTGATATCGAATCCCTTAGGTTGTGGTTTTGTCTTATCAAACTCCATTAATGGAGGGAGAGATATGAGGTTGCACTCAAATATATTTTGTAACACCTTATGAGGAGATTATGATAATTGTGTAAATTTCCTTCTTTGAGGAGTTGAAAGGACAATCCTATTATTAGTTTGTGAAATTGCATTAACTGTTGTTTTAGCCTCATTCTTAATATTATTTGCCTTTTGAAAGTTGGTTTGCTTTGAAATTTGACATTAGAAGATGTTGGAGATTAGTCCTATACTCTAGCTTGTTCATAGCAATTAGCTTAACTTCACGGTCTTTAACCGTATGGCACATGTCATCAAAAGATTGGAAGCATTTGAAGATAATAGACTCATGGATAGTCGCAAGTAAGTTTTACTTGAATATGTTTTGAAATTTGTTATCAACCATAGGATTTGTCATTTTGGAGAGAATAGTCTTATAATGAAGCAAATAGTCACTAATGTGTTCATTAAGTCCTTATTTGAGTTTTGTAATATGAGCATAGGACACCTTCTCACTGATATTGATAGAAAAGTGAGCTAGAAATTGATCAACTAAATGATTGAAAGCATGCACTGATTGGAAAGGAAAGTCATAAAACCATCGCAAGGCATAGTCCTTAAGGCTCCTATGAAAAAGCTTGGTAAGTAACCATCATTGGAGGAATAATCTAAGTGTGCTGCATGGAAGGCTCTCAGGTGGTTTGGATTGCCTTTACCATTGGATGATGTAAGCTTAGGTGCAATGAATTCTGTAGGCAAAGGATAAGTGAAAATCTTAGGGGCCAAAGGGTTGTGTAATAATGCTTGAGAACTTGTCGAATGACCTACTCTATAAGAACCTTGTTCTAGTTGGGAAACCTTGGCTTGAAGATCGAGAAGATTTTGTATAAGATCTTGATTAGTAGGCATAAGAGATTGCTTAACATTAGATGATGTCATATGAGTAGCAAGCCTAGGAGGCACAAATGGATGTTGTGTAGGAATAGCCATAGAAATCTAAGGATTAACATGTGCTGATCTCACATCATGTGTGGCCATCACTTGTGTAGCTATAAGTTTAAACCCATGAATAGTAACAATAGGAGTAATGGTCTAAACACCTATTGTAAAATCTATGCCATTAAAAGGTGGATTAGTATCATTCAAGAGTTCATCATGTTGTTTCTCAATGTGGCTTCTTTAACATTCTTTGCATTCTTAACCTTTGGGATAATTTTAAAGATTTTATCTAAGAGTCATTAGGTTGTATGCTAATTTGGTTTCAAAAATTCGAAAGTGCATCTACTTGTGCAAGATCTACACCGTTAAGTTCATTAGGATGTATTCTACCATGATATTCATTATTTTGTTCATTATCATCTTCATAGATCATGCATAACATTAGTGATAACATGTTTCTCTACATCTATGCATTCTTTATCAACATTTGCATCAATAAAAGAATAAATTTGTATTCATCAATTTTATCCATTTTAGATTGCACATAGTCACGTGGTTGGATCACAGGAATCTGATTATGATCAACTCTAACACCACTTAATCTAGCACTTCGCCTTACAGGTATAAAAGATATGACCTTCGTAGAAGGCATAGAATGTGTTCATGAAAATGCCAAGAAAGTTAGGACAAAATGCAGAGATTATTGCCTATTAAGGGGAAATCATAAATCCGATCTGAAAATCAAATCGTAATGCAGGATAAATATGAAACTCTAAGGTAGCAAAGACCTAGGGTTTACCAAAATGTTTTACTTATTTTATGATTAATGTGATCTAAGTAAGATAAAACTATAAATATTCAAATTATGTAAAATAGGGCAATGATCCTAAAAATCTGAATGTAAAATGAAAGATTGATATTGCACTAACTATATTTGAAATTGATAAAGCAATGGAGAAGAGATACTCTTAGCTGATTTCTTGTTTTTGTTGCTCACCGTATTCATCATAGCCCCTAAAAATGCTCTGTATCTGCTTTGTGACCACTTGGATCAAGAAATAGGAGCTAAAAATTTGAGCGGACATTGCCAGCGAAGATCAAACCCCTAAGGTGAAATGTCTTGTTCAAGGTTTGTTGGTACTTTCCCAGTTGACTAAGCCATCTCAAAGCACTATACTTGTACCCATAGATGCCTCCTGGGTGTGTAGTCGCCCTTGGTTTTGTGCGCTGATCCTTGTTTTGCTTCTCCTTACTGTGAAACCTTAATCACAATTTTGACACAAGATGACCCTTAAAAAAGGGTTAGAAAGTTGGGTTGGACCACCCCCACCACTCCTTGTTGAGTGATTGAGCATTGCCTACGTTCCAATACTTTTAGAAGGGCTCAAACTTGCACATTGTTGTCCCACCTAGGTGTGTGTGTGTGCACACCATTGTAATCGTGCGAGAATGCAACTCAATGTTTCGCTTTCAACACTCGACACTATGCAACTTTGATCTGCGTTTGTATTCAAACTTGGCTCTAGGACTGCTCTCTTGAAGGATATTCAGATATTTAAGCATTTTTGATGATGTCTCAAGAGAGTGCTAATAAATTTCTCAAGCTTGTTAGGACTTGCCAAGATAATGCTAGGTGAGTGTAACCTTATGATTGATTTGTATTTATAACTGACTCTTTGATATTTCTCGCTATGACCAACCCATGAAATGTGTATAAGCCAATCTAATAGAGACTTCCCAATCTGAAAACTAGCCATTGAGTGGACACCATCGGTAGAGACAGACACTTCAGCAAAACCACAATTGTCCGACTGTTGCCAGTACCATTTTGGGAGTGAAAATCAACGATCTAAGTTATGGCAACAATTCTTTTAGGATTATAGAGTATTCTTGCATAGATTAAGGTGATTTTGAATATGTGTGTTGGTAAATTGGGTTAGCCAAGACAATAGGTGGGTACATGGATAGAGGAAGGTGTGCACAAGATTCAAATGTGTACCCGAAGTCTTAAGTATGCCAAAGTGTGCTAAAGTTGACGTTGCCAAGTGTTTAATACTAAATTTGGGTGTATGCACAAGGCAACAAATGTGTGGTAACAACTCTTCATAATGACAAGGTGATTGCAGTCGGTGTTGATGAGAAGGGTTTGTGTAAACTTGTTGATCACAAAACAACAAATGCTAATGCACTTGCAAAATTGGAGAATAACAATGTAGTTTGGAATGAGAGGTAAAGCCACCTAAATTATCAACATTTGTTTATACTTAGTAAGACTAGTAAGGTTGAATGACTTTCATCCATTTAGGAAAGTGGAGGCATATATACAAAATGTCAAATGGGAAAACAAAGTAGACACCCATTTGATATTGATAAAACATGGCATGCCAAAGGTGTCTTGGATCTAGTACACGTTGATCTACATGGTGCAATGAAGACATTCATTGTGTTTGGAGCACAATATTTTCTATTGTTTGTTGATTACTTTTCTAGGAAATGCAGTTTTTTTTCTTAAAAATAAGTTTGAATGTTATTCTAATTTTGTAGCATGGAATGCTTTGGTGGAAAAACAAACTAGTAACTAAATAAAGGCTCTCAAGTCTGATAATGGAGGTGAGTTTGTCTAAAAACAATTTCAAAATTTTGCATGAAGGTATACAAAAAAAAAAAAAAAAAAACCTACTCCGTACACTCTAGAACAAGATTCAGCTGTGGAAAGAAGGAATACAATGATTATTGGGATGGCAAGATGCATGGTGCACAACTGTAATGTGCCATATCCTTATACTAGGTGGTAGTTGTGAATACAATGATCTACATCGTCACCGATGTCCTTGTAATGCATTGCAGAATGTCACTTTGAGGAAGCATGGACAGGGAAGAAACAATAATGTAGTTTACATTCGTGTTTTCAATTGTGTTGCTTTTGCATTAATTCCTAATTAATTGAGAAGTAATTTAGATGCAAAGAGAAAAACATTTTATGTTTGTTGGTTACGAGCAGTGAAAAGCATACATGTTGCTAGATGTTTATACGAACAAAATTGTTATTAGTAGAGATGTGGTTGTAGATGAGAAGATGCCTTTCTTAGAAGATGGTAAATCTACAGATAATATTATATGGGTCATAGTTCACAAACTGGTTGGGGCGAGTACTCGCCAAGGGCCCAAAATGGGTAACCGACGGTTATTTGACCCACTCGGTCGAATAACTGGCAATAACCGGCAAAGGCAAAAAATACTTGAATATATAAAATAACATTTTTTTATAGAAATTACAGATTCAAAATAGATGGAATGAGTATGTAAAACACAGGGAAAGTGTTTTTTATTAGATTTGAATACATAGAATGTACAAAATCACATAATCGTGAGAATACAACAAAGCCACAAAGTACAAAGTTACAAACTTCAATAATACTTATAGACTTATAGTCTTATATAAGAATCTACAAGATTACAAGTACAAATTACAATAATCTATAATTTTCTTTTTCTTGCTCTTTGGAAAAATAAGGGAGGCTGAGAAACTCTAGTCCTTCCACTCGGCTGACTCGTCTCGCTCTATCTAGAAGGTTGCCCCTGCCCCTGTGGCTCCACCTCTGCCTCTGCCACTGTGTCTACCTTATCTCCAATGATGTCCTCCAATCCAATCTCTTCTCTTTCTGCTTCAGATGCACCCTCCATAGCTTGCCTCTCGAAATGAACAATCTCCTCCTTTGTGAACATGGAGGCCTCCTCCTGTGCAATCCAATCGCTGCAGAGATAAATCTCATCTAGATTGATAGGCTCTTCTGATGCATTCTCCAACTTCTTTGTGCAAAGTCGAAGATTGTATTGCACAAAAACCAAGTCATTGAAGCGTTGGCTCAATTTGTTGCGTTTCTTCGTGTGAATGGAGTCAAACAAACTCCAATTGCGTTTACATCCAGAAGCGTTACAAGGTTGAGATAAAATTCGGAGGGCTACCTTTGAAGATTTGGGGTATTTCCAACCCCATCTTCTCACCATGACCTTGCAAACAAGATATTCAAAACTTTGTAAGAAATTAATAATTGTAAATTTGTAAATATGTAGTTGGTAAGGTACAAGTAAATACTTCATTTTGTATTACTTGGTGACTACGTAGCTCTCTCTTAGATAGCTAGTGCTAAAGAAAAGAGCCTTCCTCTTGCTTGCTTGTAGTTCTACAACTCTGCAATAATGAGGTTCCTCACGTCAACGTCAAGTGTCATACTCTCAATGCATGTTGAGAGCCCCTCCATAACCTCTCCACTAGCATCTATGAAGCCATTAGAGTAGAAAAACTTGGGGTTAAGGTATTACCCCGTTGCATGGAGGGGTTGGTGGAGTTGATTGTTCCACCGTTGATCAATCAACTCCCAAATGGGATCAAATTTGACATGATCCTCTCTATAATAATTTTGGATTGCTTATTTGGCCCTATCCATGGCCTCATAAATATATCCTATTGGATTTTGCTCTCCATCCACTAATCGCAAAGACCTCACCAAAGGCTCTGACAGCTACAAAGTTACAAACAAATTAAAGTTAGTGTTACAAACTTATAGATAAATTATAAAATAAAAACTTTAAATTTAAAAAATTGAAAACAAGGAAAATAACTTGAAATTTAAATTGCAATTTCAAGTTACCTTCACAATCTTTGTAGCTCTTGTTTCGAAGGCTTCACTGAAAACTGTCTTCGAAACCTTCACTCTATCAACTTTCTTGGAATAAGATGACTCCATCCATGCTTGAGAGACAAACATCTGCTTCAAAGGAGTCAACAAACTACAAATACTTTGCAATGTAAGAAAGTTCATTGCAAACCTAGTGACCCCTGCTCTAACAAGCTCTTTTTCCTTGATGTGCTCTCTTATCAAGCTGAGAACCCAAGGGTGATTGCAATATATTTAGTTATTTCTCTAGCTTCGACAACTGGTCGCACCTAATCAAGCTTGTCTATGTCCTCCAAAAGAAGGTCAAGGCAATAGGTTGCACAAGGTGTCTAAAAGAGAGATGGATGTCTCTCCCTAAAAAGTCTCTCAGCTGTCACATGCTACTGCATTGTCGGTGATAATTTGAACAACATTCTCGATGCCCACCTCTAAGACAAGCTCCTCTAGCATCAAGCTCAAAATTTTTGCATTTTTTTATTTTACTTGATGCATCAATAGACTTTAAAAATACTAGCTCACCATTTGAAGATGTCAAAATGTTGATGAGCGTGTGGTTCTTTCCATCCATCTATCCATCAGAAAGAATGGTGCATTCAAATCTACGCCACAACTTCCTCTGATCTTTGACAATCACCTTTGCATTTTCAACTGCATTCTTGAGCAACTTCCCACTCAAGTCTTTTGCATAGGGTGCCTTGTACCCTTTCCCTGCAACTGTCAAAACTCTATCCAAATATTTCTAGTACGAGTTTCTCGCCACGTTGAAGGGTAGATTGTTGAAGTACAAGGAATTTGTGCATGTTTTATTTGCTTCTGCTTGTTCCACCCTGTAGCTTGGAGTGAAGGTTGTGCCCCAAGTGTGTTTCTAGGTACAAAAGAGTGTAATTGAGACGTAGCCGGTGCAGATGTGTAATGGCACTTGCGTGGATCGCAACTAGAGCCCACAATTTCTGTCATTACTGTCGCTTCTTCCTTTGTTGTAGTTGCCGCTTTTTCCTCTGTCGATGTGGCACCAATGGTCACTGTTAGGGCTGCTTGCATCTTTGCCCTCTCTAATTTTTTTTGTCTAGTGATGCAATGTACATCATCATCTCTCGTTTGCCTCTTCAGTGACATTGGGACAAGGCGCGATGTCACGACAAGGAATGCATGAAATATAATACTTCATGCGATTGATGCCTCTTAACATCCTCTTCGAGCAAAAATTGCAAATTGAAATTGTCATGGATGTTCTAATCCACGTGGCATACTTTCAAGCACGGTGCGAGCATGAGGGGGAGCCAAGTGGCTACCACTGACTGAATTTGAGCTTGATGCACTACTGGATGTCATTGTTTGCTAATGGATAACCTGCAAAGCGCAAACACGTTAAAAACAACATAAAAAAATTAAAAAATAAAAACATTCAATACAAATTATTAATTAAATACGATACGGATAAATAAAAACTAAAATACATTTATGATTTACAATTTTAACGAACAAATTATAAATATAATCTATAACAGTTATTGTTAAAAACAATATTAAATAAATTGTAATGATATATCATGAAAACTAAACATAACGCCAATAGTTAAAAAACAACATTTTAAAATAAATACTAAACATGAAAATTTAACGGAATGCATGAAATTCAATGGAATGAATGGAATTAAAACAAAATGCATTAAATTTGTATACTAAGTATCAAAAATATTTATCAAACATGTTTTTAATTAAATTACAATTCCTTTACATGCTTGGAAATTTAAGGAAAAAAAAATGCATGAAATTTGATGGAATGCATGAAATTAAAATGGAATGCATCAAATTTGTATGCTAAGCATCACAAGTATTTATCAAACATGTTTTCAATTAAATTAGAATTTCTTTACATGCTTGGAAATTTAAAAAAAAAAACAAAAACAAATCCATTAACCTGGGAATTTCTTTGCTCAATTCTTCTCAATCTGTCTTTGAATGCTCCAAATCTTGTGTGAGTGAAATGTGAGGAGGTGTGTTGCATTTTATAAGACTGGATTTCGCGTACTTTCTGCATTTTTGTGTGTTTGGAGGGAAATTTGCGGTTTCCCAGTGGTTCCGCTGAACGCAGAACCGAGAAACCGATGGTTACTTGCATTTTTTTTCACTATCGGCGTTTTCGAATGGCGGTTATTCATCATGTGGAATTCTTAGTGAGTAACCAAGCGGCGGTTACTCGCCGGTTATTCCATCTATTCTATGGGTAATGGCTGTTGATAATTTTGGAATAAGTTTTGGTGTTGATGTGAAACAAGGCTTAGAGTCAGGGGCATCAAAGAAGTCAAGTTCTAGAGGCAGTCTGATGAAGAACATAGTGATACACAATCTACATAGCTAAATTAGAGGAGCTAGCAACAAAGATTGGAGTGGTATTATGTCACGTGCAGGATGTTTAAGAGGATGAATTGCCATACACAATAGAAAGGCAATCTATACGATCAAGAAAACAAATGGTGCAAGATGGTTAGTAGGCAAATCTGCTCTAATGCAATTTTGCAAGTATTTGAACTGAGCACATTTGAAGAGGCCAAAGGAAACCCTGAATGGGAAGCTGCCATGAAGGTGGATTTTGAGGCCTTGACTCAAAACAAGACTAGGGTTTGTCCACATTAAACCAAAGGAAGAAGTCCATGTTAGAGGTACAATCACTGAGAGGGGGGGGTGAATCAATGATGCAAGATAATCCAAACTTCAATTCCAATTCTTGCAATTCTTAATCAATCAACACAAGCATTCATAAAGCATACAAGTAATGCATAACAGTGAACCATAAAGATGATGCAAGATTAAACACACAACACATGAATTACGTGGAAAACCCTCATGGACAATAAAACCCACTCTCAAGCCTGCAAACACATGGACTACTTGTTCAATAAGATGATCACAAACATGAGATCTTTTAGTGAAGCACCCACTTCACAAGGAGCACCCACCCCTAAGCATGAACAAGCACCAACTTGTTCTAGATGTTGAGCACCCACACACCTATAAATCAATAGCTCTAGAACTCTGATTGCTTTTCAATCTGATGGAGAAACAATGTATAACACCTCTCTTTCAACTCTTCACACTCTTAAGCTTGTTCACACAAGCAATGCATCTAGAACACCCTTTTGGATCACTCTAGACTTCATCACTCATGCTCAATCTTCAATCTTGCAAGTACACTATTATGACATCAAAATTATGACCTACAGGTCATATACACAATCCTCAGCCTACTTTGCTCTTCAATCCATATGCTAGACACACTTGCTCTCTTCTTCCTTCGCTGTTCAACTCTTTTTCTCTTAACTCTATCTTCCGCACATCAACACTAGAAACCATCACATTTGATTTCACTTTTTATAGAGCCTTCATGAATATTATCTTCTTGGTCGGCCATAAGACTTGCCATAACCCATAAGGCTTCTATCACACAAAGACATAGCTTGATACTATCCTCATAGGTCGACCATAGCATCCATGGGTCACCCTTAAGCAACTACACCTTTTAATTAGGCCTTAGTAGCCCTTATAGGTCTCATAGAGACCTATTCACTCCTTTAGCATTTCATCGAGCAAATTAGAAACACAAGACCACTTCGAAATGCATAGGTCAACTGTACATGACCCCAAAGACACCTTCAAGTGATTACATCCATTACTACACTCTGCATATGTACAATTTGCTCAAATATTAGTCGAACAAACAATCAACTTCTAAGCAATTGTTCATATTGAAGATGGATTGGTCAAACCTCCAAAATACACACAGATGGTCCTCATGGAGTCTACAATACACGCCAATAGTTAATTCACTTTAAAACATCCAAAACTCATCAATACAAACTCAAATATCCTTCTCGGATCACTTGCAGAAGATGGTTAAACACCATCAACATTGGAGCTCAATATCTGCAACTGTACGGACAGTCAAACTTTCTAATCAATTTTGCTGGATGCGTCTGGAGTCCTTTAAAACTTTCTTTTTTACTCCAACAAATTTGTCATACATCAAAAGTTATAGCTCAAACAATACAAACTGGTTTTCTTTTGTTAATTTAAATTTCAACGGTCACTGTGTAATGCAAAAGCTTCAGACATGTGTCTTCATCTCGTGCCCCTTGGCAATTTGATCAAATATGCTCCGTCAATCTCCTCGAGAGACTCCTAGTCTTTACCTTCAATTGCTGGACGTTGATCTTTGATCCAAGCTATCGAGATTATGACACTTGGCAGTTTCGCATGCTTTCTATGGACCCTTTTGTCAGTCTCTATGTGTTTACGCCACTTGGTAGCCCCGTGTGCATTCTGTGTAATCCGTTGTCAATCTCCATACACGCTTACATCACTTGGCAATCACACGTCCTTTGACTTATTGACCTCGTGCTCGCCGTCAGATCTCTATCTGCATGATCACCTGCATGTCATCGATCTTTGATCCGAACGATTGATCTGATTGAGCTAGATTACGACATCTTGTAGCCTTGTATAAATGTCATTCGATATTGCAAATTTGGCTAAGTATGGGAAACACTGCAATTTGCCTGAAAGACCAACTTTGCACCTCAATATCTTTTGACACACACCACATAAATCCCCGAAATTTGAACCACATGATCTAGACACAAATCTAAACAAACCCATGTGACCACTTTTCTCTGACATCTTCACACGTGAATTTTGACGTCATCAATCTGCTTATTTAGCCTGATTTGCCAAGATGACTAGGAGAACCTAGACATTCATATGACTGCTCTGATGAATACCCTTCACTTTCACAAGCACTCCAAGCACTCATAACACCTCATATGACCTCTACAACAGGGATTGTTGACCAAATTTGACCTTGTAGGTCAAATTGGGATCTCTACAGGTAAAAACTTGATTTTAAAGTGTTTTAGGGGTCTAATATATGTCTTAAGGTATATTATTGGTCATTTAGTTTGATTTTATGTTATATTAGCCTTGGTCATTAGTCATTTTAGTCCTTATGTCCTTTTGATTCATTTTGAGGGTCAAAATGAACATTAAATGAGTTGTACAGCGTTCTTGGGAAGTGTGAAGGTGTAAAAAGGGTGATGTCACGTAACATGTGTCCTAAGAAGTCTTTCGTAACTGTTACTAATTGAAAAGTCGCTAGTTCTTTTAAAAAAAGGCAGTTTTTTTGAAAAAATGAGCATTTAATGAGGTGTACGAAATTGTACGGACTCCTGCAGTTGGGGACATTTCAAGAGTGTCCCTTGGTCTTCCATACACTCACTTTAGTGATCAGAAACTTAAAAAAATGAAGAAAATCGCTTCTCTTCTTCCACTAGGCTTGGCAAGTGGGAATTGCCTTCAGGGTTGTACTTGGTACGGTCAGCAAGAGAAGTTTCAGGCAAAATGCTCTTGGGAGTGCCTTTTACACTCAGTCAGCTTTCATATGATGTTTGGTTGTAGAGGAATGGTGGTTTGTGCTTTATGAACCATTCCTAAGAAGTTAGACTATCTATTTTGCTTGATAATTTGTGCACCCTATAGGTTTTGCCTTGGTTTGGACAAGTCCGTACAATTCATTTGCTGATAGTGGTTCCAAATGATGTTGACTCCCTCCTCAAATGATTCCCATGCTTGGTTTAGTGTTTCAAGATGTTTGGATATGCAAATCATCTTAGGCTGCAAGTGAATGCATCATTCTGTGTTGCAGGCAGTTTTTCACCATTTGCGGGATCTTCATGCTTTGATAGTGGTTTTGGAGGATGAAGATAAGTTGGTTTACATGTTTCCAATGGTATTTTGATTACCTTCCATTCCAAGCTCGTGTTCCAAAGCATACTCCATGATGGTGCAGTCATAAAACATCATGCAGTCAGTTTGCTCAAAGATTTCCATACACACTCAGCTAGGTGAGCTATGCAGAGTTCTAAATCATGTCCATGGAGTCATAGGGAGTTTGAAAATGTTGATACATCTCTTTGAGACATAGACAAGTGACTGAGCTTCCATATGGTGCAAAAAAAAGGGACTATTGGAGTCATGTGGAACATTTGCACACAATCCTGCCTTAACATGCACCTATAGGTGCCCTCATAGGACTCATCCTGTTGAGAGGGAGTTTTTAAGCTGAGCTAGTTTCTTGACTATGAAAGGAGTTTGTTTTGTAATGTTTGAGATTGGTCTAAAACTCATTAAAGGCCAAACACAATGCATACTGCCCAATCTTGTATCATTCCCTGTACATGAAGATATCCACCTACAGGTGGCATTAGCAGAAGATTGAGAATACTTGGATGGAGAAGTTGGAGTATGGTAGAACTTCCTTGGCAGTGCTAGTATGAGGTTTTTGACCATGGCATACCTTTTGGAGTGTCAAATAGGCAGTTGAAAGTGTGGATCACATTCTAGGGGCAAATGACAGTGTTCAGGGCTCTTATCCCTAGAAGTATAGAACAAAGGCCTAAGGCATTTTGGTGGAAGTCATATAACAGGGTTACAAGGACTTTGACCACTCCTAGTGCACTCATATTGTAGTCTCCACATAGGAGAAGGACTTGACAAAGTTTGGAGGGCAGAGGGTTGATGGAGTTTGGTTGTTAGAAGCCTCAAAGATGCCTTTCTAAGCACTAAAACCCTGCATTCTAAAATATTCCGAGCCAATTTTTTTCAAACTTTCAATTACAATCAGTAGAGCAATACACAGTTGTTAGGATTAGCCTTAAACCAAAACGATAACTGAAGCAACTCTAACCAGAATGTACACCAAGATTCTGAGGAGGCCAAGGTGTGAGCATTGGTCAGAGGATCTGAATGCAAAAACAGAGCTGGAAGGAACTCTAACCAAGAATGGCGCCGATGATGGCGAGCATATGGTCAGAGGATCTTCTACTACAAGTACTGAAAGAAACTCAACACCAAGTATGTGCTACCCAGTTCAATATGGAGTGAGGCGACCATATGGTGGAGTACTAAGAATTACAATGCTTACAAGAAACTCAACACCAAGTATGTGCTACCCAATCCAGTATGGAGTGAGGCGACCATATGGTGGAGCGCTACGAAGTACTGAAATAAACAAGAATGCTGAAATACTCAACGTCAAGAATGTGCTTTCCAACCCGAAAGGGAGTGGAAGCTACCATATGACGGAGATGTAAAGTATTACAATGCAGTTTCAGAATATAAGATTAGCATTACAAATCATGATTAAGCAAGATTAAGAACTGCTGTCAGTACTACTGCCAGCTTACAATATGATCAAGAATTCGCCTGCCAAGAACATAGAATTAGAACCATTCAACAAGCATTTAAATAGAGAATCCTCCTTGCTTAATGGAACACACCGAGACTTCTTTCTTTCCTCAAAAAACACAGATTCACGATTCTCGTCTGTTCTGATCTGCACCTTTAAATGTAAAACCAACAACTTGAGATCACACTAAAATGGACAAATCTCTCACCCAATTCATCCTATTGACATGAAACGAAAAGCAAAAGGCCCTAATGATGAAGGCGCCCAAGATTGGAACACCAAACATACGCAAAAGTTTCTATATAATTATTGCACGCATCCCAATGCACACACAAGAAGTACAGTCCAGCAAGAGAGGCGATTTGCCTTTAAAAATCACAGCAGTCACTAAAAAATCTACAATTTACAGAAGAGGGGCGCCCATTACCAACAGAGAGATATAGCCAATACCCACAATGAATTTTTTTTTTAATGAACAAAACACAGCCTGCTGTAATGAATATGACAGTGCTGGATTTCTCCTAAACTGATCTATAAAACACACACTGAATACAATGCACAAATCCTACATACAAAACAATCAAACTACACTATCTCACCACTAGTCGCTATCTTTCAAGCGAGAAGCAATGCCAAGCTAGGAGGCTTTCATTCCTCGAAGCAATCCCAAGCCAATCCGGCAGCATAACATTCCTGTAGTTCAAGATGCTCCAAGTGAGGACCAATGGCTTCCTTTTATAATTTCCGTTTGACCCTTCTAGAAACCCTATCCTCCAATAGGTGGTGTCCAATTTAAGCTTGGATTAAATATTCAATAAGAATTATAAGTAATTTTTTCAATGAGGTGCCCACCCCATAAAGAACATCTTTTTAAAACAACTTAAAGTGAAGTAGCTAGGCTAAGGGGAAAGTCAATGTTAAAATATAACATTAAAACATGACTTAATTAAAATAATTCGACTTATCTCTCCATTTGTGCCTCCAAAGCCCAAAATTGAGTAAGCCAACAAATCAAATTGACATGGAAAGCCAACCGTGCCGAAATCGACCAGACCATTGCCAGAAATAGAATTTACTAAAAATAGTAAATTCCTGAAGATGCTCAGAATGCCAAAAAGAACATATCACTGCGAAGCTCTCTGAAAACCCAGAAAGAATCTGCCATTGAATCAATCGACCTCAAGCAAGAGCATCCTTCAAAACAAGAAACCCTAATTTTACCTTCCGAGTAGCCTACGGGTCTCAGGAATAGGCCAACAGTAACTGGAAAGATCATGCTCGAGAAGGGGACATTACACATTCACATCTACATGATTTCACCTTTGAAGTGACCTAGCACCCAAGGTTGCAAAATAGATCATGCCACCATGTATGATAGTTCTAGATGGTGAAGAAAGCACTCACTATTTAAATATCATCTAAAGAAGAGGATGATATACTGTTTTTCAAATCCCATACATACCTCCAGGGGTGTCTTAAGCCTTGAAATACCCACCTACAGCTGTACGAAGATGAAAGGGCACTTTGGAGTAACAACTCAATAAGGCTAACTTTGAAAGCATGTATTGAACCTTATGGAATTAATATGACATCAAGATAACTCATAAGCATTAGAGAAGTCTGTTAGGCATGGTCTCAAGCCTAAAAGAGGCCTACACATGATTTTTCAGGCCAATATTCACCTACAACCAATTGTGTTTGACTGTATACAACAGTGAGCTAAAAGGTGATGATTCTTAATGATTGGTATTGTCCAAACATGAGTGAATAAGTTCAAAACATTGATAAATGATCTTGGAAGGTGTCAAAGAGGATCATTCAATGTTTTCAAAGTCCAATCCTTTAAGTAACCTACAGTGATGAACTTTCAGGGATACATCGTCAATGTTTGCACTAAACCCCTGCCATTTGGAAGGTCTATGAGGAAGTATGGGATAGTTTGGGGTGATGATTGGTTATGAAACATGCTCATCATGCTTATAAACATGGTAAGAGACCCTTATATCATGCAAACAAGGGCATGAGAGCTTCAAATAAGACAACACAGTCTATATGAGAACCCTGCACAGTTTGCCTTTTAAAGAGTCTATCTTGGATCGTGAAGAAGTTAGGGGGTCTAGAGACTTGATCAAGGACTCAAATATTGCATAGAGTATCCTCACCACTTGGAGAAGCTTCTCCAACATTCACTTGGTTTGGACAAACAAGGGAAGTGCCCTCTGTTTTGTCTCAGACAGAGGGCACTCCCCTCGAATGTAAACTGACAGCTTTTGGATGTAGAGATAAAAAGGACTCTTCAGAAGTTGATTGGACCCTGCAAGAAGGTTTGTGAAGTTGAAACACGTCCAGGGCAACATGAGAAACACCTCACAGGAGAACTCAACAGGATGGTCTGGATTGTTAAAGTTGCAGTCAAGCCTAAAAGGCAGGGTGTAGGCTTAGTGTCCAAATGGGGAGTCATTCACACTTCTAGCCTTAGATATGCATTTTAACCTATTGGAGTATGTTTGTAGGGTCACTACAGAGGTGATCAAGCTTGTGGAAGGCAGAGAAGTTTTAGGGGAATCCATTTTTGGCTCAAAGGCAACATTAGCCTTGTGTAGATGAAAGGAAGGACTTGATAGGCTAAATTTGAATGCTTACATCTCCTCTGAGGCTTTGCATGAGGATCTAAAACGTTTGGAGGTGTCGACAAGGGGCCTGATCTTTGTATTTATGAAATTTGTTTGCAACTTCAACGCCCCAGTTTTATGAACAAATCTTAAGAGCCTAAGTGACTCAAAACCCTTGGATAAGGTCCTGTTTGGGAAGATGAGGTTGGAGGGTTATCCAAGTGGGGTAAAATGACCATGAAAGTTCTTGAACCTTGCAGAAGATTCTCTCAGGCTACTCCCCATGCTATTGCACTGTACGGAATTGTACGGATGGGGTACAAAACATGGTATTTTTCACTGTTTTGTGCATTGTGCAGGTTCTAGGAGGTTCCAAGAGAAGGATTAGGACTTGGGCTAACCCCTCGTGTCCATTTCATACTTCAAAACAACTCCTAAGCGTCTCAGCCAGTTAAAACTGACATAGTGAACATGGTAGTGAGAAGGGTGATAAGCTTCAAGTAAACTGATTTTAAGTTGCATCTAATGCCTCTAAGGCCATGGAGGGTCTTGCAAAGTGTCATCTGCTCCCTTGTACAAATTTGCATGGAAAACTGATGCCTTTTTGGAGGCCAAATGGGGAGTCATTCACACTTCTAGCCTTAGATATGCATTTTAACCTGTTGGAGTATGTTTGTAGGGTCCCAACAGAGGTGATCAAGCTTGTGGAAGGCAGATAAGTTTCAGGGGAATCCATTTTTGGCTCAAAGGCAACATTAGCCTTGTGTAGATGAAAGGAAAGACTCGATAGGCTAACTTTGAATGCTTACATCTCCTCTGAGGCTTTGCATGAGGATCTAAAACGTTTGGGGGTGTCGACAAGGGTCCTGATCTTTGTATTTGTGAAATTTGTTTGCAACTTCAATGCCCCAGTTTTATGAACAAAGCTTAAGAGCCTAAGTGACTCAAAACCCTTGGATAAGGTCTTGATTGGGAAGATGAGGTTGGAGGGTTATCCAAGTGGGTTAAAATGACCATGAAAGTTCTTGAACTTTGCAGAAGATTCTCTCAGGCTACTCCCCATGCTATTGGATTGTACAGAATTGTATGAATGGGGTACAAAACATGGTATTTTTCACTGTTTTGTGCATTATGCAGGTTCTAGGAGGTTCCAAGAGATGAAACCAACTTTAGGAGAAAGATTTGGACTTGGGTTAACCCCTCATGTCCATTTCATACTTCAAAACAACTCCTAAGTGTTCAAACAATAGCTCTCATCTCAACCAGTTAAAATTGACATAGTGAACATGGTAGTGAGAAGGGTGATAAGCTTCAAGTAAACTGATTTTAAGGTGTGTCTAATGCCTCTAAGGCCATGGAGGGTCTTGCAAAGTGTCATCCAATCCCTTGTACAAATTTGCATGGAAAACTGATGCCTTTTTGGAGGCCAAGTGTGAGGGTGTGTGAAAGAGGAGTTTTCTTGACTGCAGGTAGTGATGGCTCACTTCCAGAAGATTCCAAATGACTAAGACTACAACCAATGCATGGAGAGGCATGTCTGAAAGCCTTTCCTCTCAGTCCAATCATCAGACTTGTCCTTAGTCAGTTTTGGGACGTTCAAACAGGGCTAAATCATGAAGGCTGTTTTTTGAGCCAACAAAGCGAATTCCACGCCACTTTTCATGAGTTTCATGACTTGGAAAGCCACTTGTCTCTTCTGAGCTTGCATGGTCCGTTTCACACCCTCTTCTCATTCACAAGTAATTCATTCTCTTAGCTTGACAAGTGTCCTTGTGACCTTTGGTATTTTCTCTTCTCTCTCTCTCAAGTTCTATAAGAACTAGCCATTTTGGCCTTTTGTAAAGCATGATCTCCCTGAGTATGGTGAAGCTCTGCTCATTTGCATACCATGGAACAATAAAGACTACTGATTTTTACCTCTTCTATGACTGTTCATAGTGTGTTCACTTGGATGATTGATTTTGCTTAGTGATTTGTTGTTTCCATATCATTGTTGTTTTATTTTCACCTATTTGCAGTTGGAAAACATCTTCTTGCAGGGCATGTGAAATGTTCTAGGAAGTGTCAAAGTTGAGTGAGTTAGCCTATTCAATAGTGTCATTCTAGACTTCTTGTCTAGTCCTCCTAGCCTAAACATTCATCCATAACCTCATAATGAAATATTGATGTGAGAAAATGCAAATTGGAGAAGTGTATGTTTGGTTAGTCCCTTGTTCTCATGTGTAACATGCAGCTGGTTGGTAGCCATCAACTAATTTGGTGTATCACCTCCCTTAGGATAGTTTACTTTCAGTTTTCTCTCCCTTTTCCCTTACAAGTATAGGTATAGTAGTGTTCTACAAGTGGTACATCAGGGAGCTAGTTTATCTAGAGATTCACTTCATTCTTAGGCTACCCACAACTTAGAGGTGTTTCAATTGTGCCACTTGGATGAGGAGAGTTGAGACATCTCCTCAAGTGCAAATCCAAGTGGCAACAGGGACATAACATCAACAACATTCTCTATCATCCCAAAAGACTTGTACACATTATATGCACTCTCAAACCCACTTGGAACCTATCACTTTGTCATTAATGCATAATGTACTCAGATCACCTTGACATCAATGACAATCAAAGCATCTCAAGAACATGCTCAACAATCTCCCCCTTTGTCATTGATAGCAAACACCTTTCAGAATGCTCTCCCAAAGTGAACAATTCTTCCATTCAAAACTTTCTTCCCCTTTGACATTAATGACAAAGGGTCTCTTCTTCAACATGCCAACTTAATCCTTGGACCTGACAAACTGTTCATAGAGCTTAGAAAGCTCCGCCTAACATCATGCTCATCTCATATAACCTGTTTTGAAACCATACAAGTTCCTTGGAATTGAAACATCTCACATATGCTCTCTCTTTGACACAAAGACAAGGTGGGCACCAACTGATCCTGAGGACCTGAAAAAACTTCAAGGATTAACAACAAAAAAGGACCACCTCTGAGAGATGATACAAACTCACTCTAACACTGTGCACACCACTTCTTACCTTGAGCTTCTCAAACATACTTCAAATACAACACTCTTCTTGACCATACACAACTCTTTGAAGACAAACAACAAAAACTGCTTGAACTCACCTTATCACTGTGCATACCATTTCTTACCAGATCTTCACAGTCTTGCTCATTGACAACATACCATCTTGACCATACTTTGCTATAAGAAGAAACACAAAATATCAAGCAAATGAGAGTGATCACACTTTCAAAATACTGATACTCCCCCTAAGTCCCCTGACCTTAGGCTCCTTTTGAGGACCTTTAGACCATCTCCAACCACTGGAGCAAGCTTATGAATTTGTTGCTCCCCCTTAACCAAATACCATCTAATGATTTATAGATAAGGAGATGACTCCCAATCTTTGGCTTAGATATTCAAATGTTGCCTTTGTCAATGGTTTAGTCATAATATCTGCAAGTTGTTCTTTTGTAGGCACATACTCGAACTTAACACTTTGATTACTAACTTGTTCTCTCAAGAAATGATATCTAATAGGAATGTGTTTAGTTTTTGAATGCATAACAAGATTTTTGGAGATACTAATTGCACTAGTATTGTCACAATAAAAAGGGCAAGGTCCATTTTGTCTTACCTTATAGTCTTTTAAAGTTTGTTTCATCCATATTACCTGAGTACAGCAGGAATCAATAGCTATATACTCAGCTTTTGCAGTTGATAGAGATACGAAGGCTTACTTCTTGCTTAGCCAAGACACCAAGCATTCACCCATGAAGAAAACACCATCACTGGTACTCTTCCTGTCATCTACACATCCTGCCCAATCAACATCAGTGTATGTCTGTAGAGTGAATTCTTTGCTCCTAGGGTACCATAAACCATACTCTATTGTGCTCTTGAGATACCTCAAGATCCTTTTAATTGCTTTCAAGTGAGATTCTCTAGGATCTACTTGAAACCTTCCTACAAGGCCTACTCCTTGCATGATATCAGGCCTAGATGCAGTAGAGTATAAGAGACTTCCAATCATGGATCTATACAAAGTTTGATCAACTTTTGGTGAGTCATCTTGTTTACTTAACTTGCACCCTGTGATCATTGGAGTACTCATTGACTTACAATCCAACATGTCAAACTTCCTTAGCATATCCTTGATGTATTTAGCCTGTGAAATGAATATCCCTGCATCAAGATGGTTAATTTGTAATCCTAAGAAGGAAAGTTCTCCTAACATTGACATTTCAAACTCAGTGTTCATGGCATCTGCAAATTCTCTACTCATGTTGTCATTGTCAGAACTAAAAACTATGTCATCAACATAGACTACAACTAATAATTGATGAGTGCCATCTGTCTTAATGAACAAATTACTGTCAACTACCCCTCTTTTGAAGCCTTGACTCAATAGATACTTGATTAATCTGTCATACCAAGCTTTAGGAACTTGTTTAAGACCATATAAAGGCTTCTTTAGTTCGCAAACACAGTCTTGATTACTTGTCATGGAAAAACCTTCAGGTAGCTCAATGTAAACTTCTTCATCTAAGTTGCCATTTAAAAAAGCAGAGTTCACATTCATTTGGTAAACTTTGAAACCCTTGTAGCTTGCATAAGATAAGAAGAGTCTAATTCCTTCTATTCTTGCCACAGGAGCAAATGTCTCATCAAAATCCATCCCTTTGACTTGAGCATATCCTTTACATACCAGTCTAGCCTTATTTCTTGTGACCTCTAATATTTCATTCATCTTGTTTCTGAATACCCACTTGATTTCAATCACATTTTTGTCAATTGGCCTTGGAACCAAATCCCATGTTTCATTCTTTACTATTTGATCAAGTTTGTCATCCATTGCACATGTACAATTTTCATCTTTGCTAGCTTCTAAGAATGTTTTAGGTTCAACCTTGGATAACACAGCTATGTCTTGTTGATTTTGATTGACCAACATTCTCCTTCTAGTCTGCAGACTAGCATTCACATTTCCAATAACTTGGAAAATAGGATGATCCTTTTGTATTCTTCTAGGAGGAGTTTTAGTGTCTTGCCTTACCTCTTCCTCTTCATCATTTGATTGGTCAAGTTTTTCTTCATTAATTTGAAATAAGATTCTCAATAGTGTCATTTATCTGTAAGCTAGACATCTTGATGTCACCTACTTCTTCAACTCTTACATTAGAGCTTTTAACAACTTTGTGGAGTCTTTTATTGAAACATCTGTAAGTAGAACTTATGGAGGGATAACTTAAGAAGATGCCTTCATCAGACTCAAGATCAGACCTTGAGTCAAATTTACGAAGATTTTTTTCATCTTTTTTGATAAAACACTTGCTCCCAAAACGTCTGAAGTGTCTCACATTGGCTGCCCTATTCTTCCATAGCTCATATGGAGTCTTATCACCATTTATTCTAACTTGGCACCTGCTCAAGATGTAAATTGAAGTATTAGCAGCGTCTTCCCAAAAACTATCTGATAGTTTGGAATCTTGAAGCATGGTTCTAGTCATCTCTTGGACAGTTTTGTTTTTCCTTTCAACTACACCATTCTCTTGGGGTGTCCTAGCAATAGAAAATTGTCTTCTAATTCCTTATTCTTCACAAAAGTCATCAAACATATAAGACCAAAATTATCCTTTGTCTGATCTCACACACTTGATTCTTGATCTTTTTTCATTTTCAATAAGAACTTTGAATGCCTTAAACTTTGCAAAAGCTTCTGATTTCTCTTTAAGGAAATATATCCAAGTCATCCTAGTGAAGTCATCAGTTAATAGCATGAAGTAGTTGTTACCTTGTATCCCTTGAGTTCATGTAAGTCCGCATAGGTTAGTGTGGACTAACTCTAATGGAACTGTGGTGGAATTCTCCTTAGATTTGTAGCTTCTTTTGGTTTGCTTCCCATGAAGACATGCCTTGCAAAGAGTATGAGGAATCTTAGTGATTTTAGGCATATGCCTTACTAGCCCTTTTGAATTGATCCTCACTAAATTGTCAAAGTCTTCTATTTCAAAGCCAACTTTCTTCTAATTGATTCATGAAGCACTCCTCTCTATTGGATTCATGGAATACATACAAGTTGTTTTCTACCTTGTGAATGTTTGCAACTAATTTGCAAGACTTGGCTCTTCTCACTTCACACCCTTTGTCATGAAAAGTCAGAGTATTTTCTTTTTTACACATTTGGCTAACACTTAGAAGATTGTGTTTCAAACCCTCTACGTATAGAACATTTTCAGTTCTAGTGTGACCATTATCCAAGCTTACAGAACCTTTCCCAACTATGTTAGTAGAATTGTTGTCACCAAATCTTACTGAACCTGAATTGTGCTTCTTGAGAGAGATAAACTTGCTTTTGTCTCCAGTCATATGATGTGAGCATCCACTGTCTATGTACCATTTCTTGTTTTCATCTTCTTGAGTATGCAAGGCAGTTTGAACAAACATTGATTCTTTCTTTGGTGAACTATCTAAACCCTGTTTCTTCTTTTCTTCAATCTTGGATTTGTCTTTCTTAAACCATTTGATGGTGTCAATGCCTTCAATGTCCTTTTTTCAAAAGTCTCTCATGCAGTACTTGGCTATATGTCCTTGTTGATTGCAGTTATAACATAGAACTTCATTTTTGCTCCTTGAAGAGTAAGTATAGTCCCTATATCTGTGACCATATTCATTACAAGTATAACAATATCCATTGAAGACATAAATATAGTTGTTTACGTCAGTCATCCTCTTAGCTTGACCATCATTCACCCTAGACTTCTCATCCTTGATTTCTTTGGTAGAGCTAGAATTCTGCTTATCTTCAGACAAAAGCACATCTATATATGTCATAGCTTTACCTTCCAAATTATCCATCCTTTGATTCATGCCTTTATTCATCATGTCCTGCAAATTCTTGATTGTTGTTAGTTTATCCATTTGTGTCTTCACAGCATTAATGCTTGCAATAATCTCATGATACATTGAGGAAGTCAGATCTGAATTCTTACTCCCTTTCTTGTTCTTCAATCTTTCAATCTCTTCCTCTAAACAATCATTCACTTCCTTTAGACGTTTGATCTCTGATAAGCCACATACTATTTCGCCTTGAAGAAATGTTTGTGTCTTTGTCATCCGTTGTACCTTTGATCACCTTCAAGTGGTTAAACTTGCAAAGAAGGTGTGGCTCTAATACCAATTGTTAGAAGTACAATCACTGAGAGGGGAGTGGGGTGAATCAGTAATGCAATATAATCCAAACTTCAATTCCAATCCTTGCAATCCTTAATCAATCAACACAAGCATTCATAAAGCACACAAGTCATTCATAACAGTGAACTATAAAGATGATGCAAGATCAAACACACAACACATGAATTACGTGACAAACCCTCATGGAGAATAAAACCCACTCTCAAACCTACAAACACATGGACTACTTATCCTATAAGATGATCACAAACATGATACCTTTTAGTGAAGTACCCACTTCATAAGGAGTACCCACCCCTAAGCATGAACAAGTACCAACTTGTTCTAGATGTTGAGCACCCACACAACACTTACAAATCAATAGCTCTAGAACTCTAATTGCCTTTCAATCTGATGGAGAAACAATGTATAACACCTCTCTTTTAACTATTCACACTCTCAAGCTTGTTAAACAAGCATTGCATCCAAAACACGTTTTTAAATCACTCTAGACCTCTTCTCTCATCCTCAATCTTCAATCCTGCAAGTACACTGTTATGACATTAGAATTATGACCTGCAGGTCATATACACAATCTTCAACCTACTCTGCTCTTCAATCCATCCGTTAGACACACTTGCTCTCCTCTTCCTTCGCTTTTTAACTTTTTTCCTCCCAACTCTATCTTCCGTACATCAACACTAGAAACCATCACATTTGATTTCACTCTTTATAGAGCCTTCGTGAAAATTATCTTCCTGGTCAGCCATAAGACTTGCCTTAACCCTTAAGGCTTCTATCACACAAAGACATAGCTCGATACCATCCTCATAGGTCGACCATAGCGTCCATGGGTCACCCTTAAGCATCTACACTTTGAAATTAGGCATTGGTAGCCCTTATAGGTCTCATGGAGACCTATTCACTCTTTTAGCACTTCATCGAGTAAATTAGAAACACAAGACCACTTCCAAATGCATAGGTCCACTCTACATGACCCCTAAGACACCTTCAAGTGATTACATCCATTACTACACTCCTCTGCATATGTACAATCTGCTCAAATATTAGTCAAACAAACAATCAACTTCTAAGCAATTGTTCATATTGAAGATTGATTGGTCAAACCTCCAAAATACACATAGATGGTTCTCATGGAGTCTACATTACACTCCAATAGTTAATTCACTTTAAAACATCCAAAACTCATCAATACAAACTCAAACATTCTTCTCGAGTCACTTGCAGAAGATGGTCAAACACAGTCAACTTTGGAGTTCAATATCTGCAATTGTATGGATAGTCAAATCTTCTAACCAATTTTGCTGGATGCGCCTTGGAGTCCTTTACAACTTTCCTTTTTACTCCATCAACAAATTTGTCATACATTAAAAGTTATAGCTCAAACAATACATAGTGGTTTTCCTTTGTTAATTTAAATTCCAACGGTCACTGTGTAATGCAAAAGCTTCAAACACGTGTCTTCATCTCGTGCTCCTTGGCAATTTGATCAAATATGCTTCGTCAATCTCCTTGGGAGTCTCCTGGTCTTTACCTTCAATTGTTGGGCGTTGATTTTTGATCCGTGCTATCGAGATTATGACACTTGGCAGTCCCGCATGCCTTCTATGGACCCTTCTATCAGTGTCTATGTGCTTATGCCACTTGGTAGCCCCACGTGCATTCTGTGTACTTTGTTGTCAGTCTCCATACGCGGTTACGCCACTTGGCAGTCCCGTGTGCAATCTCTGGATCCTTTGACTTATTGATCTTGTGCTCGCCATTAGATCTCCATCTGCATGATCACCCATACGCTGTTGATCCTTGATCCGAACAATTGATCCGATCGAGCTAGATTACGACACTTGGTAGTCTTGTATAAAGGTCACTCGATATTGCAAATTTGGCTAAGTATGGGAAATACTGCAATCTGCCTGGAAGGCCAACTTTGCACCTTGATATCTTTTGATACACACCACATAAAGACTTGAAATTTGAACCACATGACCTAGACACAATCTGAATAAATCCATGTGACCACTTTTTTCTGACACCTTCACATGTGTGAATTCCGTTGTCATCAATCTGTTCACTCAGCATGAGTTTCCAAGATGACTAGGAGAACGTAGACATTTATATGATTGCTCTGGTGAATTCCTTTCACTTCCACAAGCACTCCAAGCACTCATAACACCTCATATGACCTCTGCAACATGAACATAACATCAACATTCTCTATCATCCCAGAAGACTTGCACACATGATATGCACTCTAAAACCCACTTGGAACCTATCACTTTTTCATTAATGCATAATGTACTCAGATCACCTTGACATCAATGACAATCAATGCATCTCAAGAACATGCTCAACAACCCATTGGTTCTAAATGGGTTTATAAAGTTTAAAGTAAATCAAATGGTTCTTACAAAGCTCGGCTTGTTGCTAAAGGAAGAGGTAGACCATGAAGATGCCTTTGTGTTTTTTTCGTTCTTTTATTTAGTTATTTGTTGATCCTAGGGTCCTTTTATCCTCACAGTTTCTATTGTAATTTGATTTTTAATCGAGTCCAATTGACCTACTTTTGGTCATTTGTGGACAATAATATAATTTATTTATTTCTTTGCCCCCATTGCAAAGATGGTAATATTTTGTCTGGCTATTTCTATTGTTGCTTAATTTGGATGGAAGTTATATCAAATGAATGTTAAAAGTGTCTTCTTACTTGGAGGAGGTTTACATGGTTCAGCCACAAGGATTTCAAGTTCTTGGGGAAAAACATTTGGTTTCTAGGTTGGTCAAGTCCTTGTATAGACTTAAGTAGGCTCCTCAATCCTAGTATTTTAAAATTGATCAATATCTTATAGATTCAAGATTCGAAAGAGGTTATTTTGATCCCAATCTCTACAAAAAAATTTGTGATGGTGACACAATTATCCCAATTGTTATGCCGATAGTATTGCCATCTCCGGTAGTGGAACTGATATAATTCAGTAGGTGAAATCTGATATTTGTTTTGTTTTTGAAAGGACTTATTTAGGCCCCTTGCATTATTGTTTTGGTGTAGAACTTTGGCAATTCGATCATTCTAAGTTTGTATCACAAACTAAGTTTGCCAAAGCCCTTTTGGAAAAATTCAGGATGGTTGAGTGTAATCCAACATCTACACTTATGGAAGTTGGGATAAAACTCTTAACTTACACTTCTTTGCCTCCAATCAATGAATCAGTGTATCATCAATTGTTGGATAGTTTGATTTATCTACCACTTAAATGGACTTATGTTTTGAAGTGAGTTGTCTTTCCTGATTCATGTCTAAGCCACAAGAAGAACATTGGGGAGCTGGAAAACATGTACATTGATATGTCAAAAAAATCTCAACTTTGGCATTCTATATTAGAGATTTGTAAACTTCATGCTATTCAGATATACTGATTACGATCGGGTTGGATATACTAGGAACTCTGCAACAAGTTACAAATTCACTCTTGGTTCAGGTGTAATTTCATGGTAGAGCAAGCTACAACATACAATTGTCTTATCCTCAACAACAATTGTTAGTACAAGTTGTGAGACAATTTGGTATTAGTCGATCTTCAACTTGATCAAACAACATCGACCTCATTTTTCTGTGACAATCCTAGTTTTTTCAAGATGGTGAAGAACTTGGTTTACCAAACATATTGAAGTTCATCATCATTACATTCTACAGTTGGTTGATAATGAAGACATTTTGTCTTTATTATTGTCCTATAGAGGATCAGATAGCTGATATAAGGACTAAACCCATTGGAAGAGATAAATTTTATGTGATGATTTCGGGATTCATCAACGTAGTTTTGAGTTAACCTATGTCAACCCATATTTCATGACTAGTGGCTCACAAGAACCCATCTTTCATGAGTATGAATGGTCCATTCAGCACTCATCGCATCTAGGTGGTGCTCATAGGGGTGAAGCACCGAGAATTCTTGGGAGGTCAACCGTCCTAGTACTACTTTGGCTCAAGCATGCTTAATTATGGAGTTTCCCCCACAAGAAATTGTTCTTAACTTGCAACCCCATTTGCAAAACCTTCAACAAGTGTTGTGCCTTATGAACCATTCATTATGGAGCTCCTTTTCCATAGTGCATCAAATTATGTGACATGATTTTGGGATTCATATGTGTAGTTGAGTCAACCTATGTCGACCCATATTTCATGAATAGTGGTTCACTAGAACCCATCTCTCATAAGAATGATTGGTTCACTCATCACTTATTACATCTAGGTGATGCTCACAAGGGTGAAGCATTGAGACTTCTTGGGAGGTCACCTATCCTAGTATTACTCTAGCTTAGGCATGTGCTTAATCATGGAGTTTCCCCCACAATCAATACCGCGAAGCTTGCGACCCCATTTAAAAAACCTTCATCAAGTGTTGGGCCTTATGAACAATTCTTGATGGAGCTCCTTAGCTCTTTTTAATTTTGTACAATGCCAACAATTCTTGATGGAGCTCCTTAGCTCTTTTTAATTTTGTACAAGTGGCAGTGTTTCCATAGTGCATCAAGTTATGTGATATGATTTCAGGATTCATCTGTATAGTTTTGAGTCAACCTGTGTCAACCCATATCTCATGAGTATTGGTTCACAAGAACCCATCTCTCATAAGTATGAATGGTCCACTCAACACTCATTGCATCTATGATATGTTTTAATTATCTTTGTCAATTTTAGAGATAAAGTTGGGATTGTATGTGGTTTATTCATTAAGGGGGGTGGACTGGGGGAGGTATTAGAGAAATTAGCATTTAGTGAGGCAAAAAAATAGTTATCATGTTTGTTAAAATAAGGTAGATTAGTTCCTCCATTATAAGCATGTATTTGTTACACGGGTGTGGTTTGTTATGGGCTGTAAGATTATTTAAAGCAGCCATTAAGTAATGTATTTCATGAGGGCTGCAAGCTTATTTAAAGCAGTCATCAAGTAACGTATTTCATGGCTTGTTATGAAGATAATAAAAACTTTTCTCTATCGCATGCTAACTAAACTCTGAATTTGTTTAGTTGCATATGTGATTTTTCTAGCTGTTCACTTAAGCAATTTTGGGTTTTTGATACCCCGTAGTAGAACTCTCATTTAGGTTTCCATGGCCATCTCTGCAATTTGTTTAACACCTTTCTGATTTTGGTTGGATAGTTAATGGTTAAGGGGTTAGAGTAGCCTAATCAAATAGATGAATAAAACTACTCTAAAGCAGGTCAATAAAATTAATTTAGATAACACAATATAATGAATCTGGACAATTACCAAATATAAAAAGTACAATACCGATAGATATTCTGATAGTTGCAACACAAAGAAGAGATAATACTTAGGTTGTTTGGAGATGTGCAGGCAGATCTGAGACGTATATATGTAAGAATAGGCATACTAATGCTTAGATATTGTTGTCAGATTATGAAAATATTATTTCTGAAGGCTTGGACATTATTGTTGATCTATGGACACTAGTGTTGATGCTTTTGTCCGTGGCTCAACGCTTTTGTTTTGTACGAAATATTCGTTGTGTTCAGAAGTGATCGCCAGTACTTGTTAGGGTTTTTTGTTGCCTTTATGTTGATGTGTCTAGATTGCACACATAGGCTCTGTATTGATTGCATATAGCTCAAGCCCTGGTTCTTCACCTCCAGTCATGTCACCTTGCCAAAAATGGGTTAGTGGGCTCATGAAGTCGAGCTGACCTTAAGGACCCTTTTTGTCAATGAGCGCTACCTACATAGCAATACTCCAAGGAGGGCCTCAAACATATGTAGTTCTCCCCTAAGTGTGGGTTTGTGTGTGCACAAGGGTGCAACATGCTATATGCAAGTGCATGCACCGATCTAGCTTGTAACTTGATAAATACTATTCATGGTCTGTTTTTTGAATGCTGTAGACCTGTAATATAGTTGTTCCTATGACTGATATAGAAAAATGGAAGAATAAGGAAGTAGAACTCTATTTTGCAATTGATTGAATGAGTTTGAGTAGGTGTTTGCTTGGTATTTGCTAGGTGGATAATGAGTAGGTGTTTGCTTGGTATTTGCTAGGTGGATAATGAGTAGGTTTGATTTGTATTTATATCATTCCTTTTGAAAATATCTCATGAAAGGATTAGATAAGACAAATAGGCCGACCTATATTTTTTGAAAGATTTGCAATTGGGATGACTTTTGAGGTATGGACACTAGATAAAGAATGTGGACACTAACGTCGATGCTAGTGTCCCTATGTGAATGGTAGTGTTCGGCATGATAGAAAACTGTTGAAGGTTTGTAACTGACAGTGAAGGATATAAATCATATTTTAAGTTTGCTGTAGTATACAGGGGATTTGGGTCATCAAAATGATAAGGTCGGTGCATAAGATAAACAATTAGGCTCAGTGAAATGGCAAATGCGAGCCTTTTCACAACATGAAGGGATAGAATTGAAGGGTAGAGCTCTGATTGGTATTTGCCAAGTGTACAAGACCAAGATGCTATATATAATCATATTTTAGTATCTACATTTGCCCTCTTTTAATCTAGTAATGCATAAGGATGAATTTCCTAGGCTAAAAAAAAGAAATGTGTACCTAGGTGTGTACAACACACTTTGTCTTTGCTTGAGCCTTGGTGAATTTGTTGTTGGTGTATGCCCTATATCCAAGAGCATGTTATAGTATAAATCAGTGCATGTAATTTGAAATTGAATAATTGAAATGCTTGTAAAGTAAAGAGGGTAACGAAAGAGTGCATTTGTGTGTCGATGCAACCATGTTGCCCCTTGGTACTTTGCTTTGGTAAAAAATGTTCCCTTATGAAGCATTGGTGCTGTGAGAGGTTTAGAACTAAACCTTGGAGATTTGAATAGGAAACTTGGAGGGTAATTATGCCCCCAATCTGGTGCAAGGGTGAGTTGTGACATGGTCATTAAGATCACTAAATCTCAATTCAACAACTCAAGTGAATGTATAATAAAGCTAAGTGGTATAACCAACTCAAACTGCGAAATGAGAGTAGTGCTAAGGCTGTTGAATCTCAACCCCACTACTAAAGGAGTTAATTGCTATAGACAAGAAAGATTCAAAATGGTGTTTCCTGGTAAAATGTTTTGAATATGTATTTGCAATTTTTGGTGCACTTGAATGGCTTATGCGTCTCAAATGAGTCTCAAGCTTAAGTATTTGTCAAAATGTGGTCTTTGCTCTATAACTGTGTATAATATCTATCACAAATATGAAGAACTTTGCCCCAAATTTTTTAAAAATCAATGCTAACTGTATATGATTCCGACCCAAGTGTATATTTGAATCATGTAAACTGTATCAAATTTTGCCAAGTGTGTATGTGTAATGTCTCTATGACATGCTACCACTAATATGCCCCGCTTTTGAAGTGAGGGGAGTGGAATCTGACAATCATCTTATCTCAAAAGGATAAGATCATATATATTATCTGTGTGTGAATCATGTAGTATATAGGAGTAACATGTCTAAGTAGATATATCAATGAAGCTCGCAGCAGGGGATCACAACATGCCATAAGATGCATGATATGGATCATGAAAACGTCTAGAAAGTAACAATACAAACTTGACAAACAATCAATCACACACACAAACACTCAATGTCTCACAAAAGGGGTCTAATGAAACCGCAAACAAGGGGCATGTTCAAATGCCGAACGCTCGAAGGAAGGACATATTCAAATGTCCACTCATAAATAAATAACACTCATTGGCACATGAGCCTACAAGCGAGGAACATTTTCAAATGTTCCTCAAGCAAGATAATATCAAATAAGTATTACACTCAAAGAAGTGATAATGTGAATAAATAAAGTCTAAGCAAACAACATAAGCATATCATACTAGTCTTGCATATGTGTTAGCAAAAAATGTCATGTAACATAGCATATCAAGTACACAATATAAGATGTAAGAATGAGTATAGACATATGTAAGCGTTAGTATATAAGCCCAACATGATAATGTAAAAGTGATTATAAAACAATATAACCTATATCGCTCGTGATCAAATAGAAGCAAGATGCCCCAATGTAGTGTGTTACGTGGGAAGAGGAAATATCCCACATCTACGTGTGCATGTGTCATGGATCTGGTGTATGCCTATATCACACTCAAGTATACATAAAACATGTGTGTATAGAAAATAAATGATATGCTATCTACTAACACAAAGTAAACAACACAGATGCCAAGGAGCTAGTAAACATGTGTATGCTATATAATTTTTGTATTTTTGATTTATTTGAATGTTTTGTATTTTTTTTTCTTTTTTGGATTTCCAAAGTTTTTGAAAAGAAAAATCTAGCCTATGATCCTATCTAAGAGATGCCCATAGGAAGCTCCGAACTTGGAATATGGTACATCAAATCGGTGATACTGCAAAGGGGCATGTATAGGTGTCATATATAGAACTATAAAATCTGTGGCATTTTGTGTATGCCTCATAGGACTTTGTAGTCATGAGAGGTAATATGAGTAGTGGTTCTTGGAACCCATTGTTTAGTGCTGAATAGTTTTTTTGGTGTTGTAATTGGAACATGTTTATTTGCTCTTAGCAACTGGGTGGACCATATAGGTGTATATGAGGACTCCATGGAGTCCACTGTGTATCTTTGGTGTAACGGTTTCTCAAGTATTTACCACCTAGGAAAGGGTATTGCCTGTTGCTTACCTTTTTGCGCATGATTAATCTTAGTAGGTTTTATAATTAGTTTTGTATTAAACTTCTCTTGTTTAAGTGGACGTTCATATGGAATTTCAAAAACTGTAATTAACTTATTGGTATGAATGTATTTAATACATCCATGCACTGTGGAAGGTACCAAGTGGAGTTTATGCATCCAAGGTTGTCCCACTAATATATCAAAGACTCCTATATATGGTATAACATAGAAGGTAGCGATCACATGTACTAGACCAACTTGAAAGGTAAATCAATCTCACTAATAACTTGTGATGTCCCATTGAATGTTCTGACCATTTTGGTCGAAGGGTATAAATCATCACGTGTATATCCCAAATGTGTGAGTAACGTCATTGTACATACATTCTCACTAGAACCATCATCGACTATAACACTGTGTATAGGTTGATGATCAAGGTATGCTCTAATAAACAATTGGTGAAGATCCAAATCATAATCCACAATTTCATTGTCATCGAATATAATAAAAGGTCTATGAACCATAGGAGGTATAGCGTGTAAGTGTGTCAATAATCCTATCTAATGGGTGCTCGTAATAAGGTGGACTAGAATGTGCATCATATGCCATTTGCACTTCCAAATTTTTCCTAGAATGACATTGTAATGGATCGTTAAACATCTTTTGGTTTTGATGGTCACTAGGTTGTGACCTTGAATCTTTTGGAGGATTGTCAAAAGTAAGCTGTTGATTATCAATAAGGTCTTGGATCTTGTGTTTCAAGGTATAACGTCTATTTGTAGAATGCCCAACACCTTGGTGATAGTCACAATAAACATCATATCCTTTTCATAGAGGTCAACTCATTCAACCTCTATAGGAGGGGGAGATCTGAGATGACACTTCACAAGCTTCTTAAGTAATGAAGCTGGAGATTCAGGTAATCATATAAATTGTCTTTAAGGTGCATTGGATAAGATCAACCAATTAGGTTGATGTGACACTGCATTAACCGTTGTGGTTGCTTCCTTTTTAGGCTTAGTAGGTTTAATCTTGTAGCTTGGTTCGATATGAAACTTGGTAGCAGATGTAGTTGGTGTGTTTGGTACATACATAATCTTGTTCTATGAAATAAGTTTCATTTCACGATCTTGGACAATATGGCATAAGTCATCAAAAGATTTAAACATCTTGAAGACAATAGACTCATGTAATGGTGCAAGCAAATTTTGCTTAAAGATGTCTTGAACCTCTTTATTTACCATTGGATTTGTCATTTTGGCCAACATTGTTTTGTACCTCAAAACATATACGTTAATAGGCTCATTGGTTCCTTGTTTGATCTTAACAATTTGTGTATATGACATCGTTTCAGTGATATTGATAGAGAAATGTGCTAGAAATTGTTCCGCTAGAGGTTTGAATGATTTTACTGAGTGGATTGGTAATTCATAGAAACATCTTAAAGCATAGTCCTTTAGGCTCCTTGGAAATAATTAAGTCAAATATTTATCATTTGAAGCATAGTTAAGGCATGTTACATAGAAAAATAAAAAATGTTGCTCAGTATATCACCTTTGCCATCATAAAATGTGAACTTGGGTGCAACAAAACCAGTTGGCAAAGGGTGCAAAGATATCTCAGGGGCTATAGGATTATGTAATACATCTTGTGAATCAATAACATGAGTTGATTTCAAAGCATTTTGTTCAATGTTGGTAACCTTAGCTTCCAAAGCATGAATAATTTGGAGAAGAGTTTGTACAGTAGACCCATTGAGATTTAGATTTGAGATTTGAGAAGCCACCAAAAGGGATGAAAACACTACTTGTGTTAATGTAGGGGTTATGAAGGATGTGGCAAGATTAGTACCATCTAAAGGTTCACCATTATTAGATATGGATGCACTAGCCTTAGCATGTTTATTGATTTCTTCTTATGTAACATGTAACAATGCATTAATTAATTCTTTATTTTTATCTAGGTGATTGATTAAGGCTTCTTTATCTTCCATTTTGAAATGATATTTCTTAACATTTTTCATATTTGATAATTTCAAATAAAGATGCCAAAAGTAATGGAAAAAATCAGATCTACAAATTATTGAAATCAGAAACCCTAGAATGCTGAAAATCCTAGAGCAAGTTGGGATTTTTACGAGAAGACTCAGGGGTTGGGTTCACCAATTTTTTTACCCTTTCTTGATTTTGGTTGGATAGATAAGGGTTAATGGGTTAGAGTAGCCTAATCAAATGGATGAATAAAACTACTCCAAAGCAGGGCAATTAAATTAATTCAGATAACACAATATATTGAATCTAGAAAAGTACCAAATATATAAAGTACATTGACGATTGATATTCCGATAGTTGCAACACAAAGAAGAGATAATACTTAGCTTGTTTGTAGATTCACAGGGGGATTAGAGATGTACAAATTTAGGAACAAACAGATTGATGCTCAGGATCCCTTCATTAGATTCTGAAAATATTATATCTGGAGGCCTGGACACTACTGTAAACTTGTGGACACTACCGTCAACGCTTCTGTCCATAGCTCGATGCTTCTGTCTTGTATGGAATATTTGTTGTGTTTAGAAATGATCGTCTGGAACTATTAGGGATTTTTGTCGCTTTTTTGTTGATGTGCTTGGAGCGTGCACTTAGGGTTTGTATGACTGTATATAGCTCAAACCCTAGTTCTTCACCTTAGATCATGTCACCTTGCCAAAAATGGGCTAGTGGGCTTATGAAGTCGAGCTGACCTCAAGGACCCCTTTTGTCAATGAGCGCTGTCTACATAGCCAATACTCCAAGAAAGGCTTCAAGCATATGTAGTTCTCCCCTAAGTGTGGGCTTGTGTGTGCACAAGGGTGCAATATGCTATATGCAAGGGCATGCAACAGTCTAGTTTGTAACTTGACAAAGACGTCTCATGCGCTATTCTTTGAATGCTTCAAACCTGTAATATGACTGCTCCTATGACTGATATAAAAATAGAGAAGAATAGGGGAGTAAAACTTCGTTTTGCAATTGATTGAATGAGTTTGAGTAGGTGCTTGCTTGGTATTTGTTAGAAGGACAATGAACTTTTTTGATTTGTATTTATACCACACCTTTTGAAAATATCTCATGGAAGGGTTAGATAAGACAAATAGGCCGACTTATATTTTTTGAAATTGAGATGACTTTTGAGGTACGAACACTAGATAAGGAATCTGGACACCAACGTCGGTGCTTGTGTCCCTATGTGAACGGTAGTGTCTGGTAGGATAGAAAATTGCTGAAGGTTTGTCATTGATAGTGAAGGTTATAAATCATATTTTAAGTTTGCTGTAGTGTATAGGGGATCTGGGTCATTAGAATGATAGGGTCGGACTATAAGATAAACAGTTAAGTACAATAAGATAGCAAATGCGAACTTTTTGGCAGCAAGAAGATTTAGAATTGAAGGGTAGAGCCCTTATTGGTATTTGTCAAGTGCACAAGACTGAGATGCTATATACAATCAGATTTTAGTATCTACACAATCATGGGGGGAGTTTCATATATTATCACATTGTCCTCTAACAGTTTCTAAACGTTATGTCATTCACAAGCCCAAATTAAACATATTAGAAATTCAGCAAGTTTATGGTTTCCCCCTCAATCACCCTTTGCACACCTTTTTTGCCCTTGACCTGACACAAACTCTAATGGGTACCTAAGGCTTCACCTTTCTCTTTCCAAGATGGGAAATCCTTCTCCACGGGGTTGACATAGCCGAGGGACCAACATAGTGATAGGGTGTGGAGATAAAGACCAGGGTAGAGAGTTTCGAACAATAGGAACCTTGCCCAATTGGTAGTATATGTGATGAGAGCAAAGAGAAGAAATGGACCCTTCCGCACCCAAAATTTACCAGCTTCACATTCAATTCCTTACAAGATTGAAAATTTAGAGACTGAAATCCTACTGGAAGCAACCAAACTAAAATTTAAAAGCAAAACCCCTCAAATGTGTGATAGCACAGAAACATCTTACCAGAGAGAGAGAGCAATGGCCTACCTGAGATGGACACGAAGTCTGTAGGAGAGACCAACAGTATCCTCTTGCTCTTCTCACAAGGGAGGTAGGTGGTAGGGCTTTAATTACAAATTTTTAAATTGTAATGTTGACTGGTTACAAGTTGATGCCATCTATGAATGCTAGGGATGTCAAAGAGTTAATTATAATATCTATGACTTCTTTGTGTTTATACAACTTCAAACAATCTGAGAACTTGGCCGGAGCCATAAGAGTTATGTAATTGTATTCTTCATTTAAATCACAACAGAATTTTATCTGCTATCCTTGGTTATATGCATGTTTAGGTGAGTATTATATTTCTTATTTGGAATAATAATAGCTGTGACCATTTGGACCATCAAGCCAATATTGACAACCTATCTCATGTAAGCCTTTTTTTCATTGATTCTGTTTGTGATTAGAGAGGCTAGTGGGTCCCTATAACCAAAAGATGATGTAAAGTCCTATCACACAATGTACAAGCAAAAATTACCCAAGAAGAAACTAGTGCAAGAGATAGACGGATAATGATTTGAAAAACTATGTAAGATGATTCAAAATTTCACTCAAAGAAACTAGAGTTAATTTTTTCACTGAAACTCATGGCAATATCGTAGAATCTATTCTGTCTGAGCTACATGAATAAACTTCCCAATAACAACAGTCGAAGTATATCAATAGGGAATTGAGTTTCTTATCATCCGCTTCTATTGAACAATTTTGTATAACATAGCTGGGGAACCTAAGGCCTCACCTTGCTCTTTCCGAGAGGGGAAATCCTTATCCATGGGGTTTGACATAGTTGGGGGACTAAACAAAGTAGCAGTGTGAGGAGATAAAGACCAGGGCATAGAGCTTCGAACGATTGAAACCCTACCCGACTGGCAGTATATGCTATAGAGAGGAAATGGATCCTTTCCCACCCAAAATTTAACAGCTTCACACTCAATTCCTTTCCAAGATTACAAATTAAGAGATTGAAATCCCACTGGAAGCAGCCAATTTCTGAAATTGAAAGCAGAGAGATCCCTCAAACGTGTGATAGCACAAAAACCTCGTACCAGAGAGAGGCAATGGCTTACCTGAGATGACCATAAAGTCTATAGGAGATACCGACACTATCCTCTTTTTATTCTTACAAGGGAGATAGGTGGTAAGGCTTTAATTACAAGTATTAATTGTAAATTTCATATTTTTCTTCAAATATTAGCCTGTAATGATTATATTTCTTATTTTTAGAAATGGAAAGATTGGGCATTTATTTTAGACCTGTAATATACTTGACATCCCTTTAAAATTTTCCTTCATGCAGTTTGTTGGCTGTACATGTATGCATCATTGAGATTTTGGCTTGCACATGTTAAACAATAGCTATTTAAATCTTCCAACAATGTGCATCAACATATCGCTATTAACATGATTGGTTACAAGTTGATGCCATCTATGAATGCTACGGGCGTCAAAAAGTTAATTATGAGGATAATATCAATGACTGCTTTTGTATTTATACAAGTCCAAACAATGTGAGAACTTGATCAGGGCCATAAGAGTTATGTAATTGTATTCTTTATTTAAATCACAACAGACTTTTATCTGTTATCCTTGGTTCTATGCATCCTTATGTGAGTAGTATATTTCTTATTTGGAAGATATAATAGCTGTGACCATATAGGACCGTGAAGCCAAGATTGAGATCCTATCTCATGTATGCCTTTTAACATTGATTTTATTGGTGATCAAAGAGGCTAGTGGGTCCCTATAACCAAAAAATGATGTAGAGTCCTATATCACAATGGACAAGCAAAATATTGCCCAAGAAGAAACTGGTGCAAGAGATAGATTGACAGTTATTTGAAGAACTATGTAATATGATTCAAATTCACTGAAAGAAACTATATTTAAAATTTTCACTGAAAGACATGGAAATTTCGTAGAGTCTATTCCGTCTGAGCTACACGAATAGACTTATTAATAACAACAGTAGTAATATATTAATACTGTATTGAGTTTTTTAGTATCACCTTTTATCAATCAAATTGGTATAGCATAGCTGGGGAACCTAAGGCCTCACCTTGCTCTTTCTGAGATGGGAAATCCTTCTCCATGGGGTTTGACATAGTTGGGGGACCAACATAGTAGCAGTGTGTGGAGATAAAGACCAGGGTAGAGAGCTCTAAACAATAGAAACTCTACTCGACTGGCAGTATATGTGATAGAGAGGAAATGGACCTTTTCCCACCCTAAATTTACCCATCTCACACTCAATTCCTTTCCAAGTTTACAAATTAAGAGACTGAAATCCTTCTGGAAGCAACCAATTTCTAAAATTCAAAAGCAGAGATCCCTCAAACGTGTGATAGCCAAAAAATCTCTTATCAGAAAGAGGCAATGGCCTACCTGAGATGGCCACAAAGTCTATAGGAGAAACCGATACTATCCTCTTGTTCTTCTCACAAGGGAGGTGGGTAAGGCTTTAATTATAAGTATTGATTGTAAATTTGATACTCTTCTGCAAATATTAGCCTGTAATAATTATATTTCTTATTTTAAAAAATGGAAAGATTGGGCATTTTTTTAGACCTATAAAATTCTTGACATCTCTTCAAAATTTTCCTTCATGCAGTCTGTTGGCTGTACAAGTATGCATCATCGAGATTTGGACTTGCTTATGTTAAACAATAGCTATTGACATCTTCGAACAATGTACATCAACATATCACTATTAACATGTTGATTGGTTTCAAGTTGATGCCATCTATGAATGCTAGGGGCGTCAAAGAGTTAATTATGAGGATAATGTCACTAACTACTTTTGTTTTTATACAAGTCCAACCAATGTGAAAACTTGGCCAGAACCATAAGAGTTATGTAACTGAATGCTTCATTTAAATCATAACAGACTTTTATGTGTTATCCTTGGTTCTATGCAGTATGCATGCTTATGTGAGTAGCATATTTCTTATTTGGAATACATAATAGCTGTGACAATATTGGACCATGAAGCCAAGATTCAGAATCTATCTCATGTAAGCCTTTTAACATTGATTTTGTTGGTGATTAAAGAGACTAGTGGGTCCCTATAACCAAAAAATATTGTAGAGTCCTATAACACAATGTACAAGCAAAAAATTACCTGAGAAGAAACTGGTGAAAGAGATAGATTGACAAATATTTGAAGAAATTTGTAAAATGATTCAAAATTTCGCTCAAAGAACTAGAATTAAAAATTTCACTGAAATTCATGGAAATTTTATAGAGTCTATTCCGTCTGAGCTACATGAATAGACTTCCCAATAACAATAGCAGAAATATATTAATACTGTATTGAGTTTCTTAGCATCCCCGTTTATCGATAAAATTTGTATAGCATATTAGCAAACATAGAAAGAATAAACTTCATTTTTTTGGTAACTTTGTATAGCACATTATGCTATTGAATGGTGCATATCGATTGGTGAAGTCAAGTGCCAACTTTTCAGAGATGCATGATACTTTTTTTTGTTCAGTGAAAACATTTATTTATGTGTGGTGAATGTTTTTTTTGTTATAATCACATTCTCCAGCTTAATTTTGAGTGAGCATGATCAGGGCCTTGTGGTTATGCAAACAAGATGGAGTAATAAGTTAGAATTGAAGACAATGGATGCTAGATGACAGAAGGGAGGAAGCCTACAAGAATATCACATGGTCCGTGTTGTTGGGGAGGATATGGGAGATCTGGGACCTCAAAAGAGGAAGTGGAATGAGAAAAGGGAACTTGTCAGATGACAGCAACACGAGCAGTCATAAAAATGAAGAAATGTTATCAAGAAGAAAAGGATTAGAATGATAAATATCATTAAAGAGAGCGATTGAAGAACTCAAAGCAGAGGAATAGTAGAAGTGATTTGAAAACAGAGCAATTGAAGAACTTAAATTGGAGGAACAAGGGAAACAGAACAAGTGCAGAATGCTAATCATTTAAAAATTGATGTTGAAAATTTGATACAACTACTTGAAAAATATATAGAGGTAAGAAGTAAAATGTTCAAAAGAAAAAGTACGAGATATTCAGTTGAAAGGAGCCTAATTGTAAAGCATTGAGATTAGATCAAAGGAAAGAATGTAAGATTCAGTCAAGTGGACCAAAACAAACAAAATGAAGAAAAAGAAAAATAAGAAGCGTAGGCAAAAAAATCCTTGAAGATTGAAGACCAAACGAAAAAATGTCAGGTGATTGACTAGTAGAAATCTATTGATGATGGAAGACAAGATTTGAGAAGTAGGTCGATGTGGATGTATTGATGGAAGAGAGAATGCTGTAGAATCAAGACAAGAAGATAAGATAATTGACCAAGAAGTTAAGTAATATTGGTAAAGCTGTTGGAGAAATAGATAAATTAAAGAACATACCAGTGTTATTAGAGAAGAAAACAAAATACATAAACATTATGGCATTTTGATGAAGAATGGGATAGTAATCAACACAGAAAAAATAATCGACGCAGAAAGCATTGCAGAGCTGATAGTGCTATCGTATGATCAATAACTTGTGCTTTTAGAAAGTATCCAACTCCATACCAACATCAAAGATCTTAGATTGAAGAGGAGGAGGATCGAAGTAATTAACTGTTTCTCCAATAGCTTAGTCTTTACACCTTGTCTGCTACCCCGTGTCAAATGAAGATTATTGGAGAGTAAGAAAGCAAGTGCAGCTGGGTATTTGATTAGTTTAAAGAAATCAGATATAACAAAAGAAATAGAAGAACTTGAGATACATTGGAAGTTGTGAACTCTAAAAGAGAGCTCTGACAAGTAGGAAGAAAACAATAAGCCCAAGAAACCAGAAGGAATAGAAGAAGATTTGTGCTTAGGAGCTGCTGATTTATTCTCAAAACTAGCAGAAATGGTATATTTCAAATTTAACTGATTAAAAATTGAGTAACTGGAACAGTTGAATTGATATGACCAATGGAGGATATCAATGATGTTGAAAAGGTAGCTTCAATGAGTCCTAGTAGAGAAGAAGAAAAAATAAGAGATGGCTACTTTGTCGGACATTGCACTACATACTTATGATGGTGAATTACAGGCTAGAGGAACTCAAAATGAGTACAATAAGATTACATTGTTTGAGTCCTCCCTTAGGGAGAGAGCTCTTAGTGTGCATAGTAAAACAAATCAGGAGAAAGATACAAATGGTGTAATTGTTTTCTTATTCTTGAATCAATGGGAATTAAGATTTCTCATCTATTTTTACTCCTCTAGACAACAATTGGTGGCATAGAGCTTGAAGGACATAAGATAGTAAATTTCCGGGAGAGTGGGTTGGGAATTGCATGAGACACTTTAGAGTTCTATGAAATTTAATTCCTTTTTATTCTAATAGAGTTGATCTTTTGTAGACTTGAGCTCTCTTGGGAAGTCAATAGGCTTTTAGATATAAATTTGGTTGAAGCCTTGAGTATCATGGCCTTAAGTTGACAATGCCAAGTAAACTTCCACGTAGGGTATCAATAGAATGGGCACACCTTTTTTTTGAATTCCTAAATAGCTATCTTTGAACTGTGTTGGGGCCTTACCTTTGGCTAAGCTGACACAACAAATGGATATCTATTCTGTCAAAAACACCTAGAACATTGCACTTGGCCTTGACCCTTGAGGTACACCAAGTAGATGTGCCATGTGTATCAACGTCTTTGAGGAATTTAGACTTGGGGCTTTTCCATGAAAAGCCCCATAGAGTTACTAACTGAGAAAATCCAGTTGACAAAATGGACAAGTCTTATTAATGAGGGAACGAGGATTACGTCTTTAGGAATAGTTAAAAAAAAAAGATTCTAGGGATAGATTAATACAATAAGTAATATTCATGGATCCAGTCTTTATACATTGTCAAAAAGCATTAAAAAAGAAGTAATTTAGTGATTCTTAGTACATTACTTGATATTAGTGCGTGGCCCTCCAATGAATGTATGGAATAAAGTACTCTATCATTAAAAGGGGTTTACCAAAAAATACATTGTCGATAGGTCATCATGTTTCAAACCAAGGCCAAAAGAGTCAAATGTGATTGTTTTAGTTGATTAAATTTCTCCAAGTTTCCAAGACATTTTTCCTCTTGCAATAGTGTGTGCCACCTTTTTACACTTCCTTGTTGTGGAGCTTTCTCCAATGATGACTGAACCTGAGATTTTCGCTGTTCTCTTTGTTGGCAGGAGAGAAATGAGAGTTGATGAAGAGAGGGAGGCTCTTCCCCCTACATCATTACATTGGTACCAAGACTAGAGACTGGGGAAGGAGGGACAGTGCCTTTTCCCCCAATTTAAATATGTTTAAAACTTTAAAATGCATGGCCACTTTTGGTCTTATGACCTTAGTTTCTACTGTCATCTTTTAAAATGTTTAAGAGAATAAGGTCATTAAGGAAAGTCTGGTAAATAATGGAGACTTTCACTTTCTTATCCGTCATCCATCAGACCCATAACTTTATTGGCTAAATGGTCAAATAATTTATTACCTAACGTCCTAGTGTGGTTGAGGGTGACTGGGGTAAATGCTTGAGCGATATCTTGATGTACTGGATGATTGAACCATCTTTACACTCTACTTCCTTAATTGCATTGATTATTATTTGTGATTCCCCTTTTATATTTAACATTGTGCACCCTCTTTGCTTTGTCAAGTCAATCCCAATCCTAACTACTACACATTCTGCCTTGTTGTGGTGGATATCACAGAGTCTTCATAGAAGACTAGCAATGCTGCTCCAGTGTGATCCCCAATGACACAGCCTCCATCTATCAGACATGGATTCCCTTTTTTTTCCCTATTAAAGTTTAAATTGAATCTGCCATTCATGGGTTTGGCCATTTGAGTTGATCCTTTTGGCATCATTTCTAACAACCTTTTTATTATAGATATTCAAAAGGACATCTCCCCATTGCCCTGCTGTGTGTTTTTTGATTGATTCTGCTGTCTTTTGGAGGCCATGAGTGGACGAGCTCTCATATTGTGCCTGATACTTTTTATAAAAGATTTGAAAGGATATCACACCATTGCTTTGCTGTGTGTTTTTCTTTGGGATTGATTCTGCTGTCTTTTGGAGGCCATGTGTGGATGAGTTCTCATATTGTGACTGATACTTTGCTAATAACCCTGGCTGGGGAGTTTCCAACCTTTTTGAAGATCCACTAATTTCTTTCAAGCCATATTGACCACCACTGTGGTGCCACGAGATTGATCTTCAATATTTGTTTACTGTGTATCTGAATGGGCAGCCCCATGCCCAAACCCATTCAACGAGATGCAGAGGAGGTGGCCAATCAATTCTGAATCTCTATGAAAGCCATTGCAAAACTTGTTTTGAAAAAATCAGAGTGCGCTAACTAGTGGTTTGGTTGGTTGGATCCATCCATCCTCTTCTGATCAAATTTTTCTTGAGTTAGAATTTTGTTTCTGGTTGCCAGCCATGAGAAAGCGATTGCTTTGGGAAGACCCTCCTTAGTCCATATTTGGGAGGCTGGGTATTGCATCGTCTGAGAAATTTTTGTAAGTGATAATGTTGTACCCTTCTTTGACACTAGATATACCCGTTTTTCCTGACAGAAATGTACTGTGAGTTAAAGTTTCCCTGCAGCTTACTTAGCTTAGAATGGTCTGCCTGCAGAATCAAGTTTGTTAGATTGATCCTTTAGGCCCGTTTCCTCTTGTTTAATGTAGTCTTTTACCTCCTTACTGATAGACTGGCATAAAATTGGTTTTCGATTTGTAACTTCTGCTACATGATCCACGGGAGTGTTTGTCGACTATGCTTCTTCCCAAAAGCTGACCTATGAGATGTTTCTGATTTCCCATTGCAAGTATGATCGAATTATTTTACTTTTTCAAGCTATAAAATACCATACCCCTAATCCTTCGTGAAAAGTGGGACTTGTAAATATTCTTGAGGGTTCCATCCAATGTAGATATTTGCCTTTTAACATTTTTCTACATGGACTCTTTGCGTTTTGATATATGCACCAGTCTAGTTTTGCACCTAATACCAATTTCATCCAAGGGAGGCATGTATTACTCCAACTCAATAGAGGCATTTTCTGTTCCTTGCCTGCTCCACACCATAGGAAGTTTCATTAGATTCTGGTTATCATTTTGGTGACTTTTGGAGGGACTGGCAGAACTGAAATGAGATATGTAGGCATTGCCTGAAGAGGGGACTTAATCAATTGAATTGCTCCTGCGAGGGTTAACCACTTACCCTTCCACCCCGCCAATTTAGACTGAAATCTGTCAATAAGCAACTTCCAATTGTCAGCAGAAAATTTCCCTCAAAAGATGGAGATACCAAGATGCGTGCTAGGTGAAACATTGGCAGTAATTTCCAGGGCTCTGCATAATCTTATTTGAATGCCTAGGGTGGGGAATGGGGGTGTTGGAGAACCCTGGATTTGTTAGCTTCCCTGCTTCTGTTTCATATCTGGCCATAATTTTCTTGAACTGCATTGCCTCTTTTAGTGTTGTTTCAACTTTCACCCATCAAAAGTGTGTCATCTACGAACTGTAGATGACTAGTATTGACAATTTGCATACTGATACTAACCCCAGCAATCTTGTCCATGTCGTTGGCTGATTTTATTTCTATTTGCAATGCTTCTGCTAGAATGATGAAAAGGAACAGGGAAAGAGGGTCCCCCCTCTCTAAGACTTCTTGATACTCCGAAGAATCCTGCAGGAGAGCCATTTACTAACACCAAGTATTTTTGGGTGCTTTAGCATTTTCTCACTTTCTCCATATGTTACTGATGTCGAACTTTTCCAAAAGTTGATTTAAAATGTGCCAGATTACTCTGTCATATGCCTTGTTCTATCTGGCTTTATAAGTATAGAGGTCTTTTTCATGGCTTTTGCTGTGTGTAATGTTTCATAGACAATAATGATTTCATCTAAAATTTGTCTTCCTTGTACAAATCCAATATGTTCTTTTGATATCATGGTAGGCAATGTTTCCTTTCATTTGTTGGCTATCATTGTAGAGTTATTTTATAAAACAATACACAGAAATTGGCCCGAAGGAGTTCCAATATTGGGATTCCTGTTTTTTAGGGATAAGAGCGAAGAAAGTTTTTGTCTATCTCCTTCAGTATAGCCTATTTTTCCTGAGTATTGTGAAGTGCTTTTATCAAATTTGATTTTATTATCTTAGAATTCTTGATAGAAGTCTGCTGAGAAACCATTTGGGATGGAGTGGTTTTTTTGAAAGGAGAATACATCTTTTACCTCTTCTTCTTCAATGGGTGCCATTAGCCTCTGGTTCTTTTCATCCGTGATGATCTTTTTAATGCAATGGAGCAGAGATTGCTGGGCCTCAGATATGTCCACACCAGTTTATGTGAGAATCTGAGTGAATCACTTAATTGGCTCCTCTAATTTGGCTTGGATCTTTTATTTAGGTTTCTTTTGGGGTTGTTTTGTTTTGATATGAATAAGGGTTATATTATGGGTCCCAAAGATAAATGATACATATATAGAACAGCGCAAAAGCTAAGAGTGGCTTCCTGGCTATCACCTAACCACCTATAAACGCCCAGCTAACCACTAAGTCTACTACATATACTGGGGATGAAAAACATATACAAAATATATTCGGATCAACGCTCCACCTGTCAGTTGCCAATACTTGATGTAACTCCAAAATAAGAACAGAGTTGGCCATGCAGCCCCTCATTAACAAAACTAAGCACTAGACACCATCACGGCACCTTGAAGGACCTACACCCTCCCATGTGAAAATTTACTCTTCATGGGGTTCTTGCTCTTCTTGAAAGCCTCCAGTTCCCAAATCATAAGAATTGTGGAATTGGATCATCTACCAGGTCAAGCTTCCTCATCTCACTGATAGAAAACAATGGCCCTTTGAATTGGCATCAAGCTTGGCCAAGGCTCTTGTATTCTCTTTTGCAATCACTGCTACTTCTTCCTTCCAGGCAAGTTTTTGTTCCCTGCCCTTCTCTGAGACTATAGCAGCCCTCGTCCTCTTCCCAGGTGTGATATCCATATTTTTATCCCTTTTTATCCAACTCTAAAATTTCCACTATGCCCTCTTCTTTGTAGGCCAAGATGCTATAAGCAAGGCTCAAAGGCCCTTGATCAACCCCTAAATTTGCGAGCTAATCAACAGCCTTGTTTCCTTCTCTGTACATTGAGAGAAGCTTATTTTAAATTTTCTGGCTAACTACAATGCTTCCTTAAGACCGTTGTTTAGCTTCCAGCTAGGCATGCTCCCTTTCTTCACAGCTCCTATGACAATAGTGGACTCCCCCTCCACCTCTAGATTCTTTACCCCCAACACCCTTGCCATCCGAAGACCTTTGATTTAGGCCTTGGATTTCCAATTCATTAATGATAAATTTGGGATTAACCGATTAGATTGCCTGGCCAGTATCTTTAAATACCTCCAGCACCAGCCTTATCCAGATTGGCACAAGAGACTCCATCAAAGGTCAAATTCATATAATCCTTTGTAGGAGGCTTCTGTTGCATGAGATCTATTAATCTTTGGTTTGGAACTGCACTCAACTCTATTAACTTTAACCAGGCCAATAATTTTGGAGATGGTTAGCTGATTCCTCACCATCTTTACACAACACTCAAATCAAGGGTCCTTGAAAACCTATTCTTCTCATTCAGTCACAAGTGAGGATCTGTCATGAGCTGTCAATTAAGAGAACACAACAGGTTTTGACATCCCTGATTTTAGCCAAATATTATTAGAAGGCCAATTTGCCTAAGCCAAATCTCTATTAACAGAGCAAGCATAACCTTGTTTAACATTGTATTTGCCTAAGTTTCTGCTAGTCCATCTCAAAACATCATTCGTCTTGTGGAAGGAAATAGGATTATGATCTAGAATTAATAAAGCTTCCAGATTTCTCCAAATCCTTCTCTAGTCTCCTCTCTCTTCCCATTAGTTCCTTGAAAATAGTCTACTGTTCCTGAAGAATTGGTAAAGCTTCCAGATTTCTCCAAATCCTTCTCTAGTCTCCTCTCTCTTCCCATTAATTTCAGATTTCCAAGCCCCAACAACTCTTAGTGATTTCTTGGGTAATCAGAAGTCTGGTATCTTTAACCAGGGGTTTATTCCCTTGCCAAGAATCTAACCAGAACTTCACACTTATTTTATTCTTTACCTCGGATGTCAGAAAGCTATAGATAAGATGGGCCTGCAGGTCTGCATTAAATTCCAAACGTGAGAGCTGGGTGGAAAATTTTGGGTTGTAAAGAATCTCTCTGTTTCCAACGAATCTATGTACTTTGCTCTCACTAGCTGCTTCCATGGCTGATCTGCATCTTCGTTAATCTTCCATGAGAGTTTAGCCCCGAAGGCACGGTTATGGGTTTCCAAGTCTTCCAATCCTGCACCTACCAATCTTTTTGGAAGATGCACTTCACTCCACTTGAGAACTTGAATATTCTTCACCTCCCTCACCGCTTACCAAAGAAAATTATTTGTAATTTTGTTAGCTTTTATTAAAAAGATCTTACTGGATTTTATGACCAAGAAAATTTAGGCAAGCAAGGCTTGTAGAGTTAACCTTAATAGATCAATTCTACCTGTTGGACTACCATTTTTATCGCCACGATGAAAGCTGTTGGCCTATTTTCTCTAAGAGATCATTCCAAAGATGAACATATCTAGCATCAGTAAAGAGGGGGACTCCGAGATTCTTACTTGGAAGAGTTCCTATCTTGAATACCAAGCACTCCGCTAACACTTGCTTACTACTAGCACTAGTGTTGCAGAAAAATATTTCAGGTTTGTGGTCATTCACCAACTGTATGGAAGCTCTAGAATAAGAGTCCAAGATTGACCTAATTCTTTGTGCTTCCTCCAGCTCAGCCACTCCAAATAGTACAATATCATCCACGAATTGTCTGTTCTAAATTGTTTCAGCATATGGAGTAATTCTTGAGTCCTCTAATAGGTTCAAATCTCTAGCAATGGACAATGATCTTCCAAGAGCCTCTGCAAGAACAATGAATATATATGGAAAAAAAGGACCTCCATGCTTACACCTCTAGAAGCCGTGAAGAACCTAGTCTGACAACCATTAATGAGAACAAAAAAATGGGGGCTGGAGGAAAAACTCCACACCCATATACGCCAATGGTTATAGACAATCCAAACATTTCCAGCACCTTTTTAAGGAAGGTCTAATTGATCACATGCTAGACTTTACTGATGTCAAGTGTAACTATCATACCCTTTCTGCCATGAGTTTTAAGCAGTGAAGAAACATATGGGCTATTACAATCTCATCTAGAATATGTTTACCCTGCATAAAGCCATCTTCTTCGTGAGAGATGATAGAAGGAGAAATCACTTTTAGTCTCTCAGGCCATTGCCTTAGGAATAACGATATAGATACGAGTACAAAGTGTAATGGGTCTAAAGTCACTAAATTCTTTAAGGGATGGTTTATTGGGGATCAAAGCAAAAAATCTATAGTATTTGTTTTAATACTTTCCTCGATTTCTAGGATTCATTCAACACCTTTATCTTTTTGCCAAGAAATATTCAAATTTTGAAAAAAAATGGGGGGGGGGGGGGTCCACAGGTCTAGGGGCCTTCTCTTTTTGCATTTCAAAGATTGCATTATGGACGTCCTACGAGAAAGGTGCCAAAAAAGCTCTGTTTTGATCTTTAGAAACACAAGGGATAATATCCAACAAAGATTCTTGTGCCTATAAGTTTGGGACTGCCTGTCCAGACAATAAATTTTGAAAGAGAACAAATTTGGAAAGAGATAGTTTTGTATGGTTCAGAGGTTTGGGGACCTAGCCTTGGGGCCGTTGACTGGGCCTGTATTGAGAGGGTCTAGACTCTCATGTTGCAGCTCATGATTCATTGCAAATAGACAATTCTTCAGTGCATCATCCAGATTGAGTTTGTCGCCCACCTGCTATACGTTGAGACTATCTTCAGGCATACGTTCTACATCCACAGAGTTAGATCCCTGGGGGACTCAACTTCTGGTTGTGAGAGATCCTTAGCACTTTGCTCTTTAAAGAAGACTGCTTCATTAGTCGCCACCAGACGTCAAGACTGTTGGTACTTTGAGACCAGGGTGCTACTCCTTTCTATTGGCATATTCTATTGATACGCAACCCCCTTTCATGTATTCCCTGGACGCCCCTCTCGGGTTCCTTCCCACTAAAGACGTCATCACTAGGGCTGCCAGATAGGACATCTACAGATGGTATAACTAGATCACCTGGATCTCCCCTCGTGAGTTGCTCAGTCCCAAGCTTGATTTCAATGTCGATCATTTCTTGCTGGTGGTGGATGGTATCATTCGTTGCCCTCATTATCTCCAACACCATTGGTCTCATGGCTTGAGATTTCCCCTTGGCCGGATGAGAGTTTGTTCCCACCAGTTACGGGTATTCTCCGTCAGTACCGAATCAATCGTCTTTGCTCCCTCCAAGAGGTGGAGACCGAGGACCACTTCATTGTCAAATGCCCTATTTATTATGAGATCCAGGGAAGATATTATTGCCTCTATAGAGACTCGGACAACATTCTAGCTACTTTCTTCAGATATACAAACTGGTGGTGTATGGCTCTTTATCTTCGTGAGGCTGTCACTTTTCGGTGCAGATCCCTACAAGAGGAGCCTAGAGGCTCTAAATCTTCCATATTGATCACCCCTTTCTTTCTACCTATTCAGGTGTTTGGCAACATTAAGCATCATTTGGACACCGGTACATCACACATTAGAGCTGACACTTCTCTCAGTGCATCAATACTACTCAGACTACTAAGATCTCCAAGGTTGCTATCACTCGGCATCATGGCTCTGCTCTGCCCCGTCAGCATGGCTCTACCCCTCTCTGGCGACATGGATCTACTACTTGCCAGCTGCTCCCTAGACCACAAGGGCAAACTGATTTTACAAGCTTCTTCTCTACTACAGGAGTTACATTGACCTTGGATATTAGGGGAGATTCTAGAGGAAGTGTCTTGCTTCCTCCTAGGATCCCCCAACCTGGCTCCTCTAACCTTGTATACTCACCGTACAACATTATTATCTCTCTCATAGTGATTGATAATGGCTCAAATTATTCCTCTACTTTAGGCACATACAACGACATTCGATGATACTTGTCTCCAATCTTCATTAGCACATGCTCTTGGGGCTTTTGTTTGCCCCTATTTACTATTTGTATTGGTTCTTTGCCACTTGTGTTGGTGTCATGCTGCTCTATTTTGTCTTTGTACTTTATTTCTTTGGTTCACCTCTAGGATTCTATCTTCCTAAAACTTTCTATTGCTAATGGTTGTATCCTTCAGTCCCATTGACCTATTCTTGGGCATTTGTGGACATTAATATGATTTTTATTTATATTTCTATCTCTCTTAATCTCTTTAAGATCCTCCACAACAATCCCTTGACTAGATTTGAAGTGAAATCTAGTCACTTGATGTTTGGGAATTGTGGATTGGTGAATGTTTTTTGAATTTAAATCCTCTTCCTTTAGTGAATTTCCCTTGATTAGATTTGTTGCTTAGCATATACTTCCTAAAGTTCAGTCGAAAGAGTACCTTTGTGCTCTACTTTCTCCTCATCTAATCCACTAAGGTGGACATCCTCGTGAGCTTCCAACCCTATCTCCAATGTAGCCTTTCCTTGAAAATGTTCCTGAAGAATTCCAAGTTTTCAATCTGCCTTTGATGTGCTTAAGGTTCTCATAAATTGGAATGTTTTTGAACATGAACACCGAGGGCATTCCTTCCATCACTCTTCCATCACTTTCTCATCAAATCATGGATATACTTGTCTCTTAACCACATCATTTCAAACTTAAAGGGGCACATCGGAAGTGCTTGATCAACGTGCATATTAAGCCATATAGGGACATGGTCAAACCTTTAAGCATTTAAGATAGTATTCTCAATCATTTAGTACTCCTACAACCAGTTTTTGGAGAGAAGGAATCTATCTATATGTTCATCAATGTACCAGAATCCTACCTTGCGATTACTCCACTTATAGTTACCTTGCTTCATGCCCAAATCAACCAACTGATTGTCATCTACAAAAGCCTTTGAATCCTGCTACAATTGGGCTTCCCTGCCTAAACCATCCTTTTCTTTTGAGTTTTCCAGAATGGCATTGAAGACTCTGTCAACTATGACTGTCTCACACTGAAGGTTACTTAGCAGAGCATAAACATCTGACCAAGTTGACCTCTTGAGAATTGGATTATTTGGGCCATAAACATTTACCATATTTTCATGACAAATTTCCTTGAAGATTAACCTTGAAGCATATCCAATTTCTACCCACTATCAGTCTCGTGAAACAAATGTTCTCGGGGTTCCACAAAAACCACAACCTTCATGGGGTACCTTTTACATCAAAGTCACTCCCTCCCAAACCTTCCAACTTCTTTCGAGTAAAGAAAGCATTCTCCTTCCTAATAACTTTGTTTCTTGCAGAAAAGCGACATCTGCATTCCTAGAATGAGGCTGATATTTTACCAGCCTTATTTTGTTAGGGGCATTCAAGCCCCTAACATTCCATGACTGGGTTTTCATGGCTACTGTGGAGGGAAAGATGTTGGTATCCTTCACCTACTGGCTTGTGAGAGTCTTCCTTGCAAACTAATTGCTTCTTTCTTCCTACGTCTATGCTTCCCTTTAGTTGAGACATCTCTTTTAGGTATTTGTGATATATTGAAGGGGACTATCTCTGCATCCTTCAAATCATTCTCCCTCTTCCATGAAACTCTGATCCAATTGTCTTTTTGTGCCTCTTTTGAATCTAAATTCTTCCTTGGAGAAATCACCCCGTTTTCCCTTTCTGGAAACCTATAGAATTTTGAGTCCTCCACAATAACCTTCCCTTGCAAAGACAGGTTTTTTGTCTATCTGCAATGATGGGGTCCTCTTGAGTCTTGAGTAATCTCCATATGACTTTCCAAAATCCTTTTTTCCATGAGAGAATTAACCGCTTTTACCTCCCCTGGTTCTGCATGTAATATCCCCAATACAATCACCAATTCAATCCTTGAATAAAATCGCCTATAATCAGCGCTCCAATGCTGAACACCATCAAATCGGTAATCACCAGCAACACTATGAAAACGCAGCCCATAAGAGAAGCGCCAAAACAAAACAACAATCATTAATTAATGAAATTGCAGCATTTGAAATTAAAATCACTAGCTATAAGGAAATCGTTGGAAAGGAGGAGTGCCACACTATAAGGGAATTAATAGTTAATTAATTAATAAAACACCATTCATCAAAAGGAAGTATTAAGGGACGCCACCCTTGGGAAGACATACCCCTTGGGAAAAGACATTTGGAGGAGACATTTTTTTAATGAAAGGCTATGGAGGTATTTATAATCAACGTTTGATATGGGAGGAGCATTCAGTTATGCATTCAAATATATAAACCATGTACAAGCATTATGCTTTACATTACTTTAAGGACAAAACCCTTTAATTGTAGAATCGGATTTCAATGACGAAAACCCTTGTCATCTCTCTAATAAAGGATGAAACCCCTTGAGGATTTACATTCCGTTATTTTAAATCTGAAGTAAACTATTAATCAATTACCTTTTATTATTTAAATTATTATTTTTAAGTGCAAATCTATATTTATAAAATATCATCTCAAAAGGAATTCCGAGGAATCCAAATTACCATATAATATTCTGATTTGGAATATTATAGGGGTATCAGAGCTGTTTTCTTGCCATCTTGGGAACCATGGGGTCACTACACAAGGATATTGTGGCTAGTTTTGATCAATACAAAACTCTTTCAACAGAGATTCAAAAAGAAATCTCTTTTTCAGATTTTATGGCGTTGAGTGAGTCACGGAAGGGAACAAGGTACCATGAAGAAGTGTGGTCGATTGAAGGGAAGAAAGAGTCAAGATATGAACTCCAAAACCCTATAAAGGAGTTTTTAGAGGTATGCGTTAAAAATCTAGAAGTCAATGAAGGCAATCAAACTGTAGCTGTTAATCTTGGAAATGCTGCACTTGAACGCTGTAAATTAGAGACAAAGTGCGCACAACCTTCCACCACAAAAGATGAACTGGACGCTGATTCCATGCTTGCTTCTTCTGCAGGAGGGGCTCAAGAGGTATTAGAAGAGATAAACTATGATGACGGGCTATTGAAGGATGTTGATGAATGGCATACAGTTAGAAAGGAAACTGAAAAGTATTCAGGTGAAATGCATGTAGCCTCTAATATTCAAATTTATGAAGATACATACACAGACAGTGGGTTATCATTTGGGAGAATCGTCACTAATGGTAGACTGGGAACAAAATCTCAAGTGTTATGTATTGAGGATCCAAATGAGGAAAATACTTTTCGATCTTGTATGTACCACATATTCAGAAATTATGTGCTTTGTGCATGATCTGCGACTGCTGATAAGTCCAACATGGGGAATGAAACACCACTTTCTTTTGAGTGGTCAGAAGATTTGAAAGGTGTGGAATCTGTTCGTGTTTCGGGGCTCCTTGAAAAAATAACTTATCAGATAAAGAATAAATTTGTGGCCAAGAACTACAATGCAAGGCAGCTGGCTTTAGTAGGATCAGTTATTCCTTTGTTTGAAATATTTATACATAAAGATGGTGATCAGGAATACAAGCAGCAGACAGTCTACTTGCAGCGGAATGGACCAAGTGCACATGGTTCATTATCACGATGGGTTAAAGATATTGAGGAACATGAAACACCTCATAATGATATTCAGCCTATCATCAAGAGGCAGGCCAAGGCAAAATCCTTGGATTACGTAGAGAGCATGAAGCTTGAAATAGAATGTCTGAAGTTGAATCTATCAGCTGCTGAAAGGGACAAAGCTCTACTTTCTATTGGCCGTGACCCTGCTACTATTGATCTTAATAGGCTTGTAGAACCCTCATATGTGGTTCAGTTACGTAAAGCTGCACAAAGTCTGGCATTGTTAAGCAAGTTTGTTTCCAAGGACAAGAAGTTATCAGCCATTGGTTTGGAGACACAGACAAAGATGGTTTTGACTTTTGTAATGTAAATGGTTTTGCAGATCAATGTGCTGATCTTAAGTGTGAAGTTCGTGCTGAAAAGAAACAAATCAAAAACACAGATTCTAAAAGCATTGCTCAAAGATTCCCTGAGCTTTTAGTTTGCTATAACTATGCAAGAAAGGTATGTACTGCATGCAAGGCAGGGAAGGGTATTGCATTGCTTGCAAACAATGGTTCACTTGATGCAACAAGCACCCGTATTGTTCCTGGCCAAGGTGGATCCAGTCATGGTGGTGGTTCTGCTTTCCATTCATCAGCTGCAGATAAAGTCCTTTGCAAAACATGGTGTCCACAAATTACTCTAGATGCTCTTCTTTTGGACCGTGTCAAAGTTCTCAATATTTTGTGGCAAAGGGCTCGTGTGAAGTTGCAAATTCAAAAGCTTTACAATAGGTGGTAGGATATAACTCAGGATATTCTAGTGTGGACCTTGGAAAACAAAATGAGTATTTTGAGGGAACTAGAAAAGACCAAAGTAGGTTGCACACTTTGTTTAAAGAAGACATTCCATTTTCTATTTTAGAGGACTGGAAAAGGCCCTTGTTGAAAGACTCCACTTTACATCTATCATTTAAAAATGATTATATTCCAAAGCATTATTTTACAACAAACTTAATTGGCTTGAAGACTTTCGAACAGGACCTTGAAATTACAAAATGTGCAGTAAATGATCATTTGATCAAAGTCTGGCATAATGAAGTGAATAATATTCTTAATGCAGAGGCCTACTTCATCATTAATTGTGATAATGTATTAGGGTTTTCACCGGTAAAGTCCAACATACTGAGCGAAATGTATTCCTCACTATTCTTGGATGTTCTTTGAGAGATTTCGTACCAAGCAAATGTGGCTCCATTAAGTAGCAAAATTTGTGCGAGTGGAACATGAATTTTTAAAATTGTGATATATGGTTTGAGCGGAAAGCTACCATTTTTAGCCTCAAATATCTTGAAATTTGTCAAAACATTTCAGGCCATAGAGGATAGTTTTGATTTTGTACGAGAGAACATGGAAATGAGTTGCAAAAATGCTAGCATGGAATCTAAAATGCACTCACAATATTTGAGCAATCTGCCAAACATTGATAACAAGTTTTCCCGCTTCCTTTCCAGACATGACAACATTAATCTCAGATCTGTTTAGGTTCATCAATATCATAGGTCTTTTCCATGGTAAACTATCAGAGGCAGATGTTGATAAAATTATAGATTCCTTTGAAGATACATTTGTAACAGCATTACTTGCACAAGTTTTGGTAGGTTATTAAAAGCTGGGTCTTCTGCACGGAGGTCGACAAGTAAAGGACGAAGATGTTAAAAAAAAGTCAGAGGTGAATTCTTCTGTTCAGATTATTCTCCAACTAGATTCAGTTTCCACAAGAGCACATGCTATGGCAAACTTGTTTTGGTATATTGTTCATGAGCTATTTTACAGAGAGCTGAGAACAAAGAAACAACTGGGATACTCTATTTGTTATTCTCCTACAGCCTCTCATAGTCATGTGGGATTTTATTTCACCTTTAAATTTTCCAAGCATGGTCCACCATACTTTCCAGAGAGAGTAGATACATTCATTGATAATTTACCCCCAATTGTTGAGGAAGGTAAACTGTTTCTAATACCAGAGATTATTCTTGATATCACGTGGGAAGGCGCAAGGGATTAGATATCAAATAAGGCAAAGAGCTCTTTGGCTAATAAAGATTTAGACCTACTAAAGCAGATAATAGATGCATTTCCCCTGATTTCAGAGATGCAACGATATTCCAACAAAATTGAATTAGTTGTGAAGATGAGTAGATCATGGCTACAAAGGGATTATAAATTTGATAGGATCAATAAAGTTGAGATATTTGAAGAAGACTCTGCGGATAAATTATTACTTCCATACAAAATCCTCACATATGTGCTGTTTACAAATAGATCCTCACTTCGTATACTAAAGAACACTGATATGTTGAATGTGCAAGGACGTCTTTTTGAATTTGCAATTTTCTGTAACTTTGAAAGAGAGAAAAACTTGGATCAATGCAGGGCCACTGAAGGATATGTGTTTGCATTCCATGGAAGTTCTACATGTAATTGGTACTCTATCGTAAGGAATGGCTTAAAGGGTTTGAGTAAGACTAAGTACATGACTGCTGGACATGTACAGGACGATGGCATCTACCTCTCAAATATCATGAGCTATTTATATTTTTATTGTTACCCTTTTTTGTTGAGTGAAAATGAGAAAATTAAAGATTACAGAATGTTGATTATTTGTGAGATTTGCTGATGGAAAATTAAAGATTACATTTTGGTGGTTCCCAATGAGAATGATGCTGTCATATGGTATTCAATCATATTCAGTTTTTATGATTCTTCTACTCATAGATTGCCAACAGACGATGCCACATGGGAAGGATCAATCAATCTTGAACATTCCAATTTGCAATTGCTTGAGGACAAGCAATTTGGGGAAGGGAGGTCTGTAATATCCCCAATACAATCGTCAATTCAATCTTTGAATAAAATCACTTCTAATCAGCGCTCCAAAGCCGAACACCATCAAATCGTTAAGCACCAACAACGCTATGAAATCGCAGCCCATAAAGAAGCACCAAAACAAAACAGCAATCATTAATTAATGAAATTGCAGCCTTTGAAATTAAAATCACCAGCTATAAGGAAATTGCTAGAAAGGAGGAGCAGCACACTAGAAGGGAATTAATAGTTATTTAATTAATAAAACACCATTCATCAAAAGGAAGTATTAAGGGATGCCACCCTTGGGAAGACATACCCCTTGGGAAAAGACATTTGGAGGAGACATATCTTTAATGAAAGGCTATGGAGGTATTTATAATCAGCCTTTAGCATGGGAGGAGCATTGAGTTATGCATTCAAATATATAAACCATGTACAAGCATTACGCTTTACATTACTTTTAAGGACGAAACCCCTTAATTGTCGAATTGGATTTCAAGGACGAAATCTCTTGTCATCTCTTTAATCAAGGACGAAAGCCCTTGAAGATTTACATTCTGTTATTTTAAATCTGAAAATCTGAAGTAAACCATTAATCAATCACATTTTATTGTTTAAATTATTATTTTTAAGTGCAAATCTATATTTATAAAATATTATCTCAAAAGGAATTCCGAGGAATCTAAATTACCGTATAATATTCTGATTTGAAATATTACACTGCATCCTCTGGGTTTCGAGAGTCATCATGAAAACATTTCATGCTCAACAGAATGTCATCCTGACCTTCAGTACTAGGAGAGGGTTTCGAGGAAAATTTGCATGTCATCTGACATATTTTTCATCTTTTTTTTCCCCATCCCTGACGAGTTTTAGTAGCATGCTGCTTCATAAAACCATTTTCCTGCTTATTGGACAATTTAGGGCAAAACTGTCCAATATGGCCAGCCTCATGACACTAATTTAATCTGAATCATATATTCTTATGGTCCAAGTTTTTGATCCAGATCTCAATATCCTTCCTAAGTTCTATCCTTTTTGGCTGGGGCTTATCAAGATCCATATGCACACAGATTATAGTGTATGTGGACAAAAACTGTGTTTAATTTTCTTCCACCAAAAAGAAAAATCACCCAGCAAGTTCCCTATTTGTTTCAAAATGTCACAGTTCCACAGTTCTGTAGGAAAGTTATTGCCTCCATGAACGGGCAAAAAAATGGGTTGACAGTCTCATATACAAGCCAGAATTTTTGAAGAACCGTGGTCCACCATTACAAATCCGTTATTTTTCTTTTGTTGACGCAAAAGTGGCAAAGAATCTCAGCTCCACTTTCCAAGTATCCTCCTAATGCTCCTTTACCCCATAATTTAACTGTCTTAGCAGCTGGCCAAGAACTTGTGAAGCAGCACACAAGCGACTGTTTTTTGCAGCGGCACCATTACTGCAGACAAGAGGCTTTTCTCAGTATAGAGTTTGAGGGATTCCCCATCATCATTGTCGACCAAACCGTCTCCATTTTCCAGCCCTTCATTCTGACCCTCTTTTTCCTTGTCTCTGTATTGGTGGCGTACTCCGTTGACCTTCCGCTCTGCCAGAAACCCACTGCCAGAAACACAAGGGTTTAGCAGAACCATTTAGTATGAACATATTGAGTTAATTTTAATTTTATCTTCCCTTTCCTCTTGTTGAAGTATCAATGCTCTGCTTTTCTTTCCACTTTCTTGCGGTCCTGTATATTTTATGGAATATGAGCATAGAAACTGTTTGTATATGAATTTCAGGACTGTTTTTAAAAAGAACAGACTTCTCAGCCCAACCAAACATTCCTTCTTAGTTTTATAAGAATTCTCAAATCACACTTGCTGTATTTTTGTGCACAGTACCCGAATATGGTCACTGAAGATATTCTTCAAACTCTAGCTGGAACAAAATTTTCTACAAACACTGCAGCAATGGCATACTTACTTTCTGATTATTATGTGACTTGAAATAAGCAGATTTGGCGGATAAAACTGCAATTTTGTATTTCATAAGTTTTCCCTGATCGCTGGAACTGTGGGAGCTACTTCAGTTTCAATATTAGTTATGTATGAGACGACAACAGAGATTTAGTGGTCTGGGTTTTTCCTTGGCTATGCTACAAGATTCATCTCTCCTCGCCCTTGTTTGATTTACCTTCTCACCTCCTCACAAGCATGTGTGCCTACCCTACATGGCCTTGGTGGCGCCTCCCATTCGTGTTGTTTTCATTCCAAGGGCTATTGGTCAGTTACATAAGTTTATTCATTCCCTCTGGGATTGTTAATTGGATCACCTTATTCAAAATTTGTTTATTGATTTTAGATAGGCGAAATTATCTGGTGTTTCTATTTCCCTTCTTTAGTGAAGTATTTTTGGACTTTTGCTTTCAGTGTATTTAATCCATTTCCAAAATCTTGTTTAGCTTCATGATTTAGAATTTTTCTTCTGCCATATTTTATAGGTTGAGCTTCACTGATTGAATGTGAAGTCATTTTTTCTAGAGCTACCTGAATGTTTTTCTTGTTTTCAAAAATATTTCATTTAAAATATGTTTTCCTTGTACAAACCCAACCTTTTCGGACAATTTTTGAACACGGCAAAAAACAATAGATGTGAGAGTTTTACTGAGAGAGTTTTATAAACTGGCAACATTCCCTGGAAATCTATCCACCTTCCAGATGTGAACTGAAGACAACATAAGTATCACTTAAACAATCCAGGTAGTCAAAACATAAGACCTATCATTATGATCAATCACACATAAAATAGAATTTGTCTCCATATGTCTGTCCTTATGAAAATGTTGGTTTTGAGCTGATGATGCTCAGAGCTCAAACATTTGCATCATGTTTCTTACATTCACCTGGGCTACAACTGCAGCCACTAGGGGAGCTCCCAGAGCTAACACCCCTAGCGTGTGCATACACAACGGTCACATTCAGCATACATTCTATCCTGTCGACTCGGGGAATCCTCCAACTGAAGATTAGAACAGGGTCGACCACTACAATTACCTTTCCTGCCTGCAAATGATAAAAGCCCATGCTGTCACAGAGGTGACCTGACAAAAGAGTTTTCCCTACATGAATGGCGTTGGCTCAAAAAATGCAAAAAATGCTGTCAGCTGTGGCAGACAACCACAAAATAACCGCAAGAACCATATCCATGAAAGTTTCAGTAAAAATATCAGAAATTGGCAAGTTTAAGACAACATAAACAACAAGAAATTAACCATTTGTAGGTTTAACATGTTCACCACACATTTCACCATCATTTCCAACAGAGCTCTAGTAAGTTTTGTTGGGCTGGCCGCAAGACTGCCTCAGCGGAGTGGAGCAGGAGGGTAGCATCATAGCTCGCCTGCCCTGCTTAGCCAGGGATGCTCATAAGTCTTGTAAAGGGTCCCATCAACAGGTTATTACCAAGATGCTTATCGAAGTTGGAAGTGGTCTTTCTGGCCTCTGCTCCACGTCCCCATAATATCAGGCTTCAGCTATGCACCTGAAAAACTGTGGCACCAAGGTTGTCACACCTCCTTCGACCTCACGGAAGCCAACAAATTCCTTCTTTAAGTCCCAATCAGGCTTATCCTTGAGTTCATCTCTTTTCTCAAGGAAAAGAAAATGTCTCTCCTGGTGATGGAAGAGCTCTCTAACATCCATCAGCTCCACCTGTGATTTTTTCACTGCCCTATCAATAGACTCCTCGCATGCCTCCTTTGAAAATTTTGTTCTTTTCCCTCCAATTAATTCAATCACATTTGTTACCAGGGCATTAGAGTATTTGGGGTACCCTTGAACATTTGTAACGACCATACCAATGCATTCCATTTCTCAGTTCAAAGATTGAACAATAAGGGTTAAAGAGTGTTGAATCTGCTTCCCCAACCCCACATTCCTGCCATCTCCTTTTTACTGGATGGAGACAAAATGGTCTTTTTTTCCCTTGCTAATGACAGATTTGGGGGCCTAGCATTCCCCTTTTTTCTATCATGGGTTTTGGGTTTAGGGCTGTGTTTTTTAGGGCTTGAAGATGTGTTTTCAGGGTTTGATGTAGGTTCTCCCATTAAAACTTTCCAACAAGCCTTTTTCACACTTGCAAAAACAGCAGTAAAAACCAAAACGAAGGGATGAGAAACCTCGAGGTCCAACAAAATGCAATCGAAACTGCAGGAAGATTATCGTTGGGACTAAGGGGATGACACGTCTTGTTACATGAAACGAGCATCCAAGCTTCTGTGTTGCACCCCCACTGAACAGAAAATCACCTTAAAATTCTGTCCGAAAGCTTGTTATTTTGCCATGAAAGCAGGTTTGCAGGTAGGAAACATGGTTGTGGGATATTGAAAGTGGGGATTATCAATTAAAATTATAAAATCATCCGCACTGGGGAAGGCAGTCTTGGGAGTCACCTTTAATCATTCACCTTACAGGGCTTGTGTAATGAGGACACCACCTCTCTCAGCTTGTGAGTGAAGAATTCAGTGGGTTATCTTAATCATGCCAAAATTCTTAATTGAGGAGCTTGTAGCACAAGCAGCTAGGGTGCTTAAAAATATATTAATACCCATTTGGATTAAGATGGTAGATGATAATAAAGGGAGCACATTGCGTGGCCACCCTGGGGACTGAGGATAATTATGCTTTGTGCATTTCATCATTGTTAATGCTTAAGAGAGCTACTCTAACTAATGCTTCTGCATCAGGCCAATTACTTTCATCCCAAACACGTTGGGCTGGATGGTAGAAGCATATTTAGCTAACACATTGACTGCTGCGTTATACTCTTTTGGTTGATATCAGGTATAACGTCTTCAAAATCAACATAAAGGCTTTGTATGGCTGCCGCCAGAGGACAGAGCTGCCATCACTCCAACAACTTATTTTCTGATTTTAAAAGAGTTACAAGAATTTTTGAGTCTGTTTCTATTAAAAATTTAGCTATCCCCCAATCTCGTACATGCTTGATACCATACCATATACCATAGACCTCAACAATGTTATTTGTGGTCAGACTCAATCCTTGAGAATGCTAGAATAGCTGTTCACTCTTGTGGTCCTTGAAAATACAGCCAGCACTTGATTCACCCTGTTTCCCATGCGATGCTCCATCGGTATGCAGTTTGTAAAAAGTAAAAAACCCAAAGGAGGCGGGGCCTGCTTGCCTGCTGTATTTTATGATCTCCTAATCCATTGGGGAAGGAGTTGGTGGCTTTCTCATTGAGACCAACCTTAGAAATGTTCAGAATTTCCTCTCTTTCAGTACTTGTAGCTGCCTTAATCCAGACTACTACCGTTTCTCCAATTGCCATTAACACTTGATTCCAAATCTGTCATGGGGCCATTAACACTCGATCCCAAATCTGTCATGGGTGAAGCTTTGCCTCCGTGAAGATTATTCAATCTCACTCCAGCCATAATTGCTAGATAAGGAGGCTTGAGCAGAGGGTCCAAACCATTTTTAGCCCTTGGGATGAGAACAGAGATTTTTCCCAGTAGTCCCAAGCTTCATGGAAGGAGACAACAAATTACTTTTGAGGCATAGAATGGAACATGTCTTACCCTACATATGGTTCGCTAGATGACAGATTGCAAACATATGCTCTACCATTTCTTTGTTGCACCTGCACATCATGCATTGTGCTAGGTCTGCGAAAGCCCCGATTCATCATATGGTCATATTTCAAGATTTTATTTTCTAGCAGCCAGCCATATAAAAGTGTTGCTTTAGGCCAGGTATTCGGATTTCAGACCTGGTTCCAAAAAGGTTGTGATTCTGTTTGGTGCCGATCCACCAGGGTCCTGTATTGCCATTTAACAATGTAATTGCCACTACCATCCCAACCCTACACCAGAGAGTTAGTGGCAGTCTGAACAAGAACCTGTTGCTTCAGAATTCTGTGCAGCCTGGACTGCAGCTTTGGAAATTCTACCCCTGGCCATTCTGAGAGGGGTCTCCACCTAGGTTGCCAGGGGTGTAATAAGTTATTGCGAGCCATGAAGTCACTCCCACGTCACATTATGAGCACAAGAAGCCTCCTCAAGAGGGTGAAGATCTGGGTGTGACTGTGATAGAGGGGTGTTGGTTCCAAACAATCTCTTAAACATTAATTTGAATGATGTTCCCGATTGCCCAAAACAGTCCTTGTTTTATACGTAGGATTCCCCATTTAAGGCATATCCAAATGGGGGATCCATTCCCCTCCAAGGGAGCTCTAGGAATCAATCTCTATTAGAGCTTGGCCGCCAAAGCCATATTGTTCAGGGTTTGCCTTTTTCAGACCTAGGCTGCCTTGCTGTTTTTGGAGGCAAACCAGATTGCAGTTTATTAAATGCCATTTATGCTTTGCAATCCTATCTGCCCAAAGAAAATTTAGCATAAGTTTATCAGTTTCCTTCAGAACAAATTTCAACCGAGCCATTACAGAGAAAGTATATATTGGCATAGCGTTGAGCACCGATTTGATGAGAGTGACTCTTCCAGTGTGTGAGAGCCAGCAATTTGACAACTGATTGATCCTCCCTTTTAGTTTATCCAACATGAGCCCCCAATCTTATCTTTTTATCTAGAATGGATAGAGAGGAATTCCAAGATAAAGAATGGGAAGAGAGGCATGCTGAAATCTCAGAACTTCCAATATACAGTTTCCAAATTCTTCTATCCGCATTGGACTTGAAATCTCCTCCCAAATTCCAGAGAGCATCCATTTTTCCCTGCATAAATTTGTATTTGATACCAACATTGTTTTCTTTCAATCACATTGGTTGGGCCCATTGGGGCATAGATGTTGGATACTATAAATTCAACATTACTATTGTAGTTTTGGAAAGATACAACGAAATGATTAGTGTATGAGTGTATTAGTTTACCTGTCAGCTTGTAGCCATTCCAGCTAATTGCTAGTCATCATGAAGCTCCATTTGAGCTTAGAGCTATCGTCACGCACCTCTTCCAAGCAAAATTCATTAATTGCTAACAGGTAATTTTATCCAATTAGATTCTTTTCTAATTTTCCAACTCAGATATTATTATTTAGATATTATTAACCAATAAATCATAGGGAGGGGAATTTAGGCCCCTAATATTCAATGAGCAGCTAACATCTTTTATTTGATCTAGTGCAACGCTTAAACCCCCCATAGGCTGTAATCTTCTACCGATTTCCTCTTTCTATATGGTTTTGGGCTTCTTCGTCTGTTACTGCCTTATTTGGCTCTCTCCCTGGCCTCTTTTTTGCTTGTGTCTGCAATGGCCTGTTGTAAATGTGCTAATTTGACCTTCAAAATTTCATCATTGTCACATAAGTTTTTCATTTTCTCTAGGGTTCTGATATGTGAGGGTTCTTGGGTTTCTTCCTACCAGTTGGTTTCCTGGATGTGCTCCTTTGACTCTTCATTAGCTCTATTACCCTCTGAGACCTTGTCTTCTTTTCCTGTTTGACTGCTTAATTCCTTTTCTTCTGAAATCTGTTCTGAGGTATTCATCTGCTCTTCTGTGATTGGGCCTGATTCCTTTGCTCCAGGCTGGGAAATTTGTTCTTGTTCGTGTATGTTGGTTTGTGTCTTATCTATGCTGTCCTTGGAGTTAATTGGTTTTTTCCTAGGCCAGTTCTGGATTTTTTCTAATGTGTGTTCTACTTGTTTGATAGCATTATCTGTAGGCTGATCTTTCTCATGTAAGGCTTCAAACTTGTTTCCCTTTACCTGGGATTTTTTGGTCTCCATACATGCTGGGGTTTCTTGCAATTGTTTTTGGCATAATATGCCCTACCTCATTGACTTGTTCTCTCTGGCCTTTCAAAGTCCTCCATAGAAAATTCCTCCATATGGCCATGAGTGTGGCAGGTATGACATCTAAAGGGTACATTTTCATAGTTCAGGCACTGTTCTCTATTCCTTGACCTTGGATTGAATGATATCTTTTGGTGCTGTTTTTTGTAGGTTTATTCTTACACATCCTTGCGTAAACTGCCAAGGATTGTGTGTCTGTACCACGTGCTGTACATAAATATTCCATAAGTGTATTACTCATCATTTAAAAGACATTATCATTCCAGAAATGCTGAGCGAAGCCATATAGGTGAACCCTTGGGGACTGTGGTTAGGGCTTCGGTCTTGGGTTCAAAGTTCAAACCCTTCCCTCAATATCTCATAAATAAGCCTTCTAACCCAAAAACCCAAGAACCTCTTAAAAAAACTTGATCCCTGTCCACAGGGTTGTCACAATGACCAGGAAGTATCCTTGTGGCAGCAGCCTTAGCTCCCAGCCGTCTTTCTTTTTCCGTTTCATATTTATCCTCAGGAGGCCTACAACATAGGACCATAGACCACTTAATCCACAGAATAAACCCTTGGCTTTTGATTCCTCTACAGTTGGATTAACTCTTGTATCATCTAGTAACCACTGGATTTTAAGTGACTTATGGGAGAATTTTTGGCAGAATGGGATGACCGGCTGATTTGTCTCCTGTTTTTGATGTCATCCCTGTAGCTTTTTTGTGTTTAGGGTAACTTCTTTTGCTCCTGTTCACGGTGGCAATCCTCCTGTCCTTTGATTGGAAGCTTCTGGGGACGAATCCCTACTTTGTGCTGTTTCTGTTCTTTCATCTCTCCTTTTTCCTTCTCCTCGCATGTTGCGTGCACTGCTTCTCCGAAATGGTAGTGTATGAATGAAGCATTTTGAAAACAATTGAATTCAAACATTTAATCCACTAAACTGAAGGAGAAGGCAAAGAAGACAGCTTTGATCCATCTTGACCTCCGTCGATCAGTGATTTGGACCTGCTGTAGAGTTGGAACTCTTTGATCAACAATTTTGACTTGTTGACTTTCTGCTATAATTGCTGAATTTGACAGCTGGATCAGGACAGAGTTACCGATGTTGACTTGGTGCAGTCTGTTGGACCTACAGCTTGCTGTTTGACTGAAAATTATGCCCTTGACCACATATTGACTATTGCAACTGAGTGTGACTATATCAAGTATTTTGAAAGTCTGGTTCACTAAGGTTTTTTACTGTCTTGGCTTTGTAAAAAGGAATGAAAGACAACTTCTCTTTTGCTCTATTGGCTTTGTGCTTCACCTTTATGACAAAATGTTGAGCTTTATGAAAGCTGAAATTGTTTAAGCATGGTTGAGAACTTCTGTTTGGTGTAGCTTACACTTAGGTATGAACATTTAGAGTAAGACCACATCCTTTGGATGTAACTCTCTCTTGAAGTAAGACCATGTTATTTTGGATATTGACATTTGGAGTGAGATCATTTGGGTGTAACCCATGTGTGCAGTAAGACTATATTATTTTGCTGTAACCTAGACATGGATTAAGACCATTTGGGTGTTACCCATGTGTGGAGTGACAACATATTATTTGGGTGTAGCCCACTTTTGGAGTGATACTATGTTATATGGTGTAATACAATTGGGGGCAACTCCCACTTGGAGTAAGATCATTTGGGTGTAATCCCTGGCTTTTAAAGCTATGACAAGCCAATTGGGCTGGGTAGATTGAATGATGATGAAGTCAATATAATGAATGAGTGAATTTTACTTCTGAATTGTTGCTTAATATGTTTGTTTTTGATTTAGTTGGGTGATGAAGATGAAGTCAATTGGAGTTTCAAACTAGTGATGTCTTTTAGAGACGAATGTGGAGTACTTGTCCATTGGACGTGGTTTGGTGTTTGTTTCCATTTGCCATACCTATTGTGTTTTGTTTATTTGTTCCTATTGGGTGTGTGTGCTTGTGGCACCTCACTAGTACTACTCAAATAAACCTGCCAAAACTAAGGCCATTTCAAAAACCAGCTGCATGTTTTTTCTACTAAACATAATGCAACTAAGCAACAGATGGCAAATAGTAATTCAGCATGCCCACACAAGTAGGCGTGTATTAACTCATACTTACATCACTAATACTATTAAGTGTGCAAAGAAGGATGTTGCAAATCACCATTCTACATCTCTTCGAAATAGGGTACAACTAGAAACTCTTCCAAGTCTATCCCCAAAACGGCATCATGATTGGGGTTCAAGCGAAGTGATTAAGCTATTATTTTTCATTCTTTAAGCATCTAATCTAGTTATGATGCCATACTATATCCCTAAATCTGGTAATGATGAGCCATACTACCTGTTTTTAGTGTTTAGAACCGTGTATGTTAAAAAACCTTTGTGCCCACCACTGTTCTCTCAAGTTGTGCTCTGAAATGAGTGTCGTGTTCCTGTGTGCAGAAATCATTCTTTTGTGCCATATTGCTGTAAACACTTGATTGAACTTTTTCCAGAAGCTCGTTTTTGAAGAAGCAAGCTGTTTGTTTTATCAGAATTTGCATTATAGAATTATGGAGGACATGGGTTGCTGAGTTGTTTAGATCAAATCTTTTGAAGAGTAGCAGATAATTGCATTGCAGTTTCAAACTTGTTAGTGCCGAGATTTTTTTCTAATTATTGGTGTTCATTGTGTTGTAAATTTTTGCAAATAGACTGAGATGAAGTTGTAGAAGGATTGCAGAATTCATTTTCCGAAGTTTGCACTAAATCTCTGTTCGAAGTATTTTGATACAAAGACTGTAGTGAGATTACGCTCCTGAGTTTGTGACAGCAGATGCTGTACAGTTCTAATTAATCAGAGATTTTATGGTCAACTAAATTTGATATTTTTATTTTGATGGGATTTATAACCATGCATGTTACATCATCTCTTTGATGACCAGTTTCCACTAGTAATTTCTCTAACCTTTCTCCCATGTACATATTTGTAATAATCACAGGGCAATTAGACACACGAAGCACCTCTACGTGATGTTAGTACCGGAGAGAAGGAAGATGCTAACACATTAAAATGGGGACTTCCACCCCAAAGCCTGTTCGGGATTAACAATTTTTTTGGTGCATGTAATGCCATATAAGCCTCCCTTGTCTCACAATTATTATCAATGTGGGATAATCACAACCCAACTCTTTGTTGATTTTTAATTAATAGAAAGAACATGATTAACTTGAATTGATATTTGAATTTTGTGGGATTTTTAACCATGTATATTAAATCATCTCTTTGATGACCAATTTCCATGGGTAGACATTTGTCTATGACCTTGCTCATGCACATATTGGTAATAATGACAAGGCAAGGGGACCCACAAAGCACACAACCATATCTAAGTGATGTTAGTATTAGAGAGGGAAGATGCTAACATGTCAAATTGGTAATAATGACAAGGCAAGGGGACCCACAAAGCACACAACCATATCTAAGTGATGTTAGTATTAGAGAGGGAAGATGCTAACATGTCAACCTTGGGACCTTCACCTCAAAGCATGTTCCATATTGGAAAAGCTTTTGGTGCATGTAATGCCTTATAAGCTTCCCTTGTCTCACAATTATTAACAATGTGGGATAGTAAATAAAATTTTCTTTTTATTTCTCACAGCTATTCATTTTATTAAAACATGGTGATTAGTCTTTGCAATATGTAAGTTCTCTTCCCGCCATCTTGGAAGGGGTTATTGCCATCACAAAGTTCTCATAAAAGACCTTTCACTTATGGCTATTGCCATTCAATGGTTATCAATACTCTAGTGGGCAAGATGTTACTTGGTGACTTTAGATAGTACGATATATCAATATGTATACAATATTTTCTTACTTAATACTATAGAGTCATTTACTCTAGTATAAGCATCAACAACGCTGAGGTTATTCCATGAAGCATAAATCCATCCTTGATTATAAGCATTTAATTTTATGGGCAGATAATTGTCATCACAAAATATTTTATGTAAGCAAATCCTAATAGATGTCATGTTCATATGAGATCGAAACAAGACGACCGGTCCATCGTTGACTTGGGAATGCTTGTTTGATGCCTGTCATTGCCGCTATTTCATCTTTTTCTGAGTAATATTCTGTTGTTTTCCTTTGCGCAATCTTGTTGTGGAGGTTTTTTTTGTTCTTTTGGCTGTATTCAGTGATGTTTTCAGAAGTGTCGGTGATCGAGATCTCTTTTTGGCTTGTCGTGACCCCTCTTTTGTCTCTTCTGAGGGGTTTGGGACTTGCAGCGAACCACACATTGACATCTTTCCACGTTTGCCCTCTTGGGCAAACATGTGGCCTTTGAGTTTGTTTTTTAATAGTTATGGCTATTGTTAGACAGGATAATGCTATGGGTATAGAATCCATGAGTAAAGTGGATGCTGCCAAACCAAGTTTCAAACGAGCTCTTCATGGGAGTCCGAAAACCCAAATGTCAGGAAGGAATCTTCAAAAGCAACCTTTGAGGATGCCCAAACAAGATCCCAGAAAGAATGAGAATGGCTGCATGAAAGTAGTTGATGGTTCATCAGTGCTAAAACTTCAAAAATCGGATGTGCAAAGTAATATCAATGAATTGGAAATCGAGGTTTGATCGTTTGGTTTCTAGGTCTTTGCCCTTCGTTGGCGGCCATCAAAGATTGGGCAAAAAAAGCTTGGAATACTAAAGGTGAGTATATGGTCTTTGTTTATTTGAATGGATGTTTCCTGATTTTCTTTTCCTCAGCTATAGATCAAGAATTTATATTTCAAGGTGGGCCATGGTGTTTTTGGATGGGTGAGCTTGATCATGAGACCCTGGCACCATATGTTCAAAGCTGATGAAGAACTGACTTCTGCAGCACCTGTTTGGGTGCGACTGTTTGGGCTTCCGGCTAAATGTTGGAATCAAAATGTTTTTACGGCGATCGGTAGTACTCTTGGGACATTTATGATGACAATTGATGCATCCTTATAGTTGGAACAAATGATCTATGCTCGTATATGCATCTTAATGGACCTTAGCAAACCCTTGCCAACGAAGATCTCTCTGGTTGTGGAGGAGAAATGGGACCAGGTTCTGGCCTATGAAAACATTCCTTTCCAATGTCGTATTTGTCATGAATATGGTCATCTGTTCAGGAATTGTCCGCAAAAAGTTTCAGAACTGCATGTGGAGAATAAGCCTTAGGATGATTTTATCATTCCAAAGAAGACTAAAACAACGAGGAAAAATGGGCAAGAACACACAGAAGGAAGTAACAACAATAGATTTGCAAGTTTACAATAGGATCAGGCAAATAAAGAATCGAATGATCTTATGGAGTCACAAGTTTCAGAGACACAAGTGAACAAGCAGAAGGCAGTCCTAGATCAGCTAGTGGTGGAAGACCAAAATCGGCTTGTTGTATTTCAAGTGCAACTGACTCAGGATGCAGCCCGTACCACTATGAAAAGCTATCAGCGTAAAACTAAGTACCAAGACCAATTTGTGAATCAGAATCAGCAGACAAGATAAGTGGAACAGACGGAAAAAGCTCTAGTTTTGATGGATAATACCACCATGCAACAACAAACAGCCTCCCCTTTAGGTTTGGCTCAGGAAAAGAGTAAAAAACTAAAGATGGACACTAACATTAAAGCTGGTCGCAAATCAAATCAAATAACCCTTCAGCATGAAGGTCAGAAGTTGAGTAATGCAAGAACAGTTCGGGATTTGTCCCAAATTTTCCAACAACCTTCTCAATGAAAGTGATAACTTGGAATATAAAGGGGCTGAAAGGCAGCCCTTCAAAAGTACAAGAAATCAAAAGAATCAAAAAGGATCATCCTATGTTGGTCTTTATCCAAGAGACCAAAGCTTCCATAGAGCTTATGTCTGTGTTAGCTAAAAGAATTTGGCCCAAGGCCGAACAACTATCTATCAGTTCACAAGGTGCTTCAGGAGGCATTACTTCGTTATGGGATCCGAAGGTAATTACAGTGATGAACTCTTGTGCAATTAGAGGTGCCATGCTTTTGCATGCTTATTCTAAGGTGGATGCCCACCATTTCTTACTCATTAATGTTTATGCCCCTATTGATCTTGAGGACAAGAGACAACAATGGCAAAATATATCTTCTAATGATCAGATCTTTTCCAGAGGTGCCGATTATTCTTGGTGGAGATTTTAATACTATCCTTAACCTTCAGGGGAAACAGGGGGGGAATCTTCAGTTGGATTCTAGTTCCTCTATTATGTCCCACTTCATTAAGTCTCTTCCTTTGATGGATGTGCTTACAGGGAATGGAATGATGACGTGGTCCAATTGGAGACAAGGACAGGATTGTATCCTAGAAAGACTGGATTGGTTTTTGGTGTCTAAAGAATTTTGGTTGCAGGAATTTGTTCCTAAGGCTCAGCTTCTTAATAACATTGGTTCAGATCACTGGGCAGTGTGCTTGGTGATGGGGAAATCAGCTCCGTACCAGGTTCCATTCAGGTTCCAGCTGATGTGGCTTCGACATGAAGATCTTGGTAAGTGCATTCTGCAGTGGTGGCTGGAAGGAAAGCCAAGGTATGGTACTCATATGTTTACTTTTGTCAAGCATTTGCTTTATCTAAAGATCAAGCTCAAAGCCTGGAATTGGAATGAGTTTGGGGTTATCAAGCACAAAAAACTCAAGATTTTAGAACAGCTGGAAGCGCTGAATTGACACCTTCGGAATTCAGGAAGCACTACGGATATTCTCCACAAAGAATGTCTCCTGAAAGCAGAGTTACAAGAATGAGAAACCAAGGAGGAAATAATGTGGAAGCAAAAATCTAGGATCTAGTGGCTTAACAAAGGGGATAAAAATTATGCCTTCCATAAATTATTATCGTCTAGACGGGTCCACAACCACATTAACTCTCTTACTAAAGGAGATGGGAACAAGGAATACTCTCTAGAGGGAATGAAGAAATTGGCTCAACAATATTTTCAACAGCTGTTTACAACTCAACCTCTTCATTTGTCATCCCAACAAAAAGTGTTAGATACTTTGCCTTGTTTTATTTCTCAGTAGGAAAATGAGCAACTTGTTCAGCCAGTCATGGGAAAAGAGTTACAAGGGGTAGTGTTTAGTATGAAGAAAGGTAAAACTCCTGGACTGGATGGTTTCCCAATTGAGATCTACCAAGCTTTCTGGGATTTAATCAAAATGGACCTCCTTCAGGGGGTAGAAGAGGGGTACAGATGGCTAAAACAATGCTTAAGGAAATTAACAAACCTTTCATAGCTCTCATTCCCAAGGCTAATGAGGTGGATGATATTTCGGGTTTTCGACCTATAGCTTTGTGTAATGTCCTGCATAAAATAATTACCAAAGTCATGGTAGAAAGGTTGAAACCTCTATTTCACAAGATTATATTCTTTGAACAAGGAGGATTTGTTCCTGGGCGCTAAATACATGAGATTGTGTTAACTCAGGAAGTCCTTCACTCTATGGACATCCAAAAATCTCCATCTACATTTTTTCAACTGGATCTATCTAAGGCATATGATAGAGTGGACTGGGGCTTTTAATGTCAAGTTTTGGCCCAATTCGGATTCTCTGTGGAATGGATAGATTGGATCAAAACCTGCTTATATTCAATTTCCTTTTCTGTCTTGGTGAATGGTACTCCATCTCAGATCTTTGGGGCTTGTAGAGGGATATGACAGGGAAATCCCTTATCTCTCTTTTTGTTTATTATTTTGGCCGAGTGTCTGGGCAGACTAGCTACCAAAGCTTGTCAGGATAAAAAAAATTCATGGCATACAGTTGGCTAAAACTATTCGCCCATTCTCAAATCTTCAGTTTGTGGATGACTGAATGATGGTTGGCAGAGCTACTTGCTTGGAAGCTCAACACTTTGAGAAACTTCATGTTTTTTCAACAGCCATTGGTCAATTGATCAATCATGTTAAGTCTAGTATTATCTTTTTTCATTGTTCTAATAGACAAAAAGAACAAATTCTTAATATCTTTCATTTTCGAAGGGGTTCTCTTTTGCTTCAATATTTGGGTGTCCCTTTGGCCTCCAAGCAGATACGAGAGTGGCATTGGCTCGTTAATAAGTTTGACTCAAAAATGCAGAAATGGACGAATAAATGGCTATCTTAAGGAGGTAGAATGACTTTGGTCAAGGTAGTCCTTCAAGCAATGCCAATATATGTTTCCTTTATATTGAATATTCCAGGGACTATCTTGAAACAGGTGGATTCCATATGCCAGAAATTCTTATGGAGTGGTGTGCAAGATAAAAGAAAGTGGTCCTTAGTCAAGTGGGAAACTTTGTGTCGGCCGAAGAAGGAAGGTGGATTAGGCTTCAGATCTTCTTCAAAGCAGACCAACGCCCTTGCTGCTAAACTCTACTGGAGGATGCTAGTTTTGCCTGATGACTTATGGGCTGCCAATATTAGAGCCAAATATCTGGAGAACAATCCACCTGATAGAATTATTCGGTTATCCCTTCCCACCAAAGGTTCGCCTAGTCTTGTCATCCTTAAAGTTGGTGAAGAAATTATTAAAAAACTACTCTTTTGGATTGTGAATAGTTGGCAAAAGGCAATTTTTTGGAGGATATGCATTATATAGGATGGATAAAGGTAACACATTATGGTATTCTTGCCATTCATCCTTGGGAAAGTGGTGAGTGTTGGATTCCGATTTCGAAATGGCCTATTCACATTGGGCAGGAGGAACAAATTCTGCTTAATACTATCCTAAAGAATTGTCCTCTCTCCACTTCTAATAGGCCGTATGGGGGAGTTCTGCTACAAGTATTTATACGGTTTCCGTAGGATGTGCTTCTTTGACTAAGGGCACCCCTCATCCTCTTAAGGACATCTTTAAGCACATATGTCAGCCTGCTATATGGCCTAAGGTTAGTTTTTTTGTTTGGTTGATTTTACAAAGAATAGTCTTAACTGGTGTTCATCTTATGAAGCGTGGATTTTATGGTCCTTTTAGATCTGCCTTATGTTTGGAAGATGATGAGACCATTTCTCATCTATTCTTCCAATGTCCGTGGGTTATACCCTTATGGCAACATCTATCTACATTGTTTAACATGCATTGGAATAATATTGGGTCTTTTGAATCACTGATTAAAGATTGGCAAGGACATCTTCCTAAAGCCCAAAATTTATTGTCAGCTCTATGGACTGGCATTTTCCTTCTCCTTTGGAATATCTGGAAAGAAAGAAATAGCAGAATTTTCCAACAAGTTAGTAGAGATATATCTTATGTTTGAGAGAAAACCAAAACCAATGTTGTTGAAAGCATCAAACATAAGATTTCTTTACCTCCTATTCTTACCTCGGAATGGGAGCATATTTGTAAACAACTGTCTTTGCAACCCAAAGATTCTACTATGCCGGCTTTTCGGCAAAAAAAAAAACTCAAGAGGGATGGTCAATGGATTGCTCCCCCTCTGGGGTATGGGAAATTGAATACTGATGGAGCTTCTAGGGGTAATTCGGGTCTTGCAGCTATGGGAGGCATTGGTAGAACCTCTGATGGGTCGGTGGTGTTTTTCTTTGTTGAAAATTTGGGTACTACAACTAATAATCTAGTGGAGATCAACACTATGTACAAAGGCATGTAGGGGGCTTTGAAAAGTGGTTGGCAAAATATTCAAATTGAATCGGATTCCAAAGTGATTGTTAGCTTGTTATTTGATTCGGAAGAAGGCCATAGTTCAAACTAATGGATGGCGAGAGAGGTTTGGAAAATAAGAAGATTGCAGGAACAATTTCAAGTGGTGCATTTTAGCCATATTTCCTGAGAACGAAACAAAGTGGTAGATGGGCTGGCTAACTGGGCTCTGGATAACCATAATCTTTTCTGCTATGCCCTGACACCTATATGGTGGTCGGACAAGCTCCAACAAGACATGGGGAACATTCTAAATTAAGATTCTTTATAATATGGTCATCCAGATTTCATCCTATAGTCCATGACCGCAAAAGCATTAGCTATTATCACCAAATTTAGGGTCCACTATGGCTCAATGACGTGTAGGCACATATAGTGTCTTGACATCTTAGTGATCAACAGGTTAATTTATGAAATTTAAGATAGGTTACATGTCAATGGATTGCCTATCAATGTTGGTTAACATTCCCATTTGTTATCGATTCAAGCTATGTGGTTGGCTTGTAACTGCCTTAATGTTCGTATATATAGTCGCTTTCAGATCTATGAGGGCATGGATATACATGATAAGAACGAGACTAAATCCAAAGGGTGAGAGCGAGTGAAATTTATACGTCATTTCATGTGTAGGTATTTTACTTCACAATACAATATACACTCAATCATGGATTTGGATCCTTACGTAAGATTATTATTCTTATTCATGTGTATATTGATGATGTGTGTATCTCTATTTGAATTGTTTGATTAGAGTAGAATGTTCGGATTAAGCAGTTGAGGTTGTGCCTAATACAAAACCACTTAATATTGGTATTGTTGCTGGTGTGCCTAATACAAAACCACTTAATATTGGTATTGTTGCTGGTTGAAGAACATGGACAACACTTTGTCGTCATAAAGAGAAGCTTAACATTGGTAAAGATGTGGAAACCTGGAGAAATGGGAAAGGAATTATTAATGTGGCACTGGGCCTTCCTGTTTGAGAATGGAGATATGAGAGGATGGATAGCGAGAAAGTTATAGAGAAAGTCAAACAATTGTGGGAATGAATAAAAATATTTGAAGAACTATGCTAACATCTCATTGAAAGAGGCTTCCATCATCATCTTCACTAAGACTAGCAAACAATTTTTGTAGACTGTGCTGGCTGAACCATTTAAATGGCTCATTGATAACTTAAACCAAAGAAATGTCAATATGTATGTTCTTCAATATGCATGATAATTGTGATATGTTGCATATGAAGCTTGTGAATTTGGGGAGAGCCAAAGATGCATTTGTGGCTTGAGAAATTGGTTTATGACTCTTGTATAGACCAATACATTGAACATTATGTCCTTAGACAAGGTATAAATATAGTTTTGCATATATAAGCATATAACTGATTTGCATTTGTCCCTACATTGGATTTACATGTTTTGGATAAACCATGGATGCGACAATAGTTTCCACCTGAAATTGAGCAGGGGGAATCGATGCCTTGGGGGTGTGGAAGACTTGTATTGTGGTAGAAAGAATGGCAGAACTAGACACTGTCAGAGGCAAGAGTGAGGTGCTAGTTGTACAAAGGAAGATTATCATATGCATCTTTTGAGATTCAGAGACAATGTTAAAAAGGAGCATGAAAAGGCACACACTTGTGAAGGTCAAAATAAGAGAAAGTAGGTTTAGAACTTGAGAAATATCCAAGCAACACAACAGATTTAGAGGAGAGACTTAGTGAGGAAAAATGTAAAAATAAAAGATATAGAACAAAAAGTAGACACAATCCTGTTTAATGGAGGATCAACAAGAAGCCAAGGGAAATATTGAGAGGAAAGCTAATACAATCATATTGGAGTAGCAGATTAGAACTGGGAAGAAAATATTGCAAAGGGTCAATATTTGTAAGAGGAAGAGAAAGTTATTAAGAAGATATAATACAAAATTATTTGAAGTTCAAAGATTGACAAGAAGAAAGATGCTAAAGTTGGGGAAATATCCATGGATAAATCAGGCCATGTCAATGCCGACATCAATGAAAAACAAGAAAATGAAAGAGTAAGAAAAGAACACGAGAAATTGAGGAAGAGAAACAAGACACGACTATAAGATGTTGTTTTGAGGAGTCAAGCAAGCATCAAAGGAAGAAACAATGCATCTAAAGTATGAAATATTCATGTTGATAAGTTAAGACATTGAAGGCATTAGAGGGGAGGATAAAGAAGTTGGAGACAACGTAAACCATGTCGTCCTTGTGCATATTGGTTAAAAGCAATATTGTATGGCTTTGACACCTAAGAGAAAGAAAGAAAGAAATAAATTATATTAATGTCCACAGATGATCAAAAGTAGGTCAACGGGACTCGAGGATACAACCATTAACAATAGAAAGTTCAAGGAAAGAGAATTCAAGAAACTAAAGTACATAAGATGAAGTAAATCACTGTGTCACTAAGAAAGGGGGTAATGGAACCAATACAAATAGCAATGAGGGGCGAACAAGAGCGTCCAAAAGCATTTGTCGATGAAGATTGGAAGACCTCATCAAAAATCTCAGTCTGTGCCTGAAGTGGATATGGTAGTGTTTGTCGGGGAGTAGCCAATGTCGGAGGGGTCTGGTTGGGAGATCCTAGGGTGAAGCAAATCCCTTCCTCTAGAATATCCCCTAGCATTCAAGGTTGAGGTACGTCCCATAGTACAAAAGAAACTTGTAATGTGGGTCTGTCCTTTTGGTTTAGGGGACGACTGATAAGTAGTAGGTCCATGTTGTCGAGAAGGGGCAAAACCATGTTAGCAAGAAGAAGTAGATCCATCGTGCCGAGCGAGAGCAGGATGGGGGATCTAAGTACTCCGAGTTGTAATCATATGTTGAGATAAGTGTCGCCTGACTGATTTATCAACTCTAATGTGTGATGCACCGGTGTCCAAGGGAGGCTTATCACTGTCAATCATCTTGATGGGATGGAAGAAAGAGGTGATTAATATGGATGCATTAGAGGGTGAGGACCTCGCAAAGATAAAGAGCCAGGCACTGTTGTTTTGGATATCTAAAGAAAGTCGAAAAAGAGTTCGCTGAGTCCTTGTAGAGGCAGTGATATCGTCCTCAGAGATCATTGTAAATGGGGCATCTGAAAATGAAGTGTTCCTTGGTCTCCACCTCTTGGAGGGAGCAAAGACGACAAATCTGATCTGAATGAAGAATTTGGTGATCTTTTTCAACCGTAGCCGGTGAGAGCACACTCTCATCTGGCCAAGAGGAAACCTCAAGCCATGGGACCAATTGTGTTGGTGATAGTGAGGGTGACAAATAATACCATCCACTACTTGTAAAAAATGCTCGACGTAGAAAGCAAGCTTGGGGTTGAGAGACTCAAGGGGGGAGATCCAGGTGGTCTGAATATAATGTTTGTAGATGCCCTCTCTGGCAGCTCCAGTGATGACGTCCTTTGTGGGAAGGAGCTTGGGGGAGGGCACATCCAGGGAATACATAAGAGGGGGTAGTCGATCCATAGAGATGCAAATGGAAAGGAGCAACCTATTATCAAAGTACCAATAGTGTCGGTGTCTGGTGGGGACCAATGAAGCAATCCTATCTGCCTTTTTGAGGAGCAAAGTGCTAAGTATAGATATCTCTCTCGACTAGCAGTTGAGTCCCCTATGGACTTGAGTGTGTGGATGTAGAAAGTAAGCCTGAAGATAGTCTGAAGGCATAGCGGTTGGGCGGAAAATTCGGCTTGGATGAGGTGTTGAGGAATTTTCCGCTTGCAACGGATCATGTGTTGTAACATGCGAGTTTGGACCCTCTCAATATGGGCCCAATCAACGATCCCCAAACTAGGTCCCCACACCTCTGAACCATATAAAACTGTAGGTTTGATGACTCCATAAAAAAGGTGTAACTTGGAAGGAATGTCTTGAAAATGGATCTGAAAACATTCATGTTCTAATATAGAAAGATAGACATACCCCTTGCAAAGGTGCATATGAGAAGTAGACTTCATGCTAAAGCATGTACCAAAGAAGTGGACCCCCAAATAAGTGCAGGGTGATGCGATCTTTAGACGTTCCTCTTTGTAGAAAAATTGGAATTTGGAGAGAGAGCACTCGAAGATATTGAAGATCATAACCTTGCTTTTACTAAGGCTGACCACAAGTTAGTCAAAGTTTGCAAAAATGAGTAAGTGCATCAAGTTGCCGTTGTAAGCCCTCAATAGAGTATGAAAGGAGGATAACATCATCGGCAAAAAGAAGGATAACTATAAGCACCTCATGCACAAAACAACCATCATATATATGATTATGCTGTCGAAGGAACCCCTCCAACTCATCAATGTAGATGCTGAAAATTGTTGGTGAAAGAGGGCATCCTTGCTTGACCCCAATGGTACTCTTCACAAAGTCAGAAAAACCATGTGAAGTACGAAACTGCCCAAGCACTTTCTCATAAAGCCTCCAAGTGGTAGTAATCAAAGAATTTGGAATACCAATATCTCTCAATTTCTTGAAAATCCAGTGTCTCGAGATTGAGTCAAAGGCTTTCTTGAAGTCAACAAAACAACAAAAGACTTTAGAAAATATGTGACGAGCTTCTTCAATAATAGCCCAAAGTGTGAAAATGTGGTCGATAGTCTTATAGTTCTTTTTGAAGCTAGCTTGTTCCCTAGCTATGAGATTATTTGTCTTTAGGTACTCTTACAATTGCATGTCTAACACTATGGAATAGAGTTTGGCAAATGTATGCCCTATCATAATGGTCTTGTAGTTGCCAGGGATAGAGAGATCTCCAGACTTATGAATATGGTGAATAATGTGATGGGATCGTGATTGAGGGAAACTAAATACACCACCTTATTAAAGAGAGTGTGGCAAGGTGGGAGGCAAGGGAATCCACCCATATTTGATGAACTCAGCGTTGAGACTTTCATAAGCAACGATTTTGTTGGTGCACAATTTCAAAATAGCTCTCTTGACGGAAGAAGTGGAGAAAACATAGGAGGATGGTGGTAGGGTGGGGGCAGTGGTGACAGGATGGACAAGAACACCATAGAGGGGGTGATGTCGGAAGCTTTGTTTTTTCTCGAGAGAAGAGTATGCCAAAAAGTCTGAGGTGAATGTTGGAGGTCAACAAGGAAAGTAAGCAGTTTAGATGCAAGAAACTCTTTGTTTCCTACATCGGAGAAGATAATGGTACTCCCTATGGAGGGTGGGTATGGAGGGAGGTTCATGGGTGAGAGAAAATCAAAGTCTTTGATGAAAGGATTTACACGCATCATCATACCACTAGTTCATGGGGCAGGTTTTGTGGTAGATAGGGTATTTGGAGCAATGAATAGTGTCGGGGCAAGACTCAAGGGCAACATCCCAGAGGGCTTGACGTAAGAACTCATACATGGAGTCGGTGGTGTTAAGAGGGAGGGAGTAGAACCTAGACATAAGAAGGGAGAGACAGGCAACATATTCAATGGTGTAAGCATTATTGAAATGGATAGTGGTATGCCTAGAACTAGGGGGTGTGATGGAAGGGGAGAGGGAAGGGGAAGGGTGGGAAGGGTGAGAGCAAATATGGAGGGTGAATGTCAAGACGACATGGCTAGCAAGGGGAAGCTAGGGAGAAACAAGAAAGCCACAAATGTGGGGGATGAGGGATTTGCTAGTAAGAACATAGTCCATGATGCTTGCACCACCACGAGGAAAACAAGTGAATCTACCAGAGTCGGAGAAGTGAGGAAGTTTGTTGAGAATGTGAAGGCTCTGAGGTTCACCCAATCAGAGAAGGTGTCTCCCATAGGCTATAACTGTAGGTTTCCAGTTAGTAGAATCTCTGTAGACCAAACTCCTCAAGATCCAACTCATGAAGACATAACTAATCCTGAGCAAGGTTGTGAATAGGAGTCTAGAGGTTCCTTGTATGGGCATTAAAATCGCCCAAAATAATATCACCAATAGTGGAGTACTGAGAGATTTGGATAGAGGTCAAGGTACGGATCTTCATTAGCGTGAATGGCCAACATAGAAGTCGCAGGGAGGAAGTAGCACACAACTATGAAGACATCCCAAAAAGTAGGTGGAGCCCTCTGAATCTGTATCCACAAGTATTTGGAGTGCGCATCAGAAGCTACAAGTGAAACTCTAGACCTGAGGGTATCTCGAATGAGGCAAGCCACCACTTAAACCACGAACACCACTTGATCTCCGGGTCTCATGACAAGAAGCCAAAATCCATGAGTACCCCATGACTGGAGGGAGGGCCCATTCGGGGCTCTCATGTGTCTTAGTGAGGAATATGAGATCTCGGGAAGCAATAACATCCTGGAAGGTACTTGGAGAAGACCATAAAGTGCCATTGCAGTTCCGATACGCATCATCTTGGAATTGCAAGTTGGAAGAAACATCATCTTTATCTCAACCCATACCCACTCTGCCTATAATAAAGTTGACAAATATTGTGAAAGTGAGAAGAATTTTGAATGCTCTATCAGCTTTGGAGTTGGAAATACGTGAAGAAATTGAACTTAATTGGTAACATTTGCATCTCATAGACAAGGAAGAAGTCAACACAATGAGCTGGATTGAGAAAGTCAGCATCACATTGAAGAGGGATTGCAATTCTACAATGTATTGGTTAAAATTCGGAAGAATCGGATGTGCCCACCACTCTTGGATTAGCTGTAGTTCTAGTGGCATAATTACCCTTCAAATAATAAGAAAACCTAGATGTCTACTTTCATGGATCCTAATGTTTCCCTACATACATATGGTGGAGGCAAAGACCCTACAAAACTTTGGTTTATTCACACCCTTGTATGATAAGTTTAGAAGGTCTATGTAAAAACAAAAGATAGTACAACTTGAGGCCTCCTTGAGAAGCCATGCGATTAACTGGCTTATTGAATTGAAGTAGCAAAACAATGACAGCCATGAAAAGTCATTGCATTTGTAGAATGGAGGGTAAGTACAACTCTAGGTTCTTCTATGATCAACACCATATTTTAGTAGTCCAAAGATTGAAGGGCATTTGAAAAGCTTAAGATAAATCTGAGAGAGCTATGACAAAATATTCAAGGATTTTCTGAGCTGAATTCCCTCTAGAGTTAGCCAAGATTTCGAATTGGAATGGTTTACTGTGAGATTTAATGCAAGATTGAGGAATCTATTGTGTCAGCACGATTTCTTAATTTGTAAAGAAACCTTAAATAGAGCTAGGGGATTCGAAATTCATTACAACTCGCATCGTTCTGGAGTTAGCAGTAAATTGAAGAATCAAACCGAGGATATGTGGAACCAATTAAAAGAGTTGATGCCAAAAAAGTATCATTTTTTATCCATGCTACATTACTATGTTGTATTTATTGCTTACATATAGTAATGAAAGGCACATCCATTGACAATCAATGACTTTCTATGGAATTTATGTATCTTCAGTGTCTTTGGAGACCTTTCAACTTGAGATTGCCTACATAATATAAAATCACAAGCTGCCAAGGAACAAAGATCAATGACAACATGAACACACACAATGTAGAGGAATGCTACCATAATACGGAGATAAATATGTAAACAATGTATTCCACCATATCCTATGCCCAAGCTCAAAATCAGAAGTTTATATGATGTCATAGAGCTCCGAAACGTAGAGGAAGATTTAGAGGAGGTATATATTTGATCTATGTACCGGGTGCTCACCTCAACTAAAACTGCCATGTGAAGAACACGTTAGATGTCAAACTATGTATTGTATGTGGCCTTGGAGTTCATGGTATACAGAACTGTCCTATTCTACTGGAGAAAAAGAGTAAAGGGTGGTGAACATGGTGTATGCTGTCTCCAAGAATGTGCTTTTGAGTTCGCTTCATTGACAAGTCTGAAGTTCAAATGTTTTCTTGTCAAGTGACAAACATGTCTTTACAATAGATTTTGAACAGCTCCACAACATTCAAATGACCATCTGCAGGATGTGTAGAGGAAACAGATCCACGACTGGAGTCTGTCTCTCAAAAGAAATAAAATATCAATAGCATTGTTGGTTCCTTATTGACATAACTGGTACGTGCATGTAAGGAAAAATGATCCAAACTCCGAACAAGTAGTATAATTGATCAGGTTGTTATAGAAGAGTGATTAAAGTTGTTGAAGATCGTAATAAAACCAATATGAGCATGGAAGATAAGAGGTTCAAATTTGTCAAATCTATTGTCATTTAGTTTTCAAAAAGCAAGATAATGGACTTTGATCCAAAGGTAGATACAGATATTTCAGGATATATTTTCCCTTGGGTCATAGTAGATTTGGGATTGCGAGTAAACTTGCTGACCGAGGCAACGTAAGTACAAAGGTGGCACCCTTATCAAAATATCAGTTCTTTCTGAAGTGGGTAGATCAACTGTCAACATATTGTGGAACAATTGGGAGTCACGAAAAATATTGAAACAAAAACTTTGTTGTGTTGGAGACAACACCTTTTTTAAACTTTCAATTCTTTCTGAAGTTGGTAGACCAACATATAGGGGAACAATTGGGAGTCATGAAAAATCTTGAAACTAAAAACTTTGGTTCTACACACTAATCACCAACTTCGATAGTTTCGTAATCAACAATCTTAAATGGAGAGCATTGGTATAAGAATGGGCATCATACTTACAAAACTTCTTTATAGATAAGAACTACAAAAGACTAGCAGAATTTATAACTTTTTGTCTTCCTTTCTTTGTAAGCAGCATTCTGGATGTTAGATGTAGAAATTAGAAAGATGTCTATTGATCTACATGCATGGTTTTGTTCACCTTGTAAGCAACATATCATCCCGCAATAATCAACTAGGAGGCACCATCATTCATAATCTCCACATCTATAAATATCTTAGATGGTTCATCACAACTACGATATGGACCATATGTTTCTATATGTGATTACCTGTTGAGATTTGTTATGGATATCAAACGAACCTCAAAAAGGAAATGGCTTATGGACAAGGGGTGCTTTATGCCATGGAAAATTTTGTGTTCAGGAATCACTAGAATTGCCCTGAAACAGTTCCTTGGATTTTCCTGATTTGGAAAATTCATTGAAATGTTTTGGGGACATTTTCAGGGCATTTTCAGGCTCCAAATAGTTGTTTCAGGCTAGTTTGAGGCTGGTGAGATTTAGGAGCTGAAAAAATGTTAAAATGGCTTAGAATTTAAAGAGAACACAACTATGAAATTCATGATTTTTGACTAGCAGGGAAATGTTTCAAATAAAACAACCATGGATGATAGGAGGGTGAAGAAGTTGAGGAATTGTTAATACTTGCAACTCGTATTCTTTAAATAGATAGAAATCTCTTTGGCACCAAAAAGGAAATGGATCAAAGATGTCAAAGGATCTAGTCTCATGTCTTGCAAATATGAAGAATATTCCTAAGGACCAACAAAATTATAGGATGTGGAAATTGAAGATCCTGTCTTAGACATTTCATTTGCTTCTATAGATTTAGGAGGAGTGGCCAAGAGAGCCACATATAGATGGAGTTGAGTCTGATCTGGATTCTACAAGGTCAAATGATATTGATTTTGAATATTTTTAGAGATAAGGGTATTTGTCTTGCTAAATTTGAATTTTTCCCTATAGAGTGTAATCTATACAAAAGCTAGTTTTGAAAATTGTGCAATAAAAACTATATTGCTACATGCGAATGGGTAAGCATGAATTTTGTTAATTTAATGTTAACTGTTACCTTGTAATTTTCCATTATTTTTATTATTATTATTTTTACTATCCATGCCTCCTTGTTTAATATAAGGAGTTCACGTTCCAAGTGCCATCCATATTTTTGATACCATAACCGTTTCCAAGTTTTAGGTATTTTGGCTTTCTAGTCACATCCCATGAGTAGAAGGGTAATCAAACCACCATTTCTTTTGTAGCGAACTTAGCAAAGATGCATTCCAAAGTCAAAGATACTTCTCTACATTCAAGTTAAATATAAAACTCAACAAGATAGAGTTCAATACTATTTTCAGGTCAATAATAGAATTTAGATCAATTTATATAGGAAAAGCTTAAAAAATAAACAATATTGCTAGCTCCAACCTGAAGATGTGATTCTTATACCCTTTTGTAGGCCATTGGACTAAATGCTTTCCACCTTGACTTGTTCATTTAGGTATTCACAATGTAGTCAGTGTCAACAATATCGACATGTATGATCATTGATGTAGTCAATGTTTACTATCTTACATTGTATGAACCACAACCGTTAGAGGAGGCATCAAGTCTACATCCATAGGATACCATCATAGACTTCCTATCTCTGCCTTTTCAAGATACAATCGTTAACATCAGGATGTAAGCTGCTAGGAGTAAGCAAATCACTACATATTCAGTTGATACTTGATAGTAAAGGATCTTTGCCTTTGAAGATCAAGTGTAATTCATATTACTTATTTTGAAAACTAGTTTCTCCATTTTCTTCAAAGATTGGAGAGAATTTCCTCTTAAGTAGGGAAGAAATGATGAACACTTTATTTGATATGGTTATTTTTGAATGCTTATTTACATAAGAGAAGCATAGTTACTAGGTTCAACTACATTTGGCCCAAATGTAGAAATATTTGCATTTTTTCCGCCTCATGGATTAATGCGTTCGGTTTGGACAAGTTTTATTATTAAAAAATTAAAACATTAAAAAAGCAAAAACCCTAAAAAAATCCTGTCGTTTAACGACATGAACCTTAAAAAAAAACTTATTAATATCGATGATTGGGCATAAGTAAAACACAACACAACGACGATTGAGCGACACGTGTAGCGAAGGCAAATAGTTTGGCGGCAGACGGCGAGCAGTTGAACCCGAATGACGCAGGGAGGGGAGTGTAGAACGACACAAGCTGCAAGAAGTGGAACGATGCAATAGGGAGTGGTGGAGTCTGGACGCAGAATGATGCAACACGGCAACAACACACCAGGAGTTTGGTGGCGAGTCTGGTCGATGGACGCTAGGAGCGGTGAGTTTGGTCTAGGTAGGTCTGCGTTTTGATTTTTGTTTTGTTTTGTTAGGTTTACTGTTTAGCTTTAGATTTAGGTTTAATGAATGTATTTTTAAATTTTTTTTTTTTAACATTTAAATTTTATTTTATTTTTATGTAAATGTATTATTTAATATTTATTTTATTTTTTAATTATAATTTATAAGGTAAAATTATTTTATAGTTAAATTGTAATTTATTTTTTATAATATTTGTTTTAAATATTTTTCATTTTTTTATATTTTTTTGTTAAATTTAAGTTTTCTTTAAATCGTAATTTATTTTTTATAATATTTGTTTTAAATATTTTTCATTTTTTTATATTTTTTGTTAAATTTAAATTTTATTATATTTTTCATTTTTTTATGTTTTTTGTTAATTTTAAATTTTATTATATATTAACATATTATAAAAAATAAATTTTTTATGTTTTTTGTTAATTTTAAATTTTATTATATATTAAAATATTATAAAAAATAAATATAATAAAATTTAAATTTAACAGAAACTATAAAAAAATGAAAAATATTTAAAACAAATATTAGAAAAAATAAATTACAATTTAAGTATAAAATAATTTTACTTTATAAATTATAATTAAAAAATAAAATAAAATCTATTAAAAAAAAAAATATAAATCTAATAATAAATATTAAACAATACATTTACATAAAACTAAAATAAAATTTATATTTAAAAACAAATATAAAAAAATAAAAAAATTTAAAATAAATATTATAATTATAAAATCAAATTTAAAAAAAAAAATTAAAATAAATATTATAATTATAAAATCAAATTAAATCTATTAATAATTGGATTTTTTAAAATAAATTTTAACTTTATATTAATTTATTTAATAGTAAAAATAAATATTATAAATTATAATTTAAATAGAAATACGTTTATATTTTATATTATAAATTATAATTCTAAAATAGTAAAATCTATTAATAATTTTGATTTTATAAATTTATATTTTATAACATGGAGAGAGAGAGAGAGGATTGGAGCTTTGCAATGGGGAGACGAAAAGTCATCCTCCATTAATGGTGCTTCAATCTCTCTCCTTGCGGCTTGCCTTGGTCACCTTTGCTTCTTTTGTGCCTATTGCTTTTTCAATACTTGGTGCAAGTGGTACTTTCTTTTATTGTTTTAACCCTTTCCTTTATGTTTTTGTTTGCTATATTGTATTTGCGTGGTTTTTTGGGGTGCTTTGTTGTTTATTTGTTGTCTGCGTTGTGGTGTATGACCTATTTACACATGTGCGTCCCTTCTTGGCCACCCTTTACGTTGCCCTTGGCGATTTTAAAGGGGCATGTATTAATTGGAGAAGGTTATGGAAACCCTCAGATTTGATGGGTTTGAGCGTGCGGAAAAGGGGAAGCATGGTGATTTTAATGAGTCAGGTGATTCTGCACGAGATGTTAAGATTTGCAATAATAAGAGCGTTTGTCTTGACTTGTCGTAGGTGGAATTTGATGCGTCTGGAGTGCCAAAAAGGTTATTCAGTGATATTCTCTGGCAGGAAGAAGCGGTAAAACACTCGAAAGGCACTGAGTTCATGGCGTGCAGAGAAGAATATGGCGAGCAGTAGTGCAGTGAAGACCAAATGGGTAAGCTTTCTAGCCCTCCAAAGACCTTGACAATTGTTCCAAATGTTTCCATGGAATCTAACCTGCAGCAGGAGGAAATCAAAGTTAAAAATGTAGGGATTTTCTTTGTTTGTTTAAACAAGAACTCTCTATCCTCTAGGATTTATTTTGATAATTGGCTAAATTTTGTTTGGGGCAAACCCCTGGGCTTGTATAATAGTTTTTGTCGGATGATTCAGAAAGGGGTTTTCATGATTTTGTTTAAAAACTCCAATATGGAACGAGGGCTATCAGTAAGCCCTTGTGGAATGTTGGCCAGTCGATTTTTAACGCTGTCCCTTGGAGCCCAGAAATGGATTGTAATGACCTTGTTTTCAAAACTGCTCCGAGATGGGTTGACATTGAAGGATTGCCAATTCAACTATGGAATTTTCTTCCACAGGCATTGAAACCCTTCGGAGAAGTATTGAGAATAGAGGATACTAGGAGGTCTCTTGCTCACATGAATGCTAGGGTTTTAATTTTTTTAGAGCCCTTGGAATTTTTTCCATATTCCCTCAATTTTAAAATGAAGGGAAAATCTCATATCTGCTCTCTCAGAGGATTGGGTGGATTGAATGTCTGTTTTTTTCTAAAAAAGACGACCTTAGGAAAAACTCTCATTTGTTGGTTAATAAGGGAAATATACCTAATAGACAAAAAGAGCAGGAAGACTTGAAAGATGAGACGGTGTTGAATAATTTATAGGTTTTTGAAAATCCTCTGTTCAATAGTATATCTTTGAATGACAGTGCCCCCCTATTGAGGCTTCTGAAAAGAACGGTCTTGAGAATCAAAAAGGAGGGCTTTAGATAACTCCTCCCTCGATTCTTAGGGGAATGGCCCCTCGCAACCTTTTGTTGATAGCTTGAATCCCTTGCCAGACATGATAAATTGCCTCCCTAATAAACTAGATGATGTAATTCTTGAACATTAAAATCTGGTGGATCCACCCTCTGAGGAATATGTGATTATCCTTGCTGAGGCCCCAACTCGTTACACTGCTCCTAATAGCTCGCTCCGGGGCAAACCCGACAATCTTGTTAGTGAAGTTTCTCCTATGGCTATTTCCTCGGATAAAGAAAAATCTGATATACCTGCTTTTGAGATGGATATAGCAGATGGTGATCCCTTGACCCACAAGGATTCTACAAGTGCTGAAAATTGGATGTCTAAAGGAGAAAAAAGACTTAAAACAGATTTGGGCTCTTCACTGTTAGAGCATGTAGCGCCTAAGGAGAAAAAAAAGGTGGTAAAAGAGTCCCCCCACAGTAATCAAGACCATTCCCTCAAAAAGGAGGGTAAGGAAAATAAAGACCTGAACTGCTTCACGAGATTGTACAACAGTGGGGGTAAGCCCCATGGTCAATCTAATTGACCTCTGTCTACCCCCCAGGTTGTGTATGTGGATTGTAAGCTAGAATGTGAGAGGGCTGGAATCCCTTGACAAAAAACAAATTGTAAGACAGTTTAGACATTTGAGAGATAACTTGGATTTTTTATGTTTGCAAGAAGTTGAGGCTATTGGACCTCAGATGTCCTTAATTTTACATTTTATCTAGCCCAATGCTCAACAATTCTCCACTAATCATCAAAGAGGGAAAGGCGGGGCCTCTATTTTGGTCAACCTTGTATTGAAAGAGTGCATTGTTGATCATGGTGTTTCTCCCTGTAAGAGAGCTGTTTGGGTATTGCTAGAAAGACAAAATCAGACTTTTGGCCTGTGTAATATATATGCCCCTAATGACTATAGGGAAAGGTCTGATCTGTGGAATTGGTTGGTAATGAATCTGAAAAAAGCTCCGTGGGTCTTTGGGGGAGACTTCAATATGGTGGAAGAAAAAGAGGATAAAATTGGGGGTGACCACCAGGCTTGGAAGGGCAATGAGTTGTTTTCTTGGTCCAAATTCAAAAGAATGCATAGAGTTGGTGACCCTCTCCAGAATGGTAAAAGCCTAAGCAGAGGAATCTGGGATACCCGGTGCAATAATCAGAGCATGAATAGAAGGCAATACTCCAGACTTGACAGATATTACTTGAATAAGGAAGCATTCACGACGACCCCTATCAAGGATGGTATTGTGGTTACAGTGTTGCCCTTTACTATGTCCGACCACCACCCTATTGAAATGGCTTTTTTGTTGAATAGCTAGGAGAATAATGGTGCCCAGTCCTTCAAAGGGTTATATAAATTCAATGTGTTCCATTTCGCTGATAGAGTGTGTTTGGAGGGTCTCCAGTCTTCCTGGAGCATTGGCAAATTCGCATGTAACTCCAGTTCCAAAATTGACCAATGGAACTCTAGTATGGAAGCCTCAAAAAACTTCGCAAGAACCTATGGGCAGATCAAAACAAAAAGGCGCAGAAAACTTACAAGGGACACTCAAGAGAAACTTATTCATGTTGAAAGCTCGCTGCAGCTTGACCCTGCTAATGGAAAACTTCTTGGAGAACTTAACCTCTTGAAGCATCAAGTTAGGCAGTCATAACTATATTGCAAGGGGGGCACAAATCCGATCTAGATTAACCTGGTTGAAGCTTGGGGATAGAGGCTCTAAGTTCTTCAGATTCTTGAAAGCCAAGCACACTAGATGCAAGATTAATGGAATTGAAGTCAATGGGCAGCTTATGCAGGATGCAACCAACATAAAAGAAGCCTTTTTTGAGTTCTATTCGAATCTTTTCCTTTTTGATGGCTCCAATGACCGTATTGAACATAACAGGGCCCTATGTGATGCCTGCATTCCTAAAAAGGTGACATAGCCTCAAGCTTCTTTCCTTGATGATTGTATCTTGCTCGATGAAATCAGAAACACCATTGATTCGCTCAAAGATGATAAAGCACCTAGGGTGGATGGATTCCCTGCAAAATTCTATAAAGCAAATAAGGAGTGGCTTGCTAAGGATTGTCGGGAGGTCTTTAAGGAGGCCATTGATGTAGGCACACTCAGCCCGGACATCAACAGAGGGGTTATTAAGCTCATTCCTAAGGATGGTAATTTGTCTTTAGTAAAAAACTGGAGACCAATTACCCTCCTTAACGGCTCTTATAAGATCTTGGCAAAAATCCTTGCTAGGAGACTGTCTTCACTTCTGCCCTCTACTGTCTTGGAAACTCAAACTGGGTTTGTTGAAGGGAGATGCATCTTGGACAACTTAATTATCAGTTGGGAAGGTATGTACTGGGCTAGAGATTCGAAGCGGGATGTTGGAATGATCTTGCTTGACTTTGAAAAAGCCTATGACAGAATTGAGTGGCCATTCATTGAGAGAATGCTGCGAGCCTTTGGAATCCAGAATAAATTTTGCAGAATGGTCAATGTTCTCTTCAAGGATGCTTCCACTGTCATTGAAGTCAACGGGGAATCGACAAAATTGCTTGAGCTTTAACACTCTAGTAGACAAAGGTGCCCTCTAGCTCCTTCGCTCTTTGTTCTGGCAGCTGAAGCGCTGCACTATCTCCTTAGATTCTCGGACATAGGGCCTCCAGTCAAAGGAATCTCGCTTCCTAATATTGATGATCTCATCGATGTCCTTTTTGCTGATGATACAACAATCGTTGTCACCTTGGAACAAACCAACTTGGCACAGGTAGCGGATAGATTGGATATTTACTGCTCTGCTTCTGGCTCTAAAGTGGCTATGCATAAATCACACATGCTGGGGTGGCAAGAACAACCTTTTGACTGGTTGTCAAACTATGGTTGGTTCTGGAAAGGGTCGGATGAAATGGTCAGGTACTTGGATATTCCCTTTGCCCTCACACCCTCCTTCAAAAGTATGTGGGAATGGATCTTTGATATAATAAACAAGATTGTAAAATGGTAGGGACATTTACTATCCCTACCAGGGTGGATTCAAGTCTGTCAGAAGGTCCTCTTGTCACACATTATCTACTATTCCTCTTGCTGGCTATTTGGCAAATCCCTGATCAATATGATCCGCAGAATCATAAGACACTTCCTTTAGTCTGATGGGAAAGGGGGTAAGAAAAGGCATGCGGTTTCGTGGCATTTTTGCTTGAAGCCTAAAAATATTGGAGGCTTGGGGCTAAAGGACCTTCGACTGCAGGGTATAACACTCACGATTAAGTGGATAATCGGAGCGTGCAAAGGAAATGAGCCCTGGAAAGTTTTGGTTAGGAATAATATTTTGAGAGGTTTTCCTAAAGGAAAACCACGGTGGAAAGGGTTGAATATAGTTGATCTTCTCATTGGACTCTTCACGGTTAAAGTGGCCGACTCTCCTATTTTCGCTTCCATTTCGTTAGCTTGGGATGTTGTCAAGCCCTTCATCAGTGCTAAACACGTCTTCAATTGGTTTGGGACTACTTGTCAGGGGTATATATCGCTATGGTGGAATTTGGTTCTCAACAAGAGGTCGCTTGCCCTTACTAGGGGCTGCTCTGCCTTTGATTAGTACACTAAGGGATTGAGGGTTTTTAAGGATCTCTATTCTCATGCGGGATGGGCTTCTTGGTCAGAGCTAAAAGATAGATTTCAGTTTCCTGACTCTTAGCACAAAACATTCACCTTGCTCCAAAAAGCACTGAAGGGAAAGAATTATGTGGTTTTCATGGAAGAAGAGGGTGAGTTCTGGGACAATGTGAAGTGGAAGAATGGTCCCCCTCTGTTTGAGTTTACCTCTCAAATGCTTTACAAGAAGCTCTCCTTTTTTAATGTCCCTTCCTCACCGTTAATCGTATCTGGTCTATGGTTGATCCTCTATCTGCCTGATCCTTTTGGTTTGATGTGATTTGGGCCTCTTGTCTTGAACCCAAGAAATCTTGCTTTCGTTGGTTGTTATTGTATAAGAAGTTGGTTGTTGGGTCTGTATTGAGTAATTGTGGTCTTGTTGAACCTTTATGTTTTTTTTGCAGTGAAATTGAAATGGTTGAACATGTTTTTTCCCCTGCCTATTTGCGGCTAAGATGTGAAATTGTTGTTCTAGATGTTGGAATGTGGTCTTCGATTGTGAAATTGGTTGGCTTAATATCGCGTTTGGTTATGTATGTCCTAAGATTAAAGTACACCCTTTCGTTCATAAAATTTGGCTTGTGTTTTCTACTAAAATTTTATGATTTTTATGGAAGCAAAGGAACCTTGAGGTTTTCCAACAAAAGGCTAGATTGCTTACGGACTTCTTAGTAGAAGTCATCCTCCGTATTGTTTTTGTGCAGATTTTCTTACAGCTAAAAGTACCTCAGGACCAGCTGGAGCAATTTCTCAAGACAAGACTCCTCAAAGTCACCTCTAACTCCCTGTTAGACTCTGGAGGATACCCTAAACCGAGCCCCCATCTAGATTGGGCTGTTAGTCACTAGACGACAATCGAAGTAAAACTTTCAGAATGAGTGAGACTACATTAAAAATGCATACTTTGACTAGGCTGACCACCCTGTACAGGGATAGATCAATTCGTCCAACTTTGATCAGAATGGGATTGATTGTTGGCTGACTGCGAATGATAATATGCTAAGGGATGAGCGTAACGATGAGTTGGGCAGTTGTATTCTCAGAGAAGTCGAAGCGACATTTGCACCATTCGATTTGAACCTGTTCCTGAAATTGGTTGATGAGAATGCAGAGATAGTGTCTTCCTCTCAGGGATTGGTTCCAGTTTTGCAGATTTAGGGTGCACAGGAGGAAGTTTGGAAGAAGATTGACGAAAATATCAATATATTCTCTGGCAAGTTGGAAAAACTTATTGAGCGAGGTGGTTCGGCGAACATTGAGGACGTCATGGAGTATGTTAAAAAGAGCAACATGAAAGCCCTGTTGGAAAGAGTTGATCCTACCCTACTCAGAGCGCTGCTAGGCAGATACGATTGGGACCTGGTGATGACAAAAATTCTTCTGAGGGCCCTGATTTCGTGGACTCTGCAGATGGATGTGAAGTGGAAGGTGTTGCTAGTAGTAGGGCGTAGGATTCGTTTGCTTGATTCTGCCACCCTTGGGGTGGCTGCACTTTGATAAATTCGTTTTTTGTTGCTACTACTATTATTTTCTGTGATACTGTTGATACTGCTATTTTTTTGTTGGGCTACTTGTACGGGGCTGTTTTTATATTGTATAATCGAGTACTATGCTTGTTGATGGGGGATGCCCCATAGTATGATATTTCTTTTCTGAGAACTTTGTAAATGTTTTGGCATCTTTGATGCATATATCAGTAATCGATTTTACAATTAAAAAAAAATTATATTTTATAATATAAATAAATCTAAACATTATTTTTTTTAAATAATAAATATTAAAATTAATTAAATAAACCTAATAATAAATTTAAATATATAATAAAATCAAAATTATAAATATTTAAAATAAATAATAATATAAAACTAAGATGATAATTTAGAAGTTAGGTGCTACATTTATCATAATATTATAATTTTTTGATATATTTTATTTTTTAAAGTTATGTCATTTTATTTTTTATAAGTCATTTAAAATTAAATTTAACATTATTTTGATATGTTTTAATTTTTTATAGTTTTATAATTTTATTTTATCTACGTCATTTAGTGAAATTAAAAGAAAATATTTTTACAGTTTTTTAAATGTGTAATAAAAAAATGTTTATAAATTTTTTGCAGGGGAGTAAGCTGCGAATGAGAACTTATCATCATGGCAAGTCAATCGCTTGAGAAGAAATACATTATTCAACGAGATGCGAATCTCAGAAACATGTAATGCACTCTTTGTGGTTCAAATATCACAGGGACTACAACAAGGGTTTGAAACCATTGTATTGGAGGCCCAAATGTGAAGATTTGTCTAATAGCGTCGCAAAAACCCATGTATGTAGCGTTTGTAAGTCAAATCCGAAGCAAATATGAAATAAAGACAATTGCATCAGCGTCAGAATCTTCGAAGAGGGCTAAAATTCAACCCAATCTGATACAGTCTCATTTTCTAGCTCAACGCATTCCCCAGCATCTACCCAAGCTAGCAAAAGTGCACATCAAATGTTCGAATACCAGCGTTCTTTGAAAGCTATGTGGAAGTCGTAAGAAAAACATGAGGTAGACAGATTGGTGGCCTAATTTTTTTATGCAAATGCCATCCCTTTCAATGTTGTTCGAAATCCACATACGAAAGCAATGGTAGAGGGAATCGCTAATTTTGGAAAAGGGTATACAATGCCATCTTTTGAATGCCTAAGAATTATTTTGCTGGAAGAAGAGGTGACATCTATATCTAGTGAATTAGATAAAATGAAAAGGCACTAGAAAAAATCAAGTTGCACTGTAATAAGTGACGGGTAGTCTGACACAAAGTGAAGACCCCTCAATATATTGACTCAATGTCCTAAAGGTTTTATGTTTATCAAATCAATTGATACAAGCAATGATGTGAAGATTGCAGATTTCATTTTCAAATGCATTGAATCTGCGATTTTGGAGATTGGAGAGGAATATGTTGTCCAAGTTATTATGGATAATGCAACAAATTGTAAAGCAGCAGGGGAACCTTCTAATGGGCAGGTTTCCTCACTTGTTTTGGACTCCATGTGTAGCTCATGTTTTAGATCTTTCGCTTGAAGATCTTGCAAAGTTGGAGTGGATAAATAATGTTGGGAAACAAATTTCAAAGTTTATACTTAATCACCGCTTGACTTTGAACTTGTATCGCTCATTTGCAAAGTTTGAACTTCTCTCTCTGGCTGAAACAAGGTTTGCATCTAATTTTATCACTTTGCAAAGTGAGGTGGAGGAGAGGACAGCATTGAGAAGAGTTGTAGTTAGTGAAGAATGGGCACAATCTAAGCTTTGTAAAGAAAGCGTTGCAAAGGACATTGAGAAAATTATCTTGGGTAGTTTATTTTGGGAGGGCGTCGAGAAGACCTTAAAGGTTTTTGAGCCACTTGGCCAATTGTTGAGATTGGTTGATGGCATGAAACCTTGTATTAGTTGTGTATGAGGGCATGGAGCAAGCAAAAGAACAATTTAAAAAAGTACTGACAGATGAAGGTGATGAGTTCAACGTATTTGGGACATTGTGGACATTTGATGGAACATGTTACATCGACCTATACATGCAGCAGGTTGCTATTTGAATCCAAAGTTGATAGAGGTGGATCATGATGCAGATGAAGAGGTAAAGAATGGTGTATTGGCAACAATAAACAGAGTGGTTCAAGATGAAAATGAGAAAGCTAAGGTGAGAAGGCAACTAGCTACATTCAAGAACCAAGAAGGCTTGTTTTCCTACAAGGAAGCACAAAAAGACATTGTTAGTATGGATCCCCATTTATGGTGGCAGACGTATGGTTCTTCTACTCTAGAGTTACAAAAGCTTGCCGTGCGTGTCCACAGTCAGTGTGCCAGTGCATTTGCATGCGAAATAAATTGGAGCATGCATGATTTGATCCATACTAACAAGAGAAACTGACTAGGAGCCAAAAAGCTCTCAAATCTTGTGTTGCTCACAACAATTTAAGATTGCTTGAGCAAAATCTTGCAAAAGAAGATGACAATTTTCATCTTAGAGAACCATCCTTTGAAGGATTTGAGAAAAATATTGATAGTGTTGATGAGCTGGATAAAGGATTTGTTGATGGTGCTAGTGCTAGTGCTAGTGCTAGTTTTGATTTTGAAGCAGGGTTTGATGTTGCAACTATTTGAAACTCAAGTTCTATATCAATTTTGAGCTTAGGCTCTAAACTATGGATATTTTGCTATCTTTTAATGTAATTCAAGTTTGAAACTCTTATACATTTCTCAATTTTGCAAGTGTTAATTTAATTTTCATTTCTTAGTAGATTGAAATATTTTGCTATATATATATAATTATATATTTCCAAACCAGATTTTACCGGGTTTTTTCTGAACTTTTTCAAGAATTCCGCATTCCGCATTTTTTCGCCTCCTGAACGCATTCGGATTTCTGAACCTAGTAACTATGAAGAGAAGTCTATTTTAATATGCTAAATGTGTCTTTTTTGAAAAAAGGTTAGCATGCAAATCCAATATATGTTAAGAAGACGGGGAAGGCTTTGGTGTTGGGCTCTACAAGGGGAGACAAATAGTCATCCTCCATTAGAGCTCCTTCAAGTTTTTCCCCTCTAGTTCATGAAAGTGAGCAAGGAATGGTATGCATGGGCATATGAAACTTGGAACAACATTTTCAGGATTAAGTGTTGATATAGGTGTCCATATAAAGTATAGCCTTGGAAAGGTCAAGTAAAACCTTGCTTGCATTTGCTACAGAGGTAGGGTTAGGTGCTACAATATCCAATGGTAATGCTTTGAATTTGAATAATAAATAAAAAGCCATAGATCCAATTAATCTTGTCATGTTGGTGGAGACAAAGGAGCTGGAGTAGACTAGGGATTTGGAGTTTAAGGATACAAGGGACAAGCAAGAGCATCCAGAGACCTCAAAATCCTTTGTCGAATCATTTAAAAATGACAAAAAGGGGAAGAAAGCAGTGCTTGTTTTGAGTTTGCTAACTTGATTGGGATAGTGGAGGATTATTTTGTAGAAGCTGAGCTGCAATAGAGGTCAACTGAGCACCCATCATTGACAACTTATCCTTCAGAGAATCCATTTCCCCTTTTACTACATCAAGATCATTTTTCCACGACATGTTTTATATATTTGATTGAATTTTTGAACCTTCTAAAAAACTAATGGATATGAAGTTCCAAATTCCATGTCATCCTTGTGAGGAGTTTTTGGAGTGTCTTGACCTTTTCCGTGTCCGCGAGTGTTAGGACCAGCCGTGCACAACCTAGGATGGAGGGTTTTAGGTCTAAAGAAAGTGTACCAACAGATTATACTGTTGCGATTATCTTGCCGAGACGAATCCAATGGCTACTAATTTGCACAAGTGCATGATAAAAAATTCTAGACTTTTTTTAATAAAAATTTCAAACAATACTGTAGTGGCAAAAAAATTAAATTCTTCCTAGATCACAAGTTATGTTTTTTCGATCCTTTAGCTTTTTAGATTATCGCAACACTAGATTCGAAAAAACAATGCCGTGAAAACTGGCCCACATCGATGCTTTGATACCACTTGTAATGAAATTACTTAGATGTTTCACAATAATAGAATAATATATCAAAGAATTAAGAGCAAAATAATTAGATCCACAATAATAATTGATAAAAGAGTAGAATACTGGATAATAATGACTGAGCCATTTCGAGGGGGTAACTTCCACAACAATGCAATAAGAGTAAAATTTGTTCTATGATTCTAAAAGACTAACCACTGACTCCTATGTATACTCTACAAAGCCATGGTTATTCTATAGGCCAACCATACTAAGAACATAAAGAAATGCAATAAGATAATATGAAAGGTATGTAAGCCACAAGTCGACCACACATCCCTAGACACACTATAGGTTAAGGGCGTAGCACATAAAGGACTGCTATAACCGGGCCATTGAGAAATTGCAGGTTCTAGAGGAAGGAAAGGCTCTGAGTGCTAAGAAAGATTGCTCTAAGTATGTATGGTGGTCAGAGAAGAAACTATAGCTAATATTAGTTTAGACGCTTCTACAGTCAATAGTTTTCCTTCATTAAATGAAAGAGAACATATGGGCAGCCAGGATGTTTAAGAGAAACAATTGGACGAGGCTGCAAAAAAAAATTGATGAGGAGATCAAATGAGGGAGTCTGTGTAGATTCAAAAACTCCTTAGGGGAGGAAGTAATTCAGGATAAAGAGGGTTGGATTGAAGCTAAGAAAAGAAAGCGGAAGGATCCACCTGTGACGAGAAATGAGAAGTAATGCAAGAAGCTTAGAAGATCCTTATATGCTAAGATTCCTAGGCATGTTGACAGACTTTCCAAACCTAAGATTGATAAATGAAAGGCTGCATTTGCAATGTGAGAGGGATTGAAGACCTTGATAGGAAAGGAGTTGTTGGGTGTTTTAGGTCTGCAAAAGGTAAGCTAGTTTTTTTGCTTTTTTAGGATGTAAAGATTTTAGATATTAACCTATAATAAGGACAATGCATATTTGCACTAATAATCACACTCGTGGAAGAGGAGGCTCTGTGATATTGTGACAAAAAATGGGTATCTCATATTGTGGAAATACGTACGTCTCCTTGTAACAGAGTTGTTTGGATGATTTTAAACACTCAGAATAAGTAGGTGGGCATTATGTCTGTGTATGTTTCGGAATGAATATTGGGTTAGAATTATTCTATGGCTATCGATGGCTGGAAACTCCAAGAGAATTCCTTGGGTGATAGGGCAAGATTTTAATATGGTTGAAGAAAACGAAGGCACTATTGGATGTCTTTTATTATGTTGGAATGGAAATGAACTTTACTTGTGCGAAATGAAGAGGCAGTGCATTGTGATTGATTCTTTGTGGAAACAAAAAAATGAAAAACATTTGGTTCACCTGGTGCAACAACTAACGGGGTAAAAACAAGATTTATTCTAGACTTTAGAAAATTTAGGTGTGCAAGAGAGTAAGAAATTTGAATGCAGTGAAATTTTACCCCTTTGCTCTTTTTGATCACCACCACATAGAAATGGAGTTTGAATGGGTTAATGTGCAGAATCAAGAACAATATAAATTTGAAGTGTTATTCAAGCTTAATGTTTCACATCTTAAGGACCTAGAGTGTCAATAGGATGTTCAAGCTATTTGGAATTTTTTATGGGTACTTATAGATTTCAGTGTTCTATTAAAACATAGGAAGAAGCTACAAAAGCAATTCAAAAGTTTTTGAGAGTTCCTGGTAGACAAAAAGCCCAAGCCTGAAAAAGTTCATTCAAATTGGCTCAAAAACGGTTAATTGAGGCGTGAAAAATATTCAAAATGCCCCTTTTGATAGTAGGACTCTCAATGAGTATGTTAATGTTAAAGCTGAAGTTAGGGTCTTCCCTAATTATAAAGCAAGCGGTGCTAGAATACGAGCTAACATGATTTGGATGAGGGAAAGAGATATTGGTATCAAGCATTTCTTTAATATGTTGAAGGCTAAGCACTCTAGAGAAAGGATAGAAGCTATTGAAATTGATATCACCATCCTAGTGATCAGGAAAGGATTTTACAAGCAATTTCAGGTTACTATCAAGAATTTTTCCCTTCAGGTGGGGTCAATGTAGAAGTGAAAAAAAAAGGATGATGTGTGATTTGGTGGTTGGGATTAAACTATCTTGAGAAGACTCCTCTTATTTTGATCAAGACATTTCAAAGGATGAGATTAGGATGGCCATCAAGACACTCAAGGATGATAAATCACTACAGTGGGATTGATGATCCAAGAGGATCTGGGTCATTAGATCATACCACACATCACCATAGTTGCACGTCCAACCTTGCGCTAATGTCAACAACTACGTTAGTAGGTTCCACGCCTACGTGCCAATTCATTACTTGCGATTCCGCTCCTGAATTACCACACAACTCCTATAATGTCAGTACTGTAGCCAACAACTCATTAGTAACAACAGTTAGTGATGTCACCACACTTGTCGGTTATGAAGCAGTTGATACCAACTGTTGTAATGGTTCAGTTGATGCTTTGTCTTTTTGCATTGTATATTAATATAGACTTCCATTCTTTGTAGGTTAGCATTGTAATAAGCAGAATGATTTAAGAATAGAGTTAGGAAGTTCTTTGACAACATCATCTGATCTCTTAGATTGTACAAAACTTAACTCAATACAACTTTGCTATTACAGTTTTATAGTTGTCATCTTGTTCTTAGTTTCTTTGGTTTTTACTGCACTACAAGTTCATGTTCTCTATCATTCAGTAAATTGCTTCTGCATATAACTTGCTTAATTCAGTTTAAGTAGGTTGTCCACCAGGTCTCCTCCTGGGTCTTGGAGTAGTGGTATTAGAGTTTACACATTTCATATCATTCCCAAATGGTATCGTGGTGTTTCTAAAGTGTCATCATTGTTTGTATGCCCACTCATACCGGGTCTGATTACAAGAAGTTAGGGCTCAAGACTCGTGACCCTTTGTCATACCTTTACTTCCTTAAATGGGAGACAAATTTGCAACAATGCGAACTCCATAGATGTTCCAAAAAATGATAAATGATGCATTGCAGAGGCAAAGGAGAGATTTGGAAGAATGTCATGCATGTGAATGAACAAGTATCATTGATCACTTTTCGCTCTTCAAGCAATATACTTTTCCAATAACCTCTCATTCTCATCGACCATTTAGATAGACGCCATATAAGATACAAGTCAATCTAGACATTCCTATGTTTGAAGATAAAATAGATGCGGATGCACTAGATAACTGGCTTAACCTCATCTGTTCATACTATGTGGTTAATCACTTCTTTGACCAAGAGAAAATCACATTTGTTCTTCTAAAATTTTCTTTATCAGTTCATAAATGATGGGAAAAGCGCTTCACTTCACATGCAAAATATTTTAGTTTGGACATTTTTGTTCACACATGGAATGGTTTTGTAGAAGCACTCAAAGCCACCTACTATCTTGTTGGAAACTATGATGGCTAGTACATCAGGCTCTCTCAACTGTGCCAAGGCAAAGAGTAGTCTGTGCAACAATACATAGATACTTTTCACACCTTGGTGTCCAAACTTGGGATTCAAGATCTCAGCAGCATCTTGTTCTGAAGAATAGCTCAGGTTTGAGGCCTCACGTCTAGTCAGATCTGGATTACCTGACTATCTCCTCAATTGGGGAAGCCTACAGATATGCTTGCAAGTTTGAATCAAAGGCAAAGGCCAAGACTAAGACAAAAGATTCAAAGTCTCTGATCAAGCAGCAGTCTAAGTCTTCTAAGTAGAATTCCAAATCAGGGAATAACTCCAAACACCTCCAAAGAAGAAGCAACAACCATTAGATGACCAAACTAAGTAGTCCAATATTGGCAAGTGGTGTTTAGTTCACAACTCCAATGGTCATTCCAACAAAGAATGCCATGCTAGGAAAACTTTATTTGCACAACTTGAGGCAACAGGTAACATCACCACAGCATCAGAGAAAGGTAAGCAGATTATGGATTTTGAGCTTAGCGCCATGGTGGGTATCGCAAACATCTCTACTGCCCCTGCGGAAACAAATGAAGTAGAAAGATTGTTCCATTCTCAAATGTAGATCAATGCCCAACCAATACATTTCATTGTTGATAATGAAAGCCATAAGAACTTGATTTCTCTTGAAGCAATTCATAGATTGAACTTGCCACTAATGCCTCACCCACAACCATACTCCATTGGATGGTTCAATACGGGATCTGAGAAATGCATCTCTCAACAGTGTCAAGTGGTGTACAACATCAAGCCTTTCCAAGATAGTCCTTTGCAATGTCGCTCCATTCAAGGTATGTGAAATTCTTCTACGTCGACCATATCTTTATCATCAACATGCAGTATATGAAACAAATCCAAGAAATGTTGTCATAAAAGGTTGGTGATATGAGATACCACATACCAGAAGTAGTTCTAAAGCTAAAACTCATTAGCAACAAGCAATATAAGAAGCTAATCACTTCTAGTAAGAAGTTCATGCTTTTGATGGTAAGATCTGAATGCAAGAAAGTCATGGCGGCACCAACTAATATTGCAATTCCTCCAACATCAATGCCAGAAGTAATCGAGTTACATCGAACATTGGAAGGATACAAGGATGTATTTCAGCTGTGAAAAGAAGTGCCTACATATTGTGCGGTGAAGCATGCTATTGATCTGATCTTTGGACTACCTCTTCATAATGCTTCGTTATACTGCAAATCCTTTGTGGAAAATGAAGAAATCAAGCGGCCAATCCATGAACTAGTGGACAAAGGACATATCAGGTCCAACTCATCGCCTTGCAGCAACCCAATTGTGTTAGCACCAAAGGATGGCACATGGAGGTTGTGCATCGATTACCGAGCACTCAACAAGATCACAGTGAAAAACTGCTATAATTTTTCAAGGATTGAGGATCTTCTGGACTAGCTTTGCAGTGCAAAATACTTCACTAAAATCGATATTAAGTTTGGGTGTCATTAGATTCCTGTTGATCCTATAAATGTATGGAAGACAACCTTTAAGACCAAAGAAGTTTTGTTCAAATGGTTAGTCATGCCCTTCGGCTTGACCAATGCTCCAACCACATTCATGTGGATGATGAATGATATTCTCAGGGCATTCACAACTTCATTTGTCATAGTCTACCTTGACGACATCTTGATCTTCAGCAAAACATGGGATGAACATCTTCGCCATATAAAGCGAGTTCTTGACACTTTGCGGAAACACAAACTATATGCAAACACAGAAAAATGTTCATTTGCCATGCCACAAATTCAATACTTGGGATACATTGTAGTGTGTGACACACAAGGAGTGCATGTGGACCCAGCGAAAATTCAAGTCATCCAGGATTGGACACAACCAAATAATCTCATAGAGCTCGCAACTTTCTGGGATCAGCGAATTTCTGTAAAAGATTTGTACTTGGTTTCTCTCATGTGACTTGGCCTCTAAACCAAGTTACCCAAGATGGCACTAAAGCAAAGTTCAACTGGTTTGCCGCACAATAGAAAGCATTTAAGGAATTGAAACACAAACTCTATTCCGCACCAGTCCTTGCTTTACCAGACCTTCAACAACCATTTGAGCTCGAGACAAACGCCTCTGACTTTGCACTTGGAGCAATTCTGACACAACATGGTCACTCGGTTGCTTACCACAATGAAACATTCACCGCACCGGTAAGGAACTACCCAACATATGATCATGAGCTTTATGCTATTGTTCAGGCATGTGAGCATTGGAAGCATTATATCTTGGGCAAGGAGACTGTGATCCACACAGATCACAAGCCGCTTTAGTTCTTGTAGACTCAAAACTAGTTGCAGCAAGAGTGACATCAGAAATGGTTGTCTTATCTTCAATAGTTCCATTTGAACATCAAGCATAAGAAGGGTAATGCCAATCCAGTTGCAGATTGCTTGAGCTAGCCACTAGTTCTAACTCTCCTTTATGTATTTGACTCATGTGGACTTGAAGTCAACACATGATTAGAATTGTTTCCATTTGACATGGATTTTTACAGATGTCTATTAGAATTTGTCCTGCAGTAATTCAATACCAAATTTCTACTTTTGAGATGGGCTTTTATAACATCTTGGGCACTTGTGCGTTCTGTATGAGGTAGAAAGACAAAAACTAATATTGGAAGCTCATTTCAGCAAGGTTGCAAGACATTTTGAGATTGAAAAGACTCGTGGTGTTGCAAAAGTATTTCTACTGGCCACATCTTAGGTCTGATGTTTCCAAGTACATCAAGTCTTGTATTACATGTGCAATTGCCAAGCTGGTCAACAAGATGCAAGGTATTTACACACCTATGTTGGTTCCAACAAGACCGTGGGAATCCATTTCCATGGACTTTCTCTTAGGCTACCATACTGTCAAGCATGGTAATGATTGTGTTTATGTAGTAGTTGAAAGATTCTCATACCCTATAAGAAAGTAATATCAACTCTATAAACAATTCAATTGTACTTTTAATATGTTTGGATCCACTTTGGAATCCCATAAACTATCTTGTCTGATAGGGACACAAGGTTTTCGAGTCATTTCTGTAAAGCACTTTGGTTTATGCTAGATACAAAGCTGAATAAATTTGTCGCCTTTCATCCTTAGGCTAATGGATAGATGAAAGTGCTAAATAAGATGATAGTGCATCTTCTCAGAGTGTACAACTCTAAGAGGTAACACACTTGGGATCAAAGTCTTCCTTTCTTTCAACATAGCTACAATAGAGCTTTGCACAACGCTACTGTACACAAAACCCTTTTTTGGTTTGTTTGGGTTTCCAGCGTTTGGCACCCATCGACATAACTTATCCTATTTCGCCAACAATAATGGTAATTCCTTTAGCTCAAAAGGAAGTTGACAAAGTTGTTCAATTCATTGAGCACATTTAGCATCTTCCACAACAGGTGCAAACCATTTTGCAATAGAGAAATGTGAAATACAAGCAATGCCATGACAAGCATCGTACACCGCACACCTTCCAATTCGTGATCGAGTCTGGCTACACCTGTAGAAAGAAAGACTGACAATACCTTATCTCAAGCATTGTCCACTTCAATATGGGCCCTACACCATCTTGAAGCATTTAAGAGATAATGCTTTCGAGCTTAATCTTCTGACTTATCTTGGGTTGCATCAGTCTAAAATGCAGAACTCTTGTGACATTACTTTCCATCCCTGTTGGATACTTCAATTCCTGCGGAGACTCTCCAACAGACAAAGATCAATCTAGATTGCAGTGTTCCAATAGAATCGGATCAAGTCATTGACACTTGGGTCAAAAGGACACGTCAACAAGAGATTCCTCTCTTTCAAATCATCAAAGCAGGTCAAGTGCCTTCCCAGGGAAAATGGTTTACAAAAGTGCAGGTTGCCATTTTGTTCCCACATCTTCTTTTGCAACTGCATGTAATAGGGACCATTGCTCTTCAAGGAGGGGCGACTAATCCAAGAGGATCTGGGTCATAAGATCATATCGCACATCACCGCAGTTGCACATCCAACGTTGCACTAACATCAACAGTTGTGCTAGTAGGTTCTGCGCCTACGTGCCAATTCATTCCTTGCAATTACTCCTGCAATGTCAGTACTATAGTCAGTAGCTTGTCAGTAATGATAGTGATGTCACTGCACTTGTTGGTTATGAAACGGTTGATACCAACTATTGTAATGGTTCAACCGATGCTTCGTCTTCTTGCATTGTATAATAATGTACACTTCCATTCTTTGTAGGTTAGCATCGTATTGAGCATAAAGATAGAAGAATAGGGTTAGGAAGTTCTTTGACAACATCATCTGATCTCTCAGATTTTACAAAATTTAGCATAATACAACTTTGCTATTACAGTTCTATATCTGTTGTCATCTTGTTCTTACTTTCCTTGTTTTCTACTGCATTGCAATTTCATGCTCTGTCATTCAGTAAATCGCCTCCGCATATAATTGTTTAACTCAGTTTATGGGGGTTGTCCATTGGGTCTCCTCTTGGGCCCCAGATCAATTGAAATCTTGCAGGGATTTACAAAACCATTGAAGATTGGATGATAGATGAACTCTTACTGTTATATTACAATGCCTTTGAAGTGGGAACCTTGGATGATCAAATCAATAGATGGGTTATCAAGCTGATTCCTAAAGATGGGATAAACTGCAGCTAAAAAATTGGAGGCCTATCACTTTGTTAAATGTTTGATATAAGAACTGAGCAAAAATGCTCGCCTTTAGATTGAACAGGGTGTTACCTCGAATTGTTTTAGAAACTCAAACTAGATTTGTTTAGGGTAGATATATTTGGACAATTCGATTACTAGTTGGGAAAGAATGGCCTGGGCTAAAAAGACAGCAAAAGATTTGCATGACATTGAATGCTTTTGAGAAAACTTATGATAGAATTGAATGGTGCTTTGTTAAGCCTATGATGAAAGCTGTTTTTATTGGGGATAAATTTACAGATATGGTAATGATTCTCTTCAAGAATGCCTCTGCTCAGATAGATGTGAATAAGAAATTATCAGACTCCTTTAATCTGCAGAGATCCATTAGACAAGGTTGCCCACTAGCTCCGTCATTGTTTGTATTGGATGTTGAAGCCCTTCATGCCTTGATGAGAGGCGATAGGTTTGGCCCTCCTGTGAAAGGCATCATCTTTCCAAACAAAGGCAAGCTGATTGATTTTCAATTTGCAGATAACACTGTTCTGTGTTGGAGAAGGAGATTTTTTTGAGAATCTTGACAGAAAGATGCAATTTTATTGTAAGGCTTCAGGTTCTAACATTGTTATGGTTAAATCTCATGCGTTACATTTGGAAGACACCCTTCCTTAGTGGTTTAAAGATCAACAGTGACAGTGGCATGATCCTAATGAGCTTCTAAGAAATGTTGGTATTCTGTTTGCTCTCTTCCTATCCTTGAAGGAGATGGGAGATTAGATTATGAAGAAAACTGATAAAAAAATTGTTAAATGGCAGGGGCATCTGCACTCACTTCTTGTTATATTTCAAATCTGCCAAAGGGTACTTCCTATAATATGTATTTTGCTTTGTGTCAGATGTGCGATGTCAGTCATTCTGAGCAGTTGCACAAAATTGTAAGAGACCTTTTGTGCTTTAGATCGAAAATGTGGTAAGAAAAGACATGTAGTAAGGTGGAACACCTGCACTAGGCCTAGGAATATGGAAGGGCTTGGTCTTAAAGATTTAAAGGCTCAAGGTATTACACTAGCAGTCAAGTGGATACTTAAGGCTTGGGAAGGTGAGGCTCCCTTGAAAGTTTTGATTCAAAATAGTCTAACACAGGTTTATCCCAAAGGTAAAAAAAATGTGGGATAGACTTGACTTGTTACATAGTATTTTTGGGGATTTCAATGTAAATATTGAAGGTTGTGCCATTGTCAAATCTATTTGGAAGCCGTGGGAAAGTGTGAAACATTTGTTTTTATCCATGTATTTTCTCAATTGGGGAGCAAATTTCATGCCTACAGATCCATGTGGTAGAATCTAGCTTCCAAGAATTAAAAAAATGAGTATTTTAAGGGAATGCTTGGCAATAAGCTGGTCTAAGAAGGGGATCAATTACTTTGGTGATATTTTTGATTCTGATGACTAGTTAAATTGGGACCAGCTGAAGGATAGGTACAAACTGAGTGACAGCAATAAAATAACATTCACTTATTTGGTCAAGGCCCTCCTGGAGAAGCATTCTGATTTAGTGATGATTTGGGAATTTGAGATGAAGAGGAGTGGATTGGTGCTCCAAGTTGAAGGATATTTGGATGGTTAGAGACACAGAACCAACTTGAAAACAAAGATGTAGGCTTATATGGTCTCCTATTCTGGATTGAAAGAAATTTTGTTTCAGGTGGCTCCTTTTGTGAAAACAATTGGTTGCTGAAACTCTTAAGAAAAAGTGGGATGCAAGTTGCTAATTGCTTTGTTTGCAGTGAACCTGAAACCATCAAGCATGTTTTCTTTGATTGAGTCTTTGCTAAAAACGTTTGGATGGTCTTTCTTTGCTACAAGAAAAACAGATTGGAATGATGGTCTCTCTTTGGAGTGATTAGAAAAAGTTCTTATTAAAGGATGGTCTCTCTTTGGTAAAAGGAAAATGGCATGGAATGATACATGGACTGCCTCTATTGGTGATGCCTTTCACTCTTAACTGTTTTGACATTTTTTGGTTAGTCTGTTCAATTGAAGTTCTTCGGTGCTTATGGAATAAAATAAATAAAGATTTTTCTGATAATGAGGGCAGAGACCCTACTGACTCCACTAGTGAAGTCACTCTGTCTTCCATTTTTGTGCAGGCCTCTGCACAGCTGAGTATCCATCAAAATGACCTAAGGCAATTTATTCAAATCGGTCATTTGCTCAGAGACAATAGATACATAATACTTGGGGGAAGGTTCCCAAGGGCTTCTCTTCCTCCAAAAGAGTACCAATTCCTTGAAGGAAATGTCCCTGGTGACCTACAAGATGAGGAGGCCCAGGATGTTCTTCAACAGTTTTTAGTAGAAGAAAAGAGTTACAAGGCAGCTGAAATGGAAGGGACTCTCCAGGATTAAAATTTGGGTGTGAATTCAGTGGTGGTGGCGCCCATCAGGCTTGTTTCTTTATCTTCCTCTTCTGAACATCTACAATTTCCATACTCCATTCCTCCTGGACAGGGGAGATGGGTTAGTATAAATGGAAATACTTTATCACCTGATGAAGCATTGGACAAAATATTTGACAGGGAAATGAGACAAAATATGCTGAGAATGAGGTGTCCTAGAAGGTTTGTGTCTAATGCTGCCTTTGATCCTGAAGATGATCATAACAATTTCTCCATCAAGCCATCCTCAGATATGTAGATTGTATCAGGTGAAGTTTCTTGTCCTAAGCCGCCTGATCCAGATGTTCCAACCATGATGAATTTTGACCCTAACACTAATTGAGAAAGCAAGGTTAGAGGTGGATCAGATCAAGTTAAGCAGATTGAAGAAGTGGCCATATGATATTGATAATATTGATCAACCTGTTTCAATTGTTACTGGGACACCACTGCATAGATCAGGTGGTAATCTTTCTTTGACCAGGTGGTAATATTTATTTGTTTGCTGCTCAGAATATAACTAGTATGAATAGGGTAGATGTAGCAAAAGATACTCTTGAAGTCATGCTGGTTGGTTCATCTTCTCCTTTGCCTAAAACTAGTGAGTGCTAATAGAAAAGATCAAGATGAAGCTGCTGCTGTCCCTAATTCTCCAATGCTGTCAGATGAAGACCGTGTTAAGAAGGCAGTAAAATATAGACCCAAGTAGAAGAAAATTGACGAGTATTTTAAAAAGTTATAATGTTGAAATCTTGTTAAAGTTTTTTTGGCATGGCTGACTGTGTCCAGACCTAAACTTTTTTGTTCCTTAGTACTTTAATCTAGTTTTAAGTCTTGAACTTATGGGATTCTCATGACTGGTACTATGTGCTTTTTTGATAAACTGCCTTTTTTAAGGGTTATTTTTTGTATATCCTATTCGATATAAAAACAAATGTTAATATTGTACTTTACAGAAAGATATTTTAAATCAACCTCTGCTCCTGGAAGACAAGATAGAAGGGAGAGGAAAGACATTACAAAAGACGATGGAAGACAGTATAGAAAAGATCCTTTATTCTGTCACTGCAGAGTTGAGCTCATATTCAGTACTTACAACATTCAAAGCTTTCTTATATGACAAGAAGTGATAACAAAAATAGAGCTAAGAATAAAAAGGAGCTTGTGTAACTCTTGAACTACAGGCCATGAAAAGACTGAACCTATATATATATATATATATATATATATATATATATATATATATATATGCTAGAGGACAGTAAAGCGATATGATGCTCATGTAAATCCTCTAAGCTATCATGTACATAATTTATTGCATTTGCAATTTCAATTTTGTGGTATAAAACCAACAAGAATTGAATAGTCATTGCAGATGGATCTTAGTTTTGAGAGGGACTTTCATTTCTGATTTTTTTCACTCTCCAATAATCCCAAGGGGTTACTTGGCCTGTTCCCATTGTGAGGCCCTCCCTTGTGAATAGCAACTTCCAATGAAGATGGCAGAGGGTGAACTGATTGAGGTTTTTGATGAATGAGTTGATTGAGGTGAGATCGAGAGCAGATTCCCACATACCCAAAAGCTTGTCTCTTGGGGGTTGGCTGATGTTTCCGACGATTAGCTCTTTCTTCTTCCATCCTCTGCCTGACTAGATCATCAAAGATAAACTTCTCTATGGTATCTATCTGATTATTCTATTGTGTAATGTCCCTTTTAGGGCAGAATTAGAACAAATAGGGTTTCCCCACAAACCCTAGCATAAACACATGCAATTCTGATCTTCTGATTCAAACCCTAGTCAAATAAAAATTTAGAATTCTGAATATACCAATTTAAGGCACAAATGCAATATTTTAATTCCTCAAATAATTACCAAAATTAGGAAATATTACAGCTAATCATTATCGATTCAAATCTGATTTTTAGCCTAATTATATGGCTGAAAAAATATGATAAAAATACAAAAAATATGTGTATGCCTTCTGCAGAATACTTAGGCATGAATAAGCCTTGCAAACTGAAGTTTCAACCCCAAGGGGGGGGGGGGGGGGGTCGCCACCCTCCCAAACCCATTCGCTGCCCTCCTAGGGCTTTCAAACCTACTTGCTGCCCCAAAAACTGCTATGCCACTCCTCCTAGATGTCCTAGACTGCTGTGCTGAACCTGAAAGTGGTGTTTAGATGCTTCAACAAATCAATTATGTCCTCTGCAACCCCTGAAGAGAGGCTGCCCAGCTGAAGGTAAGGGTTTTCGTCCTTATTCCAGTTTTCCAATGAAGGGTTTCGTCTTTAATGGATGAAGTCAAACAAATCGTGCCCAAACTTATGAATTCAATTGATAAAAATAACATGGTACTTCAAAATGAACCTCCTTCCCCTTTTTATATCATTTCCCTCCAATATACTTTTCAAATTAAGGACTGACTGATATCAAATTAGAGGAGTCCCCTTCTTTATTACAAATCAAAATAGAAAGGAGTTGCCAACATATTCACTTTTGGCAACTAAGGCATATTATTACGTTTATTTAAAGTATTAAAAAATACTTTTTATTTTAATAATAATACTATTTTATTTTTAGAAAGGGGGACATTACAGTCCGCCCTTCCCAAGTTTGCTAGACCTCAAGCAAATGCAAGCCCATTTTCTATTATCTCTGAAATTCTTGGATCCCACTTCAATCTTGGGAACTTGCAACCCGAAATACTTACTTCATGAACATAGCCTTGAGCTTAAATGGGTCCCATATTGTTATTGTGAGCTAAAAACAAACTCAGCTGCCCCATTCTTGCTTGTCACATGTCATGAACATTGTACTTTCCTTGGACATATGCAAACTATGCACTCTTTGATTCATAAGAGTCTCCTTATCAATACTCATATGGGTTGTTCCTAAACCTGTATATAGAACAAACATGTCAATGAAATCAAGAAATCTCCCGACCACTCCTTCAACCGTTTCACCATGCCTTGTAGGCATGTTGTTCAACTCTCCTCCTATGATTGCATCTTCTTCGTAGTTTCCATTCGTGTGATGGACTTCCAAAGGCCCATTCTTGTTGTCCCAAACATGGTTGTAGCTGTATCGTTGCATTTTCTCGTTCATAATCAGCATTGTGGTGGATGGAAACTCTTCCATCACACTTGCAAACAATCCCTTATTGATGGTAGGCGGGACATCCTTCCAACTTGTGACTGAAACTACTCTTGTGACTATCATAAAAAGTGTTTAAGGGCCTGGTCATGTTGCACATAGCAGCAAAAAGAATAGGACAACTGTCATATTTTAATTTCTTCACAAAATTCAGAAATGACAGTGATATAGGGTCTAGAATCAACCATATAGTGATTGAAAATGCCTTCTTGTATCTCCAAAGGTCATCCAGATCCCAAACTTTCATGTACAACCAATTTGGAACTTGAATGAAAGGACCTATGTGCCCTTTGCCACTTAAAGTGTTCGTCGCTCTATCATTATTTTCACTATGTTGTCCATGATAACAATAAATATGAAATGGCCCAGTATGAAACAACAAACCTGAAATATGACACCTTGGGCTGGAATCCAATTGTTTACTTCTTTTTTCATATTTAGAAGTAGGATCTTTTAAGGGACTTACCTTGGCACAACTATCCTTGTTTTTATCAAGAACCATACATGTTTTTACTGAAGGTTCTCTACTTTCCACTTCCCTGGTGGATTCCTTTATGGGCTGCGCACCAACTTCTTTAATATCTGAATTCTTTTGCTCCTTGATTTCCTCCTTGGAATTTTCATTAGGGTTTGATTTTCCATCATTTTCCTTCAAAATTACTTGCAACTCAGTTTTTTCTTTATTCTCCCTTGTGTAATATTCCGAATGGGAATATTATACAGAAAATTGGTTTACTTGAAAATTTCATTTTAAAATAAATATATAACTTCGAAATGATAATTGATTAATTTAAATGAAGATTTATTATAGAATTGTCATATCTCAAATAATACAATATAAGCCTCAAGGGTTTTTGTCTTTGGGTTGCGATGACAAGGGTTTTCGTCCTTGTTTCGTCCTTGCATCCAATTTTACAAATAAGGGATTTCGTCCTTAAGTGTAATAAGAAATGTAAGCTTGTACACGATTGAATATTTAATACATGAGTTGAATGAATGCTTTCTTCCACTTCAATGAATGAATATAAATACGTCATAACCCCTCATCAAACGGTGTGTCTTTTCCAAAGGTGGCATCCTTTCATCAAGATGAATGTTGGTTACCATTTAATTGATTAATGTTATTCATGGGACTCTAATAATAATAAATGTTGTTAATGGCAATGCTCGCTTTATTAAATGTTTGCTTAATTAATCGTAGCTCTCCTCTTCAAGTGCTGTGATCTCTATTGTGGCTGTCCCTTCTTGTTAATTGTGGTGCTGCTCTCCAAGGCAGTGATTTGTTGATTGGGAATATTACAGACCTTACGTCCTCAAATTGCTTGTCCTCAATTAATATTAAATTTGGGTGTTCAAGAATTGATGCTCCTTTCCACGTTGCATCTTCGAGTGGTAACTTTTTTCAACGAACCAAATACTCTGTGATACTTCTATTTGTTAACCTTTTTTCACGAGCCTAAAGGATGGCTTCGGGTATTAAAATCAACTTACCTTCGTCATCTAATGGTGGTAGCTCTATAGGAGTAATATGTTGGCCAAGTGCCCTTTTTAGGCGTGAAACATGGAAAACATTATGTATTCGGCTACAACTTGGTAATTCTAACTCATAAGCAACCTCTCCCGCCTTCCTTGGGACTTTATATGGTCTGTAGAAATGTGGTTTGAGTTTCTCGGCTCCACTTTGCTTGATAGAGGTCTGCTTATAGGGCTGTAAACACAAATATACTATGTCCCCTACTTCAAATTTATTTTATGTTCTATGCTGATCTACATATAGATTTTGTTGATTCCGTGCTTGTTGAAGATTATCTTTGAGAGTCCTAAGGATATCTTGACTTTGTTGGATTAAGGCTTTGGCTCCCGGAACTCTACTATCTAGAATGAACAAGTCCACGAAAGATTGCGCTTCGTACCCATACAAAGCTTTGAAGGGTGTCATTCCAACTAACATGTGATAAGAGGTATTATAGCAGAATTCTCCCAAGTGCAACCATTTGATCCATGTATTTTGTTGCCCTGATAGATAATTCCCTAAATACCCTTCAATCCATTTATTGATGTCTTTTGTTTGACTATTCGTTTGAGGATGATAATTTGTATTTGGGTTCAGTTCAGTGCCTGCTAGGTGAAAGAGTTCTTGCCAAATTGAGCTCATAAACCTCCTATCTCTGCCACTAACAATGTTCTTTGGCAGCCCATGTAATTTAAAGATTTCCCTAAAAAATATTCCAGCTACCAAGGGGGCATCATACTTAGTGGGAAGAGGAAAGAAATGAGCATACTTTGTCAAATGGTCAACAACTACATAGAGGCAACTCTTTTCTTAAACCACAGGCAATCCAGTAACAAAATCCATTGAAATACCTTCCCATTTTTGAGTGGGGATGGGTAGGGGTTGCAACAAGCCTGCTGGAAATTCGTGCTCTATTTTGCTTCATGGGTGAGTAGGACACTCTTGAATGTACTTAAGAACTTCACTCTCAAGCCCTTTCCAAAAGAACATTTCTCTTACCTATTTATATGTCTTAAGATAACTTGGATGGCCTGCCAAAGGGCTGTTATGAATAGCCTTTAACATTTTATGCGTAACTTTTGACTCTGGTACCAAGAAGATTCTATTTTTATACAAAATGAGACCTACTACCTTATATCATCCATCCACAGTTTTTCCCTTCAAGATTGCATTAGCGAGCTCATTTTTAACATATTCGACTATTATGAAAACCTTCCAATCAACTGCAATTGTAGATATGAAGCACAATGATGGTTTTCTCGATAATGCATCTGCCTTAACATTATTCTTTCCTTTCACATATTTGATGTCGAAATCAAAGGCTTGGATCTTGCTCACCCATTTTTGTTGTCTATCGTTTAAATCTTTCTGACTTAAGAAAAATTTCAGACTGTTATGATCCATTCTCACCACAAATTTCCTACATACCAAATATTGACGAAACTTGGCCAGCGCATGCATGATTGCCAACATTTCTTTATCTTATATAGAGTACTTGCGCTCATGATCTTTCAGTTTCCTGCTTTTGAACACAATTGGATGACCTTGTTGCATTAGGACAACACTGATTCCTTCACCCGATGCGTTGCATTCCAGCACAAAGGGTAATGAAAAGTTTGGTACAACCAACACGGGGTATGAACTCATTTCTTTTTTAAGATCATCAAATGCTGATTTAGCAATTTCAGTCCAATTAAAAAGCTCCCATTTTGGTTAAATTAGTCAAAGGGGCAGTTATCCGAGAGAACCCTTTAACAAACCTTAGATAGTAAGTGCATAACCCCAAGAATCCTCTTAATTGAGTCATGTTAGTAGGAGGGGGCCAATATAATATATCTCGGATTTTATCTTGATTAACGTGCACTCCTTGTCTATTGATGACATGCCCCAAGTATAAAATTTTCGTCATTCCAAACTCACATTTAGACATCTTAGCAAAAAGAGATTGTTGCTCCAATATTTCTAGTACTATGTCTAAATGTTTCAAGTGTTCCTCCCATGATGTACTATATATCAATATATCATCGAAGAAAACTAACATAAATTTTCTCAAATGTTTACCGAATATATGATTCATACAGGCTGAAAGGTGGTTGGAGCGTTGGTCAATCCGAAAGGCATAACCAAAAACTCGAAATGTCCATATTGACATCTGAATGCTATTTTTTTGAACATCGTCGTCTCGCATTCATATTTGATGGTAACCTGATTTTAAATCGATTTTGGAAAAGAAACTAGCTTTATGAAGCTCATCGATTAATTCATCAATCTTTGGTATCAGATATCTATTCTTAATAGTCTTTTTATTCAATTGATGGTAGTCTATGCACATTCTCAATGTGCCATCTTTCTTCTTGACTAGGACCACAGACGACGTGAAAGGACTTGAACTTGGCCTAATATGCCCCATCTCCAACAATCCTTTGATAGCTTTTTCAATCTCATCTTTATAGATTTTGGGGTGGCAACAAGGTGTAATTGTTATTGGCGTAGTACCGATTTCTAACTCAATAATATGTTGAAACCCTCTATCCGGTGGCAACCCATGTGGGATATTCTCAAAAACCTTAGCATGCTTATAAGTTATGGGCTGAATATCTTCATGATGTCTCTGCGGTTCCGATTTTGTAGAACTCACAAAACATTGTGTTGCCCATGAAACTCGGCCATTCTTGAATGTCCTTTCCATCCTCTTGGCTGTAACCACTGGGGGGGCTCCATTAGCTATACCTTGAAGAACTATTTCCTTCCAATCTATTTTAAATTTTAATTCCATGTTTTGATAGTTTTGGGCAAATTCCCCTAAGGAATGTAGCCATTGTACACCTAGTACCAAATTTGTTTCACTAATGCCCATTACATAGAAATCATCGTCTATTTGATGTCTCCCCAATGTGAGATGGAGTAGTGGAATTCTTCGAGTTCATGGAATGGTAAAACCATCAACAACTGTGACCTTAAGACCTTGAAACTCTTCTATTTTTAAACCCATTTTTGTTACTATTCCTTCGTTAATGAAATTGTGGGTGGCCCCACTATCTATTAATATAGTGATTTTCTGTCCTTGTAGACTCCCTTACTCTAAAGGGATGGTATCTTGGAGCTTCTGATAAAGTCGCAAAGGTACCCTCCAATGCTTTTTCCCCTTCTGATTCATGTATTGTTTCTTCAATCATGACCTCTTCTTCATCAGGTTCACCGTCTGAAACAACTTCGATGTAATGGACTTGCCCCATTTTCATACGACGGTGACCTGGTACCCAAGGGTCCTTACAAGTGAAGCATAAGTTTTTCCTTAGCTCATTTCTTGTTTCTATTTCGTTACCCATTTTAGGTGGGTCTCTTGGTTGGAATCCTCCTGATTGGAATGGTTTTCTTTGTTGGCTATAGGGTATTGTCCCTTGCTGTCCTGAAGGCATGGTTCATGGCTGTCCATTATTGGTTATTCTTGATTGTATAAATGGCACAATTTTATTCCTTGGTGTTGATGTCTCTAAATCTAATGCTTTTTTAATTGTTTCTTGGAGAGAGAGGATTAAAGACATTGACTAAACCCTTGAGTGGCTCAAACAATCCTTCCATGAACAATACTATGAGCCTCCTTTCAATAATGTTTGGAACCATCACGGCGAGCCTCTGAAATTCTGCCATATAGTCCTCCATATTGCTACTTTGTTTTAATAATGTTAATTCCCGTAAATGCATTTCAGGGTCAATTCTATCGAATCTTTCTATCAACCTCTTAGTAATTTTGTCATATGATTTAATGAGATCATGCCCCTGCGTAATCCATCCATGTTACCACCATTCATGAGCTATTCCTTTGAGATGAAGGGTTGTCAAATTTATTGCTTCTTCTTCCATCATAGGTCGGAGAGATAAGTATGTATATAATTTTTGGATCCACGCTTGAGCTGTGCATTTGTTAGAGCCGTCAAAAGTCGACAAAGTTAATTCACCCAATGCGTGTTGAAGATCTTTTTGATTATTTTGGGGTCTACGCTCCGTTCTAGTGCCATTACGATTTCTTTTCATTTCCATGAACTTTGTGAGTGATATTTCCCTTCGTAAATCATCTGAAATGGCTCGATATTCTTCAAAATCCATTGTAAGGCCCTCTCCAAATGAAGTGTGGGTTTTATCTTTCATACTTGACTCTACTCTTGAAATAAATTTGGATTGAAAAGGTCTGTTTGAAGAACACCCAGTTGTTTTGTGTAAGATTTGATTATGGCTAGTATTAGAACGACCATTTTCATCATTTTGATATCTATGAGTTGTCATAGATTGCATTGCGAGGGCTAATTGAGTTATTGTATTAGCCAGTTGTTCTTAACCTTGGATAAGCCTATCAATCCATTCATCATCTCCGTTCCTCTTCCATATTTGTCCTTTCTTCTTCCCTTTCTATTTCTTCTCTTTGTTGACCGGAACCCTTATTTTTATTTCTCAAATAATAGCGGATTTCTATATCTTCGCCTTGCATGAAGTTTACGTTGCACAGGTTGGCAGGATGAAGAGCCCTGATACCGCTATAATATTTTGAATGGGAATATTATACAGAAAATTGGTTTCCTTAAAAATTCCATTTTAAATAAATATATAACTTGTACTTCGAAATGATAAATTTATCACAGAATTGTTAGATCTTGAATAATACAATATAAGCCTCAAGGGTTTTCGTCCTTGGGTTGCGATGACAAGAGTTTCTGTCCTTGCATCCAATTTTACAAATAAGGGATTTTGTCCTTAAGTGTAAACTTATACAGGATTGAATGTTTAATACATGAGTTGAATGAATGCTTTCTTCCACTTTAATGAATGAATCTAAATATGTCATAACCCCTCATTAAACGGTGTGTCTTTTCCAAAGGTGGCATCCTTTCATCAAGATGAATGTTGGTTATCATTTAATTAATTAATAATTAATTAATGTTATTGATGGGGCTCTTCTTTAATAATAATAAATGCTGTTAATGGCCGCGCTCCCTTTATTAAATGTTGGCTTAATTAATGGCAATTCTCCTCTTCAAGGGCTGCGATCTCTATTTGCTAGCTGTCCCTTCTTGTTAATTGTGGCGCCGCTCTCCAAGGCATCGATTTGTTGATTGGGAATATTACATCTTACTATTTGGAAATTCTTTTCCTCTTCCTTTCTCAAGGCATGTTGAAGATCTCTTGGATTGTTCCTTGGTTTATGACCATCTCTAGAACCATACTTGCCTTTCTTCAATGCCATAAAATTTGCAAGCCTCATTTCTTCTCTGATTGCCGGTGGAAAAGCCATATCCTTCAATGTTTGTAGCCATATTATTCCGTATAGAAGGTTTGCTCCTCCATTTTTGGAATGACTTCCTCTCTTCGAAGGAAGTTGAGCTGATTAGGCATTTGTGTAGATCCAACCGTCACCCTAGGTTGAGGGGGAGGGTTATTGTATGTACTTGAAGTGTTGCCTTCACCATTGTGTGGCTTGAATTCATTCATATCCTTCATGGTTTGGATGAATTAGCCATAATTTCCGTCAACTACTCTTGATTTTAGGCGAATCTTTCAAAATTAACCTTATCCAGGTCATCCGTGTTACTTTGCCTTGGTTGTTCCAAAATTTCCTTTTGTAGTACATCACTTCCCCATCACTGTTTGGCATGAAGCCAACTCAAACACCCACATCTAGCCAATAATTTGGCCCTGATACCATGATAATGTCTCTTTTATGGTAGAATTAGAACAAATAGGGTTTCCCCACAAACCCTAGCATAAACACATGCAATTTTGATCTTCTGATTCAAACCCTAGGCAAATAAAATTTTAGAATTATGAATGTATCAATTTAGGGCACAAATGCAATATTTTAATTCCTCAAATAATTACCAAAAGTAAGAAATATTATAGCTAGTCAATATCCATTCAAATCTGATTTTTAGCCCAATTATATGACTGGCAAAATATGATAAAAATACTAAAAATGTATGTATACCTTCCATAGAATAACTAGGCATGCATAATCCTTGCAAACAGAAGTTTCAATCCCAAGGGGGGGTCGCAACCTTCCCAAACCTGTTCGCTGCCCTCCTAAGGCTTTCAAACCTGCTCACTTCCCCAAAAATTGCTATGCCACTCCTCCTAGATGCCCTAGACTGCGGTGTTGAACTTGAAAGTGGTGTTTAGACACTTCAATAAACCAATTTTGTCCTCTACAACCCCTGAAATGAGGTTGCCCAGTTGAAGGTAAGGGTTTTTGTTTTTACTCCAGTCTTCCAATGAAGGATTTCATCTTCAATTGATGAAGTCAAGCAAATCGTGCCCAAACTTATGAATTCAACTGATAGAAATAACATGGTACTTCGAAATGAACCTCCTTACCTTTTTTATATCCTTTCCCTCCAATATACTTTCTAAATTAAGGACCAATTTATATTAAATTAGAGGAGTCCACTTCTTTATTGCAAATCAAAATAGAAAGGAATGGCCGACATATTCACTTTTGACGACTAAGGCATATTATTAATTTTATTTAAAGTATTTAAAAATACTTTTTATTTTAATAATAACATTATTTTATTTTTAGAAAAGGGGACATTACATATTGTTGCGACATGTTTGATAGTGAAATGTTTCAACTATTAAAATTTGCATTGGGATTATCAAGCTGCAGGCTCTTAATACCATACATTCCAATATTATCACTCAAAACCTAGAGGGTTTTGTCTTTACTTACCGAAGACTTCTGGTCATTTTCTTCATGAGGGTGATGACAATCTGAGGCATTCACTTGTGATTGATGGATATGTGGGGGATATATTGACTGGGTGTGGGAATTTAGAGATGAGGGATGGGCTTATGAAGATTGTTGACATTGTAAACATGGAGGGCACTGGTAGGGGAGTTGGAAGTATCTTTGTTTCTACTGGGAGAGGAGTGGTTTGAATTTTTAGCTATCACACTTACAATTATCCACCACCTTTTCATTATATTTCATCTACCATTTGTTTGAAAAAATTCCTCTATCCACTTGCAAACGGATTTGACTAATTTATAGTAAATAACTTTTATTAATATGTTAACTACAATGGATGTCCTCGTCATTTCCTTCTCGCATATAGGAAATTGTCCCCAATTTCTATATGAGATTGGGTAACTTCTCTAGAACATCTAATTCTTAGAAGCCTACATCAATAGCATAGTTAGCATGTTCATATGAACATGGTGGAAAAATGCTTCAAACCAAACATTTAACACTTGTCGAATTTATTTGGCTAAGTTTGGAACCTTAATTTTTTATAAAAATAAAAGAAAAAACATTTTAAGTATTTGATTATTTAATACTAAAACCTAAAACAATGTATATAAAACTTTAAACTTCAAAAGTGATTGCCGCCGGAAGTAGGAAGAAACTTAACCATTGATAAACATTAAGTGAAACCCATTTTCTGAAAGCTAAAGACAAGAAAATAGGCAGCGATGGTATTCCATATGTGCATAAAATAATCACAGGGTGTGCAGGTGAGTCATATCTTCAGTGAAAGACATCACACAAGCATCCAGGTTTGAGCAGTGGTTCCATACTATGCGGGCTGGCCACTATTTCATTCCTGCTATGTGCAAACCAGAGTCTAGACCCAGACAAGCCCTAGCAGAACCACTATTTCGTTCTATGCAATCGGACTAGTCATAACTTAAAAGGCCCTGATCTTAGAATTTATGATTGTTTTAGCCATTTAGGTTGTATTTGTAAACTCTTAAGTTCGTAATATAATAATATGTATTACGTGTATAGTTTAACTAATTTATATTTATTGGTTTTTCTAATTTATATGCATGTCAATATCAATAGGTATAGTTTTTGTTAGGTTTCGTTTCAATATTAATTAATATATTTATTGTTTTTACTAATTTAATAAATAATTTAAGATCTTATATATATATATATATATATATATATATATATATATATCGTATTTAGATAATTTTATTTTTTTCTTAAATTTAAAATTTGTATTATTTTATTTGTTAACTTACACTCTATTGGATTTTGCTATGCATAAATTATCTTTTTTGGTATACTTATATCACGTGTGTTTAGTTATTTTTGTGTAATTTTTTCTTTACAAATATGTATAATAATTAGTTTTTATATATTTTTTAAATTTGTAAATTTTACGAATTGAACCAAACCTTTTGCAGAATCCCAAATTTCTGAACATTTTTCCCCTTCTGAACAAACCAAACTTTTCGAGCATGGTAACTATGATCAAGGGGGTAGCTTTGTGGCTGACAAGGTAAGTAGTTGTTTTCTCCTTGTGATTGGTACATGTCTGAGCATTGAGAAAAGTATCTTTGCCCAATGGTTGTTGAAAATCAGGAATGGTAACCGTATGATGAGTGATAGAAACCTCCTCCAAGTGAGATGGCTTTTACAACTTGAAATTTCTCATGTTGACAACATCGTGGATGCCAAGAAGAGTTGGAAGATTGAAACGAAAGGCATTAGGCTTGACTCTTTGGGTAATATTGTAAGGCCCATGATTGATGGGCTTCATCTTGTGATGTTGTTTGTTGTGAAATCTATATTTATCCAAGTGAAGCTAAAGATGATCACAAACTTGGAAAGTATAGGTACTTGATGTTGAACATGAAGTGTCTTGAATTTGGCTTGAGTTTATTGGAAATTGTCTTGTGTGTAATTTTGGTCCAACTTTGCAAATGAATATTGTTTGTCTTACTCATATTGGTGGGACATATCTAGAGTTGTAAGAGAAATTGATATCTCATAAGGCACTAAAGGTTGGAACTTCAAAGTCGTAACAAACTTCAAAAGGAGAATGCCCTATAGAAATACGATTTGCTCGATTGTAGCTATGTTGAATGACATGTAAATAGTTCTCATTGCCTACCCGTTTGATGAGAATTGTGGAGAGCATGGACTAAGGTTCTATTAACAACCTTCAATTGGGCACCAATTTGCAAATGAAATGAAGTGGAAAGCTTCTTCAATGATTGCCAAAAGCGATTGAAGAAGAATAAGTCACAATTTGGAACGATAGTTAGTGAAAGCTTGAAGAACAAGTCTGCAATGTGTGGAGCATCAACTATCTTGTTGCATAACCATAGTTACCAACTTTGGAAATCCAGATCCGTTTGGGAGGGCGAATAAATCCAAAAATTCGGAATCCTTGAAAAGGTTCGCAAAAATTGATGAGGGTCGTTGTGCCCTCTTCTTTTAGTTATATATGTCATGGCAACCCGTGTAGTGTCTAAAGGCTATATGCAATAGGATATGCAAAGGTTATGACTAACAATCTTGTTTTTGGGGGTGGTTGATAGGAGCAGGCAACAAGGTTTGTTGAGGTGGGAATCTCTTTTGTTGGTTAAATGCTGGCTGAGGTACCCATTGCTGATTCTGTTGAGGAATCCATAGTTGTTGATTCTGCTGTGACACCTAGGGCTGTTGTAGTAGCCATTCTTGTGGAGACCAAGCTGGTGGTCCCCATTGTTGTGGAGGTGTTGGACCAGCACATGACATCACCCATGGATTGGAAGGACTCTGGGAATAAACTGATTTGGGTTGTGATGGTAAGAGAAATTGTTCCGCTGTCCTTGTGAAATATAATTGAGCTCTTCCCTAGGTTGGGTACTTTGTTTTAGTTGATTCTTGATGATAGGAAGGAGACTACAATTTCTTGTACCATGATCATTTGTGTCACAAAGACCACACATCTCTGTTTTTTCAAGAGAATAGTCTTGTAAGGCATGTTTTAACCAACATATTGGGCAATACATAGCTAAAGGTTCAGTGGTGGCATTAGCTTTTGCTTGTAGTCCATCTAATGTGGTATTTAGGTGTACCAAGATGTCTGTTTTAAGATTTGCAAACTCCTCCATGAACTGACTTACCTCATTACTCCCTTTCTTCGTTTTTAATTTCCTAATACTAGCCCTTGTTTTTGAGTAGGTTTTACATAGTTTAATAATATCATTGAGACCAAGTTTATTTACATCTCCTTTCCCCATTAGGTTTATGGATTCTCAAACATCATCATCTAATCCCTTAAAGAAAACTATTTTGCTTACTTTTTTCATCCAACTCATATCCACACCTTCTATGGACAAAGAGGAAACGATCAATATAGGCTTCCATGTTTTCATTTTTCTTTTGTTTTATACGAAATAATTCCTTCTTTTTATCTCGTACCCTACAATAATCCCAATATTTGTCCAAGAATCCATTTTCCATTCCATCCTATGTGTAAATGGAGTCTGGTTGTAAACCCACAAACCACCTCATGGCTGAATCCTTGAGTGTGGAAGGAAACAACTTCAACTTTTGATTATCAGTTTTATAGTCATAGGTTGACACAATACCTTGAACTAAACAAGAATTGGTTAGGATTCTTTGTTGACATTCCCTTGATAGTAGGCAATATAGATGGGGATATGTTCTCATTGGAGCATTTTCATCTTGATCTAGGACAATATGATAGGTAAAATTTCTTCTTACCGGAGGAGCTCTATTGCATTAGCCCTAGCTTGTGGTTTTAATATGTTTCCCAGATTGTCTCCCATTTCTTCCCACTGGATGTTATAAATAGTCTTTCTAGGTGGTGTGGGTTCGTTTGAAGTGGCTGCAGGGCAACTTGATTGAGATTCTGTATCAAAGCTTTGTCTTACAAGTCCCTTTAGACTAGAGTGCTTTGTCTGAAAATATGTACCTACTTCTAGGGATTTATCCCAAGGTTTAGGTGATGGGAATGATGATTCTTCTTCAATGGTGTGAAGTTCCCCAAGCAGTTTTCTCCCCAAAAATTCTTCTAGCCCACTCTCTTCTCATGAGTTGTTGGGAGTTCTTAGGAATGTATCTTCCCTTTGAATCTTTGTCTATTCATAAATTTATTTTGGCTTTTGTGAAGTACTTCTTAATCAACTATTAGCTTTAAATTCTTATACCCTGTTAACACTAAGAAAGTCTCTGACAACGGTGCCAAAAATGATGAGGGTTGTGTCCTCGTCATTTAGTTATTTATGTCATGTCAATCCAGGCAACGTCCAAAGGCTATATGCAATAGGATATGCAAAGGTTATGACTAACAATCTTGTTTCTGGGTGATTGTGGGTTATCTAATCTACTGATCTAAAGATCTATATGCTTGGATTCAACTCTAAACTAATGGCTTTTGAAAGAAAACACACTCTTTGCTTGAATTGAAATTGCTGGAATGTAAAGCACACTGTTAATTTAGTTTGCTCGAAATGAAATTGCATGAATGTTAAGCACATTGCTAATCTAGTTTGCTTGAAATGAAATTGCATGAATGGGAAATATAAGATTGTTTGGAAAATGAGCGGAATGTAGATTGTTGGAAGTAGAGGCAATAAGCACTCAGGAGAAACTTGAAATATAAATTGCTTTGGAATTAAAATGCTTAGAAAATTAGTGCTTGGAATGGAAATGCTGAAAGTAATTTGTTGAAAATAAGCACACTCACAACACCCTGTAGGATAATCACAGAAAACAATACTTTGTATAAAACTGAGAATAAACTCAAAACACATAACAATGCTTAATAAATAAATAAATAAATAACAATCAATCCTTCTTCCTTGGAACGAGTGGGCCTTTGCTCCTCCTTGGAATAGGATTAAAACACTCTTAAGCTTGGAAAAGATTTATGAACTTAGCTTCTCATTAATATGGAAAACTTGCTTACAATAAGATACTAAAAACAGTACTATTCTAATTCAAACTATTCACAGCTATATTCTCTACCATTCTATCAACAAAAGACGTTTATATATTACAACGTTTACAACAATTTGTTCAAGGATAGAGTAACAAACTGACAAGATGAAATCCTAACCAAGATCTGTTTTTATTTCATAACAACATCCTTTCTACTTTTTCAGGAACAAAAGGTGGAAAATGTTGGATCTTGGCTCATGCATGATCTTTCTGTTTTGCTGCTGATGAATGAGTTGCAATGCTTTTGATGGTTACAACTGTGTGACTCACATTCTGTTGGCAAGACAAATGAAGTATTTATAGTCACCTTCTGAAAAACACTGTAAATATAATTACTATATATAAACATACTATTTTTGGAAATTCTATTTTTAGCACTTCAAAGTACTTCATAAAATGACTTAGAACTTGTCTTCACATCTCAGTAGCAAGCATGTTATCAATTACTAAGCATAAAGAAGTTACATTGGTATCGGTGTAGGTGTTTGGGGAAGCCCTAATTGGAAATGAACTGTGAAAAAGAAGTTTTAGGTTTGAGGAAGCTCTAGGAAGATTAGTAGGGCACAAATTGTAAATAACAATCATTCAAAGATGAAATCATGATTCAAAGCCCTGCGAGTTGCAGTTGCAGTCATTGTGGTAGGAGTAAAGGTCACGATTCGAGGTAGTGAAATTTTGTGTATGCAGAGAAGCTAGAGACTTGAGCCAGGGCACACATGACTTAATGAAAGAAATTTGATTTGCAAACTAGATCGTTTTAATGTTCTTCAATGTCCCAGACAAAGACCAATCGCAACGGAATGAGATCGTAGTTTGGAAGGCTACGAACAGGAACATAAATTAATCACTGCATTATGGGATCGCTGCATTAGCAATTAATACACAAATCGCTGCATTGGAGCATTAGCGCTCCCTGTAGAAGAAGTCGTCTGGGGGCAGGAGCAACATTGTTTAATGGAAGGACTTCATAACTAATCAATAGTTATTTATTATATTGTATTTTGATTATTAACATTTGTTAAAATGAATAGTTGTGACTTTTGTAAAGACATGTCCCTTAATGAAGGGAAGAAGATATAAATGTATCCCCTTGTGAGGAAGTAAGACATTCAATTCAATTTCTCTTTTATATACATAATATGAGCAACAACTTCATATTTCTTTATTAAAGACATAAACCTTTAATAGAGTCTTGGATGAATAAGGACGAAAACCCCTATTCACCAACACAAGGACGAAAACCCTTGTGGTCTTTAACTTCAATATTTATATTTGTAAATTCTGATTATTGGATTATTCTGGATATATATTTGTCTAATCAAATTTCATTTGCAATATCATTTCAGAATCTTCTAGTGTTCTAAATTACAGTGGTATCAGAGTGAAAAATCCTCCCAGCCTGTGTAACGGTATATGTCAAAGAACGAAAATATCTTATATTACGAAAGAAAAAATAAAAATATAAAAAACAATATAAGGGAGGAAGAGATGAGTTTAGAAGGAAGTCGAAGTTAAGAGGATGAACAAATAGATAGGCTTATACAAGGCCAAGAACATCTATCAGACTCTATGAAGCAATTGGCCCTTACAATGAAATCGGTAGTAGAAATAAGCATACAAAAGGAAGAGACCAGCACTTCTATTAAGGGGCATAAATCGAGATCAACCACTATAAACTCACACTGCATATTCCAACGCAAGTTCATATTACGGGAGGAATTAAATGAGAAGGAAGAATTTCAAACATACTTTGAAGATAATCTAATATCACTCTTTGAAAGTTATCGAACACTTCCATATGATCTAAGGAAGGAACTTTCCCTTCAAAATTATATGGCCATGAAAAGAAATAATGGAGGAATTCGAGAAGAAAATAAAAATAAACCAAGGGATATGCAACAGGGATTGAATAAATTCACTTTATCCCCTTTTGATGGATCAAACAAAAGTACAATAAGCGCTTGGGTACAAAAGCTTGACACATGCTTATCTTTACGACCCATGATAGAAGAAGAAGCCATCAAATTTGCTACATTGCATTTAGAAGGCATAGCCCATGAATGGTGGTTGCATGGATGGATCACACAAGGGCATAGCCATATTGATTCATATGACGAATTCACTAAGTGCTTAATAGAAAGATTTGATAGAACTAACCTTGAAATACACTTTAGGGAATTGGCACTATTAAAACAAAATAATAGTGTGGACGAGTATGTATGTGAATTTCAAATATTATTAGTAATGGTCCTAGACATGTCGGAGAAAAGACTCGTAGTCTTATTCATAGAAGGCTTGATGGAACCATTGAAAGGACTACTCAAAGCTTTTACACCATCAACACTCCAGGAAGCTATTAAAAAGGCTTTACATTTGGAGGCTTCAACTCTAAAGGGAAAGAGTATGCCACCATTACAACCTAAGGCTATAGGAAATGGATCGCCGAGAAATCAATACTATGAACAAAAGAAACCAATGCAAACAAATGGATTTTCCAAGAAACCAGAAACAAAGAATTTCCCAGAGACATGAAATGAGTTAAGAAGAAAAAAATTATGTTTTACTTGCCGTGATCCATGGACCCCTGACCATCGTTGTTTAGGAAAGGGACAAATTCACTATATTGAGGTTGTTCCTGAAAGTGATTCCGAAGAAGAAAATGACTTAACCAAACCTCAACTAAAAATAGAGGAAACAACAAAAGGAACCCTTGCCGCTCTTTCAGGTGCACCCCGATATCATGCATTTCGGGTAAGAGGAACACTTCAAGGTCAACGAATTACGGCCCTAATCGATAGTGGGGCAACCCATAATTTCTTTGACGAGAAATTAGCTAAAAAGATTGGTCTCAAAACAGAAGAATTCAAGGGCTTCCCGGTGACAGTTGCGGACATGTTTACTCTTCCCTGCACAAACAAAATCCCACAACTAAGCTTGATCATAGGTGGATATGAAATAATAGATGATTTTTACGTAATTAATATTGGCGAAACTGACTTAGTTTTGGGGGTTCAATGGCTACACTCTCTGGGTGATTTCTCCCAAAACTACCAAACAATGGAAATTAAATTTACTGTGGATGGAAAGGAGATAACTTTAAAAGGTATGGCTAACGGTGGACCACAAGTAGTTATGGCAAAAACTATGGAAAGAACATTTAATAAAGGCCAAGGAGCTTGGGCGGTACAATGTTTAATCAGTTCTGCACAAGAAGAGCAAGAAATACACCACAAAGATATTCAGCCCATTATTACAAAACATGCTAAAGTGTTTGAAAACCTACCACCGGGACTATCCCCAGCCAGAGGCTTTCAACATATCATTGAATTGGAATCAGGAACCAAATCCATCATAACAACACCATACCGCCATCCCAAAATATATAAAGATGAGATTGAAAAGGCTATCAAAGAACTTTTGGAAATGGGGCATATTAGATCAAGTTCTAGTCCATTTGGCTCCTCAGTTGTATTAGTTAAAAAAAAGGATGGAACCCTTAGAATGTGTATTGATTACAAAAAATTGAATAAGAACACTATTAAAAATAAGTATCCAATACCTTGAATTGATGAATTAATCGATGAACTTCATGGAGCTACCTTCTTTTGAAAGATTGATTTAAGATCAGGGTATCATCAAATACGTATGAGAGATGTGCAGAAAACCGCTTTCCGATGTCACTATGGGCATTTTGAATTCGTAGTAATGCCATTTGGCCTTACCAATGCTCCAGCTACATTCCAATCTTCCGTGAATCACATATTCAACCAACATCTAAGGAAATTTATCTTGGTTTTCTTTGATGACATTCTTATATATAGTCAGACTTGGGAAGAACATTTACAACATTTAGACATAGTACTCACTATACTAGAGCAGCAATCACTCTTTGCCAAGATGTCGAAATGTGAGTTTGGAATGATCAAAATCCTATATCTCGGACATATAATTAATAAGGACGGAGTCCATGTAGATCAAGAAAAAATCAAAGCTATTTTGGGCTGGCCACCTCCCACCAACATGACACAATTGAAAGGATTCATAGGTCTTTGCACCTATTATTGACTATTTGTTAAAGGGATTTCACGGCTAGCAACACCTTTAACCAATCTAACTAAGAAGGGATCTTTCATTTGGACAGACCTAGCCCAATCTGCATTTGAACATCATAAACAAGTAATGAGTTCATGCTCGGTTCTAGCAATGCTAGATTTTTCTTTACCCTTCATATTGGAATGTGATGCCTCGGGTGAAGGTATCGGGGCAGTTTTAATACAGAACAAACATCCCATCGCTTTCGAGAGCCGAAAACTTAAGGAGCATGAACAAAATTATTCCATATATGATAAAGAAATGCTGGCTATTATGCATGCCCTTGTAAAATTCCGACAATATTTGGTGTGTGGGAAGTTTGTGGTCAAAACAGATCACAACAGTCTGAAATTTTTTCTTAGGCAAACGGATCTCAATGAACGACAACAAAGGTGGGTTTGCAAGATTCAAGCATTTAATTTTGATATTGAATTTGTTAAAGGCCAAAATAATGTTGTGGTTGATACTTTATCGCGAAGACCACATATCTACTCCATGATGGAACTTACGGCAGATTGGAAAGCCTTTATAATTGCAGAGTATATCAAAGATGAGTGGACTAAAACAATCTTAGATGGGACATGTGAAGATGAATGCATTAAAGTATCAGATGATCTCATTTTCTATAAAGGCAGAATTTTTCGAGTGGCAGGTCCAAGATTAAAAATAAGATCTTAAAGGCTCTGCATAATGACCCCTTGGCTGGTCATCCTGGTTTTGTAAAAACTTACAAACAAGTAAGAGAACGGTTCTGTTGGAAGGGTCTTAAAGGAGTTCTCAAATACATTCAAGAATGTCCCACCTGCGAGCAAAATAAAATTGAACATAGTCTCCTAGCCGGGTTAGTACAACCTTTACCCATTCCTACTCAAAAATGGGAAAACATTTCTATGGATTTTATCATCGGATTACCCATGGTGCAAGGACAATGTAATCTCTATGTGGTGGTGGATAGATTAACCAAGTATGCGCATTTCTTTTCATTACCTAAGAAGTATGATGGTCCCATGATAGCTGGATTATTTTTCAGAGAAGTTTTTAGACTCCATGGATTGCCTCGAACCATTGTTAGTGATCGAGACACTTGGTTCATGAGTTCTTTTTGGCAAAAACTTTTTTGTTTGGCTTGAACCGAACTGACCCCTAGTACCAGTTATCACCCCCAAACCGATGGGCAGACTGAAGCTGTCAATAAATGGATAGAGGGATATTTGCGAAACTGTCACGGGGCAGCAAAATACATGGGTTAAATGGTTATACTTGGGAGAATTCTGTTATAATACTTCATACCACATGTCCATAAGGATGTCACCATTCAAAGCACTATATGGATATGAAGCCAAGACCTTTATAGACTTGGTGCTTCCTGATAGTAAAGTTCCTGGTGCGGAAGACTTAATTCAACAACATCAGGATATCCTCGTGACTCTTCAAAATAATCTTCATCAAGCTTAAAATCAACAAAAAATCTATGTTGATCGGCAAAGAGTTGAAAGGACTTTTGAAGTTGGTGATATGGTATATTTACAATTGCAGCCTTATCGACAATCCTCTCTTAAACAAAGTGGTGCTGAAAAACTCAAACCACGGTTTTATGGGCCATATCAAATTGTTTGACGTGTGGGGGAGGTCGCGTATGAATTGGAGCTACCAGGGCATAGTCAAATACACAATGTTTTCCATGTATCATGCTTGAATCGTGCAGTAGGGCAGCATATTATTCCTTCCACCGAATTACCACCCATTGATGATGAAGGTAAACTCATCCTCGTACCCGAGACTATCCTGGACACTCGTGAAAGAAAGTTGCGAAATCGCAGTATTAAAGAATATCTAATTCATTGGAAAGATTTACCCATCGAAGATTGTACATGGGAAGGCACCCGGATTTTGGAACATCCTAATTTACAGTTGCTTGTGGGCAAGCAATCTGAGGAAGGGAGGTCTGTAATGTTCTCCAACATCCCAAACAAAGACCAATCGCAGCAGAATGAGATTGCAGGTTTGGGAGGCTACAAACAGGAACATAAATTAATCATTGCATTATGAGATCGGTGCATTAGCAATTAATACACAAATCGCTGCATTGGAGCATTAGTGTTGCTTGTAGAAGAAGTCGTGTGGGGGTAGGAGCAACATTGTTTAATGGAAGGACTTCATAACTAATCAATAGCTATTTATTATATCGTATTTTGATTATAAACATTTGTTAAAATGAATAGTTGTGACTTTTGTAAAGACATGTCCCTTAATGAAGGGAAGAAGATATAAATGTATCCTCTTGTGAGGAAGTAAGACATTCAATTCAATTTATCTCTTTTATATACATAATATGAGCAGCAGCTTCATATTTCTTTATTAAAGATGAAAACCTTTAATAGAGTCTCGGATGAATAAGGATGAAAACCCCTATTCACCAACACAAGGACGAAAACCCTTGTGGTCTTTAACTTCAATATTTATATTTGTAAATTCTGACTATTGGATTATTCTGGATATATATTTGTCTAATCAAATTTCATTTGCAATATCATTTCAGAATCTCCTAGTGTTCTAAATTAATATATAATATTCCGTTTAGGAATATTACAATCGTGAAGGACACGTGAAGTGCAGACCAGGAGGAAAACAATAGTGAAGGGAAAACATGATTCTGACAGCCAAGGAAAAACATGATTTTGACAACGAAGAAAAATGTGATTTTGCATTGAAGAAATGTTGGAGGAGAATTGTGAGGGCAGAAGATGAAAATGCCTTTTTTAGTTTCGATTTACAGTCGTGATTTTACAAATCGAAGGAGGATGTGATTACCAACATATCGTGGAAAGTGCAGAAGGAAAATGCTTTTTTGAAGACAAAGCTAGAGGAGAAATTGAGATTTTCAGTTGTTGACATTTTTGTGTGGCATTAGGGCACAAAATGTGATGAATTGATGTTTTTGTATGGCATTACAGCACAAAATGTGATGGTTCTTTGCAAATGTTTTTGCTGTTACAGTCAAGGCATTGGAAAGAGAATGAAATTATAGAGCATTGGTGATTTGCAAATGCAATTTTCAGGTGATTCAAATGATTTCCACTTTGTAATGATTTACTATATATATTTTCAACTTGTATAGACTTTGTATTGCTTTCTTTCATTTGTGAACAATGGAAAATATTCAAATTTGGCTCTGCCAGAAGTGTAGAAATTGATTGGTTAAAACTACAATGTTTGGAGCCATAAGATTTTAACAATTGTGGGATATTGTGATTGTGAGAACTATTTTTGACAAGGAATCAAGACTTGCTACGAATTTTGCCGATTATGACAAACGTCATAAGGAGGTTCTTTTGTTGTTGAAGTGATTTGTTTCAGATGATTTGATACTTGAGGTCCAAAATGCCATTGTGGCAAGTGTGCTTTGGACCAGTGTTCAAAACAAGTATCACACTAAAAAGAAAAGTTAGAATTTGTTGTTTCCTGCAAAGATGATTGAGGATGGGTCCCTATTAAAACATCTTCGGATAAAATATCTCCGAGACAAACTCGTTGCCATAAACAAAAAGGTGAATGATGATGACTTGGTTGCTCTTGTTCTAAACAACTTGATGCCCTCATATGAATCTTTCTTGGATGCTTTAAACTTGATGATAGAAAGCTAGACCCTATAGGCAAGTTCATATTTGTTGTGGAAGGAATGCAAAAAAATACAGACAAATGAGTCTAGTGCTGAACAAATAGAGAATGCATTTGTTGCTTAGTCAAAAAGGAAGTGGAAATGCATCCCTAGTGATTCATCTTCCAAGTATCAGGGGAAGTTCTTTTACTATTATAAAGTTGGGCATGTCAGGAAGGATTGTTGGAAGTGATAATATGATCTTTCCCAACAAAGCAGTCAGGGAACAAATGTGGCATTAGTTGAACATTAATGAGATTTTGAGGAAGATTATTCCCTCATGGCATTGTACTTGAACGATAGTGCTATTAGTTGCTGGTTCATTTATTCTGGTGCATCCAAATATTTTACGTCATAAGGACTGGTATGCCACATTTACTACAAATACAAATATTTTTTATTCAATTTTATTAGCTTATGGGGAGTCATTTGCAGTAGAGGGGATAGGAGATATTTGCATGGTATTGAATAATGCTGAAAAAATCATAGCAAGGAATGTTAGATATGTTCCTAGCATGAATAAAAATCTCATCTATTAGTCATCAATAGAAAATCCCAATATTGTTATAAATTTATGTGGGAAGCAGTGAATTGTGTCTGATTTCAGTGCTTGTATTTGCTAACAGATAATGGTTGAGATGATATAAATTTTGGTTTGGAAGGCTTAGACTGGTTGCAAATACGATGAATGTAATAGCAAGGAATGTTAGATATGTTCCTAGCATGAATAAAAATCTCGTCTGTTAGCCATCAATAGAAAATCCCAATATTGTTATAAATTTATGTGGGAAGCAGTGTATTGTGTCTGATTTCAGTGCTTGTATTTGCTAATAGATAATGGTTGAGATGATATAAATTTTGGTTTGGAAGGCTTAGACTGGTTGCAAATACGATGAATGTAATCCTCAACTTGCTTCTGCATACAAGTCCAATATAACGTTGAAGGCATTGCAAGTTATTTTATATGCCAAAATGTCCACCATATGAGGACAAGTGAGCCTCCTTAAGGAAATGTTGGTGAGAAGGGGCTGCAGAGTGTACCTATACAAAAACCCTTTCTGCAACGCTAGTCAAGGAAAGGTATCTGGTTCATCACTATGGGCATTGCAGGGCTATTGCAAAGCATCAACAACTGGAGCAAATTGAGTATCTGTGGAGTAGAGACCATTCCAATCATCATAGGCTGCACGCCGAGTATCCAAAATATTAAGTACTTTTGAGGAAGGACGACTATGAGATTCATCACTTTCTTGGACCTTTCTTATACTTAGATCACCAATCGAATTTTCTCACACAAATGTTGGATGGGAGGAACGAGGTTTTGAATGGGTGCCATTAAAGGTGCCTTTAGATTGTAGAAGGATAAAATGAAGATGGAGCAGTGGTTGTGATGTGACAGGAAGAGGCATTCAATGCAGATTGAGCCACTTTGGGGAGGTGTTGGGAAGGTTGGATAGGATATCTATAGGATGGTAATAGGAGATTCCTAGCAGAATTGGAATACATTTTTTGAATACACTGTCAATATATTAAACGCTTGAGACAGGAAGAGGTAATAGGAGATTCCTAGCAGAATTGGAATACATTTTTCGAATACACTGTAAGTATATCAAACGCTGGAGACAAGAAGAGGCGTAGTTGTTAGGATCTGATACCAACTGATATGATTCTATTTTTGAGTGTTTATTTAGATAAGCGAAGCCTATATTTATAGGCTAAAATCTTACATGGATGTTTATTGTTTCCAACTCCCAACTTTCCACCTCCCTTCTGATTTATTTTTATCTACCCTTTGCTTGAATAAATTACACTACCCACTTGCGTATGGACTTGACTGATTTATAATAAATAACTATAGTTGATATACTTAACTATAATGGATGTCCTCATCATTATTGCTAGAGTTGGCTCATTACATGATGCATTTTGTTTGATGTTCATAGTTGTGTTAGCATTTTGTGGTAGTAACTACCACACTTGGGTGTCATTTCGAATTCTAACACATAAAATTCCTTTCACAAGGCTGGTTCGATCTCTTCTTATGCACATACATTCAGAGATTCCTTACATGAAGTGACTGGCATTTTCATTAAACATAGAGAGATGAAAAGTATGTAATATATGTTGAATTGGCCACATCTGGCTACATACCCTTGTCATCATGTTACCAATTTATCCTCCTAATCAAAAGGAAATAATGAAGAAAAATCATGCTGACTTTGTATTTGGCTTCTCTCAATTAGCAGCTTGAATCCTCTTATCAGCAAGATGACTATTGTTAAATCACATCTCATTTTTTGATCGTCTTTCTATAAGTGGGCATATATGCACAGATTATGTTTATGAGCAGTATATCCCAATTTTGGCATTATAGAACATCAGACGTTCTGTTTGGCTCTCACACAAATGATCAATGGGATTCAGCATCCATACTTTGCTTGAAATTCAGACCTGCTTATTATTTGTTTCCATTGTCCATATATGTGTTTATCCTCTTTTTAGCTATTTTTGTTTACATGGTGTCCGTCTTATTTCTTTTATCTATTAACATCGACATTTAGCCATGTCAATACCAACTAGCAGAGTGACGTGAATGCTAATCTGGGTTGAGAACCTTTTTTTTTTGCATATTCTAATTTATTCATTCAACCAATTTGACAGGTATATGGAATTAGACACGTCTGAATTTGTCCTGGGAACTGTTATGGATGCTGTTGTAAGTCAAGGTATGATTATACTGAGAGAGAAGGGCTTGCAGATGATCCGCGAAATTCCTAGTGAGGTAAAAACAATGTGTTTCTATGGAGATCAAGTGAGGCTGCAGCAGATTTTGGCAGATTTTTTGCTGAATGTGGTGCGATTTACGCCTTCTCCAGAGGGATGGGTGGCAATCAAAGTGTTACCAAGCTTGAATCATCTTGGCAGTGGTATACATGTTGTTCACCTAGAATTCAGGTTAGATTCTCATGCAAGGTTCTTGTTGCAGAATAAAAACTATTCACGGCATTTAGAGTGTTAGTTGTTAATGGCCGTATCCCTGAAAGTGGCAATATGTTTGTTAGAATCTTTCTTGTTTCTTTTTCATCTTTTCTCTATTTAGAGAAACAAACAACTTTAAAGAAACAAATTGGATTCTGTTATAATGGGAGATGCTTTTCATTTTTAAAGTTTTTGACTTCAAAATTTTCTCTGTTTGCATTGTTATTTTCTAATGAACAATTAGCTACACAAACAACGTGGGCCCCATAAGCATTGGTGCTCTGTCTGGGGTTATGGAATTTCAATGTTTTCAATACGAATAACTCTTAATACGTAAAACGTAAGGTGGACTCTGAGCATCGCCAAGGCAGATACATGCTGATTACAAATTGAGAATGTTAAACTGCATTAAAATATTCATGGGAATTCTAGCTGTTTCATCCAGACAGGCAGAGAGTTACTTAGAAAGGAAACAATTTATTCACAAATGCTTTTTCTAGCCAAGTTCTGGCATCTGTTTAGTCAAAACCAGGAAAAAGAGCTGTAAGTACTGACTGAGTCTGTACTACTTACAACCTTATATCCTATGCAAAACAATTGATGAATCTACTTGACCAATTTCCTTTGACTCTCTTTGTATATTTCTTCCTAGGGGAACCAAGAGGAGAAATTCAGGACAATTTACTAAATGGCAATTTTAACTTTCTGGTGTTAAGCAAAATGGAAAAAATTATGTTTTCCTAATACATGTGTGATTCTGATTTAAACACAGCGAGACAATAAATGTACAACTTAAAGTTTCATCCAGAAAAGTTTAACTACAAAATGAAAAGCCATATATCAATCAGAATTATATTCAAGCCGTGAAATTACAATGCAAAATGGCTAAATATATAGACAGAGAACAACCTACAGTCAAGGGATAATCTCTTATCAACTAAAAAAATTAGGTGCTATTATTAGCACAAGAAAATCTGTGTAAACAATGACAACAGAATCTAAGCCAGTTTAGGCACTATTACAAATTATACTAACTAAATCTAATACCCCCCCCAATGGTTAAACCTACAATCCCATGTTTATTTCTAAACTTTTACAAACTTATCTTTACCAAGAGATTTAGTCATTATGTCAATAGTTTGCTTTGTTGTAGGACAATACTAAATGCAAATGTCTTCATTATTAACCAAGTGGAGAATGTAATGGCGATGAACCTCAATATACTTAGTTTTAGCATGATAGATTGGGTTATTCACCATCTTGAGAACACTCTGGTTGTCACAAAATACTAGAGTTGGTGCAGTTTGGTCAAGTTGAAGATCAACCAATATTGTTTGTATCTACATAGTTTGAAAACCTGCGTTAACTACTACTTTGTATTCGGCTTTAGTGGAGGATAAGGCAACTATAGTTTGAAGCTTGCTCTACGAAGAAAAGACTCTTGAACCTAGTGAAATCATAACCCATTGTGGACCATCTTGAATCAATTGATCATGCCCAATCTAAATCAATATATCCTATTAACATGAATTCAACAAAGTTTTGATCAAGAATGCCAAAATCAAAAGTTCTTTGATATGTCAAAGGACTATTTTTGCAGCTAGCCAATGTTCCTCTTGTGGTTTAGACATGAAGCGAGAAAGACAACTTACTGCAAAACACAAATTTGGTTGGGTGGTAGTGAGATAAATCAAACTTTCTACCAATTAAGGGTACATTGCTTCATTGACCAGTGGCAAATCAATGTTAGTTGAGAGTTTTATCCCAACTTCCATAAGTGTAGGATCAAATTACCTCAGGCGAAAAATGAGGTTTAGGCTTCAACATTAGGACAACTGAGGCTCTCCTAAATCTAGAAAACGATCGGTCTTTGGTTGATCTGGATTTCGCTCATGGAATCTTTACATTGAGAAACCGTAGGAAATACCATCATTATGTTGCAGAAAAATTAGATTAAGATATGCCTTCGCTTTGGCATACTTAGTTTGTGATACAAAAATAGTTTGATCAAATTGCCAAAATTATACATCTAGACAATATTGAAGTAGGTCTAAATTTTTCATTTAAAAAAAAAAAACATATGTCAACTTTCACATGTTGAATTAAGTCAACTCCACTTTTGGGGATGGCAAGATTATCATCATAGACAACTAGGAGCACTATGCCATCACCAAGTTATTTTTACATAGAGAGTTGGTTCATAATCACTTTTTTTTAAAGTAGAATCTCTAAGGTATTTATCAATTATAAAATTCGAATCCTGAGGATCTTTGTCAAGTCTATACAAGGACTTCACCAACTTGCAAACCAGATGCTCTTTTCCAAGACCCTGGTATCCCTGTGGTTGAACCATATAAACTTCTTCCTCCAAGTCTCTGTTCAAGAAGTCACTCTTAACATCCATTTGATATGTCTTCCATATGAATTGAGAAACTATTGTAATAACCAACTGAAGGGTTATCATTTTTTATAGTAGGAGCAAAAGTTTCTTTATAGTCTACCCCTTCTTTGTGTGCATATCCTTTGGCAACAAGACGAGCTTTCTACTTGTATAAAGAACCATTTGATTTACACTTAACTTTATAAATCCATTTACAACCAATGGATTTCTTACCTTAGGGTAATTCTAACAATGCTCAAGTCTTGTTTTTCGTCAAAGCATCATATTCCACCTTCGTGGTGGATTCCCATTTTCTTCCTTTTGGCATATTTAAATGTATTGGGCTCAAATACCTGTGAAACAACTGAAGTACGAGAAAAATTTACCCACTCACCACTTTGTACCTCTTGTCTCCCCAATCTTGTGGATCTTCTTCCATTCCTTGTGGAAATTTACCCTCTTGAACATCCTTTAGCGTGGTATAACACCACTTTGGTTTCTTGTGTTGGCCATCTTGATCTCGTTGTGAAGATTGAGAATCACTCCTTTCTTCACCAGATCCCTCCTTGGAACTTGACTCCTCTAATGATTCCAGCTCAGAGCCTTGTTTGATTTCAACGCCAAAATTTGTTCCAAAATCAGCAGTAGTTACCCACACATTACCATTTGTAGATTTACCATTATTTTAGAAGAATAGTTTTTTCTCATCTACAATAATATCTCTATTTACTGCAATTTTGTTTTTAGAGTTATCTAGTAATCTATATGCCTTATATTGGTCCTATCTCAATCCAATCCACTCTCTATAGAGAGGTAGGGCGCGTTGACTGTCTACAGAGGAAGGGCCTCACTATAGTCAACAAAAATATATTTTTTTATTTTTACATCCAAATTACTTCTCTTTTTACCAGGGATTAGTGCAAAAGCAAGACAACCAAAAGTATGAAATTCACTTACATCAAGTTTTCTATCTGACCATGCTTCTTCGGGAGTAACATTTTGCAAGGCTTTACAAAGACTTCTATTGAAGATGTAAACTGTTGTATTCATAGCTTCTGTTTGATGACGGTAAGGTACATTTTCACTGTGAACCATGCATCATGCAATCGCCATAATTGTTCTGTTCTTCCTTTCCACGACTTCATTTTGATGTGGAGTGAACACAATAGTATACTGCCTATGTATACCTTCTTGCTTGCAAAATTCTTTGATTTGTTTATTTTGAGACGAACTCATCTCCATTATTTGATTTGAGAGCTTTGATTTGTTTATTTGTCAGTTTCTCTATCAAAGTTTTCTATACAACAAAATTAGAGAAACAATATTACTTTATTTAGAAAATAAACCTACATTTACGTAGAAAAGACATCAACTATCCGCAAAATGTATTGTGCTACAAACACTATAAGTGTCTTCATTGGACCATGCAAATCAACATGTGCTAGGTCCAACACTCCTTCGACTCGCCATGCCTTACCAGTAGTAAACCAATGTTGAATCTTTTTGCCCATCTAACATCTTGTACACACATTTTGACTTTCCTCAATGGATGGAAGTCCATTCACCATGTTTGTCAGTCTTAGTATATTCAAGTATTGATAATTGAAACTTGAGATAACTACATCTCTCATGCCAAAGTACACTAGTACTTACAACTGTTGCTAGTGTAAATTCCTTTGCTATCTTGGGATCAACCAGTTTGTATAATCCCTTTTCACCAATGCTAACAACAATAACCTTATTATCATGAAGATTAGTGACCATACATCTACTTCCTTGAAAGTTTACACAGAGTAGCATTCTTGGTGATCTCACTAATTGACAACAATTTTTTATTCATATCAGGAATGTATTGAACACTGTTGAAGGTGTAGTTAACAAAATTGTTCAAAATGATACAAACATCTCCTCATCCTCTAACTAGTGAGTCTAACCATAACCTAAAGAAACAATTTCACTACTATTATTTTCAATGATTGTAACATACCAGTCTGTGATACGTATAGTGTTAGGTTGCACCTGAGTCAAAGTATCATGTTGTAGACTTGACATATTGGTTTTGAGATGCCACAAATATAAAATCCCCTACCATCCCTTGTTCATCGCCTTGAATAACATTTGCATACAGTGATCTCTTTTGACCACTTGCCAGGTCACGATGCCTTTTTCTGACAATCTCATGAAATGTCCAGGGTTTTTCCAGTAATGACATTTCCACGTTTATCTATTACCTTTAGAAGAGTCATGTGACGAATTGCCATCATTGTATTGTCTAGCTTTGCCTTTGAACCGTCCACTGAATGCACTCTTTGTACTGCATGAAGTGGATGCTTCTGTATGATCTTGTCTCCATTCCTTCTACAAAAGAAGTGTTAACTTCTCAAAACTGAGCTCGAGTCTCTACAATCATATGCAGGAACTCAACAAAGGAATCAAAAGATGATGGCAAGTTACGCATCACCAAAGCAATCATATCCTGGTCATTTACTGGCTTCTTTATGGGACCACTAAGATCCTATAGACATAAGAAGTATTTAGAAACAAAACCTCTGTCCTGCAATTTAGTGGAAAACAACAATTTTTTCAAGTACAATGCTCTTCTAGCTTTTGAAGCATGATACTTGGTTTCAAGAGTTTCCCACAAAACCGGGGCTGCAACAATGTTTCTTACTTCTAGCACTAAGGTATCAACAATTGATATTTTCAGAAGCATTACAGCCTCTTTATGTCATTTGTCCTGGGTCATCCTCTAGGATTTGTTTATTTACCAAGATTTTTTTTACAAGATCCTTGTACTTATTGATTGTAATTTGTAAGTATTTAATGACTCCATAAACTATAATTCTTGCTGGTCAATTTTTGTGACTTAGGAAAGAGTAAATATTATAAAGAATCCATTTTTGCCACACACCTAGACCATGTAGACAACTAAGACAATTAAATCCCGCAATATATGACACTTTAGACCAAGCTACCACTACTAGTCACTTCGTCTTACAAATGTGAGCAATGTGACAAATGTTCATCCAAAATACTCTTTCGATCACATGATACATAATTAATCAGCTTCCTAGGCATATTTAAGGCAAAAATTTAAGAAGTTTTATAAAGTTTATAAAAAGAATCATAAACCTTTAAATAAACTTAATACTAAATTTTTTTGCCCCCCCTTTTTTTTATAATTTATAAATACTATATGATAAAATCATAAAACCTTCAACACGTTGATCTAGTAGCACTCAGTGGCTGCGCCTTCCTCCACACCTTTCTAAGGCTGTGCTTTGGTAGCCTTCCAGGCAAGTTGTGCCCTTGTACAAGCTATCCATCAACATGCCTCTATGTATAAGCTGTGCCACACTGGTATGTTGTGTGAGGTTGTGCTTGATCCTTTTGTGCTCTTGGCCCTCAATATCTGCAGATATCTAATCAATTGCCATAGTTTTGTAGTGTCCCCAAATGGGGCAATTAGGTTTAATTGGGGTTTACCCAACAAACCCTTGAATTAAATTGCCAAACAACTGAAATTTATGTTCCACAAACCAGCTAGCCCTAGCTGGAAAATTTATAGAATACCCAAGCAAAACACGCCAAATTAACTCCACAAACAATTGCATTTTCCAAGCACTAAACACCACAAAAACATCCACAAGTGGGACGCCACACCTTAGAAAAATTAGGGGAATAAATCTTAATATTATTTCTTGGAATTTGCCCTCAGATCACCACCTGGAGCTCTCCAAACAAGTCGCCCAAGTTGCCAAAAATATATAATAAATTCTTGAATATTTTTAGGGCACAAATTGACCTTCCACACATGCAAATTGATTCAAAACAATTCGCCAACAACTGTAATAAATTACGAAAATTCTTGACCAAAGGGTTTCAAAAACAAATTAACACTCTTGGGAGGGGTCACCACCCTCCCAAAGCAAGTCGCCACCCTTGGGATGGCCTCCAAATTCGATCAAGCTCCTCCACCGAGATCTTCCTCCACTTTGACTTGCAATTTTTATATTTACAGCTCACCGAAGGGTTTGTAATAATTCTCTGTTGAAGGTGGTGTCCAAAAACATCTTTGTAGATTCATTTGCATACAACTATGCAAAATTGAGGCGCAATTACAACCCTTAAATAGAGCTGCCTTGGTAGAAGAATGAAGGTTTTCGTCCTCAAACTCTGTGGTGCACTTGAAGGTTTTCATTCTCAAGTCACTTGTTCAAGCTTGACATACTTGCACAAAAATTTCAATATAAAAAATGCATAACCTTTTCAAATGAGCCTTCCCTTTCCTTTTATATTCTTCCTCCAATTGTGGCACCCAAAATAGTGCGGGAGAGTTACTTTTTCCTTTTAATAAAAAGATCTATTATAAGCTCCCTTATAAAAGCACTTTTAGGACTTAAGTGCTAATGACCCTCAAAAGGTCTCAACTTAAGTGAAAATTAGATAAAAACCCTTTTTGTATAACTCAATTGAAAATTAGAATACTTAAGTACTTTTCACCTTTTTGCTCTTTGAATAGCTTCCACATAGTTCCCTTCTCTTTCTTTCCCTTAGTCTTGTGGGAACAAAACCAAGTTAAGGGTCTATAAGCAAGTTATGCTAAAAAGGGGGACATTACAACTTTCTAAGCTAGAAATTCAATACCTTTATATTGTACGGATCCTTGACGTTTTAGTGCATATGTAGAGTTGTTATTTCAACACTTTCAAGCTAATGTGATTACTTTCCCTTGTATCTTAATCGTACGAGTAATTTTACAGCTCTAACGGGGAGAAGACATGTTCTCATGCACTTTCTCTTGGCAAGCCCTTAGAAGGACGAATTTACAACTCTTTCTCTTGCTGTGCTCACATGTTGTATGGTTGTGCCCCTCATCAGATACTTGTACATAGGTATACTGCTGTGCCAATAATGCTGTTGTTAATGCCTTCAAAGCTCCTTTGTTGACATTATTGTTACAACACAAGACTTCCATGCCTCTCTTCTCTGCTGATTTTATCAACCACTCACAAGTTTTTCTCTCGGATGGACTCATGACCTCTCTTGCCCTCTCCCTCATAGGATCATGACCTCTCAAGTTTGTGCCTGCAAAATACAGTCGATATAATCTTTTCTTTACGCTTAGACATTGATGAGGCTCTTATTTTCTGGCAGAATCAAACATAAGTTGTGTTGTTCACTCCAAAAGGCACTTATGAGATTAAGTGTTCTAGAGAGAAAAGTGGGAACTATAAAGGACTTTCGTCCTTCGTTTTAGGATTAATGCTTGATCAATCTAGGCCATGGCTGCAGGTATGTGGCTCCATGATATAGCCTGCGTAGAATCACTTCCAAGAGATGCAATGCGATCACCAAAAGCTCAATGCTAGTTATTTAGAGTTATAGTTTAATGTTCAGATCTTGTTGCTAAAATTAATGCTTCACTTTGCCACTTTCTAAAATAGGGGAAAGGTAGTTCCAAGTCCAAAACAAACATAAAAGGGATGAAAGGGAGAGTAGAAGAGAATATTTCCAGTCAAGTGAATGCCAATGCTTTAAGAACTGAATTAGGCCAAATCACAGTTATACCATCGTGTTCCAGGCTCAATAGTTGCACAAACTTGTAGAGAGACAATGGGCAAGATTCTAATTACATAATTTTGGATACTCGACTTGCTAACTCTTCACTAACTATGAACACTCAAAGATTTGCAACAGGTCGCACACAAAGCCTTTGAAACGCTTTATAGTTGAAAACATATAAAGCATAGAGCATTCAGGAGTAAACTAAAAAGAAATAAGGACCTAGACTAGCACAAGAACAATCTAAATACCACATCCAACTTTGCAACTAAGCATAGAATCAATCCTTTTTGCACAAGCATAAACTTAACTAAAAAACAATGAACAACATTCGGTGAGCAGAAGACACAATCTAAACAAGTAACAGTTCTATTACAATTTTGATAGAGTTCTTTACAAGAAGTGTTGACCCTTCGAAAGGGAAAACAACATCCCTTATATAGACATGAAGCTCACTCGGCCTACTATTGGGGTGGTTATAATATTCAATGGTGATTGGAGAATGTAGTTGGGATTCTAACATATTTGCTTGCCAGAGCATGATTTGCAATTAGAAGCCATGCCTCTTTAAAGCAAATTCTTGTCTTTTATACTCTGTCTCTTTTGAATCCTCATAATGCACATGCTAAATGATGACTCACGCCATACATAGTGTTTTACATTCAATTCTGCAGGGGGCAATTTGTGAATGAATTCAAATATTGGCGGCAGATTGTTGAGATTTTTTTCGGATTGCCACGCCACCATGCTCTGCATAGGTTTTTGCATTTAATTTGCAGACTGATCAAATGGATACGTCAATCCAACTTGACTTTTAGGGTCTTTGAGTTGATCTCCTTATTACTCGTTTTGAATTTTGTCGATTCTAGGCCCTTCAGTTGGTGGGAAACCACCTACATTTTATTATGCTATGCAGAATTGACACAGCTCATTTGGGGCATTTGACGGCCTTGACAGGGCAGACGACCGTCAATCTTGATTCTCGGGCTCTTTAGCTGATTAGACCTGCTATTTTGGCCATTGGGCTTCTTTCCTTCCCTCGGGGTCGATTTCCTTGCCAGACAGAAGCTTGTTGCTTCGCTTGGGACTTGTTTATGTTTTGGCTATATATTGTCCTTGCAATAGTGGGATGTAGCCACGTGGCAACATTCCGCTAACTCGGAGTTAAGATGCACTTGCAGATTTGTATTGATCGCCCCAGGATTTCAGAGAAGCGAGATGTTGCCACATGGCACCATCTCGCTGATCTAAGGGTATGCGGATGTACGGTATTGTACGGACCACTTCGGGGCTGTTGGTCGACGGGATCATAGTAGCGGAACGTGCAATTTAAATGCGATTAATCATGATTAATTCTTATACTTGGCCCAAAACGCTTTTTTCAACTTAGTTTTTTTGTGCTTTTTTCAGCGAATCAATCCACAAAGCCTTGTTTGATGGGGCAATTTGTAATGTTGTCTAAGTTAATAGAATTTAAATACACCAAAACTTTAAAAAAATTAAACCTAAACCTAACCAGTAAGCCTAAACTTCCTCCGTGGTAGATGTTATATTTGACATTCATTTGAACATATTTAATATTTTTTAGATGAGATATATGGTGGAAATATTTCTTGTTATAACTCTTTAATAATCTACCCTTGGATTAGTACCTCGTGGGCTAGATGTAGGTATGGGAAACAATCATTCCTTCTGTAGCTCTCACACTACACATGAAGTGCAAACCACACTAGAGAGTATAGGGTGGAAAAATATTGTATACGAGCAGACAAAGAAGACAATCTTCAAATTTTGGTACAACTCTAACGTATGGCGGATGCAACTGTAGTTGCAAGTTTTGGGTTCACTGCCCCATGATACGAGGCTTTGCATACTAATTTGTTGAAGGATGTTGTACAGGGTGTGAGCAATGTTCTTGCAAAACATCATGAGGAATGGAAAAAATCAGGTTGCATTATAATGTCAAATGAATGGACAGATGAAGCTGCACACTCATCAACTTCCTTGTGTCATGTGACATTAGCACAATTTTTATTAAGAGTGTTGATGAATCTGAGATTATAAAATCGGGCACGACACTCTTTTATCTATTTGATGAGATTGTGATTGAGGTGGGGCCACAAAATGTGGTCCAATTCATTACAAATAATGTAGTTGTTTGCGTGGTTGTTGGAAGGCTTCTTATGGACAAATATGGAACTATGTTTTGGATTTCATATGTGGTACATCACCTTAATTTGACCTTGGATGACAGACAAAATCCTGTGGGGGAAAAAGGTTTTGCAAAAATGCCCACACATGAGTGCTTAATATAATGCACACATTCATAGATGGCAAGAAATTTGTTCAGCGAGGGGTGACAAGGTTTACAACCCACTTCCTTGCATTGCAAACTCTTCTTCAACAACAAATGAATTTAATATGAATGTTTATTTCAACTGAGTGGATGGAATCTTCCTTTGTGAAACATATGGAGGGCAAAATGGTGGCTAACTATATTTTATCACTATCTTTTTAAGAAGAGCTAGATAAAATTATGTTGTTCTTTGATCCACTAGTTCAAATTTTGAGACTCATTGATGGGGATAAACCTCCATGGGTTATCTATATTAGGCAATTGATAAGGCCAAAGACACTATTAGGAGCAGATTGAAGAATAACAGGGTCAAGTACATGCCATTATGGGAGATAGTTGATAAAAAATGAGATCGATAGGTGCATTCTCCCCTCCATGTAGCTAGATATTTTTTAAATCCAACATTGTTGTTTAACGACTAATTTCAAGATGATGTAGAGGTCATAGAGGGCTTATTTAAGTGCATGGCGAGAATGTTTCCTAGGGATCTTTTGAGATAGCTACGAGAGATTTTCCATTGTACAAGCAGCCAAAGGGTTTTTTCTCTAGTAAGACAACCATCACAAAGAAGAAGACCTTTAAACCAGAGAGAATTTTTCTACATACATTGGTGACAATGTTAAATTTTGATTGAATTGTGTATGTTACAATGTTGACAAAATCTATTTTTGCAGCACAATGGTGAGATTCATTTGGCAAATAAACCAAACATCTTCGGTGGGTGGCAATACACATTTTGAGTCAACCATGCAGTTCACTCGCTTGCGAGCGTAGTTGGAGTGTTTTCAAATGTATATATTCCAAAAAACGTAATCGATGCACTCAAGAACGAATGAATGATTTGGTGTTTGTACACCACAATATTTACCTGAAGATGAAGAAAGATCAAGGTTAAAAAATGTTGCATTTCTAATTCTCAATTCATATGGAAAGTTGATTTATATTCTTCTTAAGTATTATTCTCCAAGTCTTTTATTTGATAATGTTAGGTACTATCGTGGAAGATCAGTCGATTAAATTTGACAAAATCAATTCAAAATATGAATGGCTTGAAAATAACGATAACCCTATTTATGATGAAGTTGACTTTGATTTGTTGGTTGATTTTGATGGTGTACAATCTCATTTAACTTCCTCTCATAATTTGTATCTATTCTCTATGCAATTAAATGCCTAATATGTATATCTATACCTTTAAATAAAAAACAAAATAGTTTTTTCTTTTTTTTTTTGTGGTTTTATGTTTTTCTAACTTTTTCTTGATTTTTTTTCGATTAATCATGATTTTTTGAAAAACACTTACACTTTTGAAAAAACGATTTTTTCCCCAAACAAGTTTTGTTACTATGGCTAGGATGACACCATGTGGCACAATCCCGCTAATCCGCTCGCTTGGAGGCCTTGCATTGTACGGTTTCGGTTGGGATCAACAGGTCGTTGGGATCTTGACACTTGATAGCATACTGCTGATCCACTTGTTCGGTGCTCTAATGTGGAGGCTTGTTGGACAAATTCTTGAAAATCGACTAAGTCCCGCGGAGTGATGAAAAGATGCGATGGGGCTCCAGGCAACTTTCGAAGAGAAACGGCTAAGTGCTATTGAGCAAAAATTCGATACGTGGCTCCGGGCAAAGATGCAAAATCGACAAAAGGTCGAAAGCTTTTTCAAATGGGTCCTGGTCATCAGGAGCCACGAATGGTTGCCACGTGGTGCAAGAAATGCTCCACGGACCTGCGGGTAATATAAATAAAAGCCCAGTCAGGGATTTCAATTTTAAAACGCAACGGCTAAGATTTTCAAAAAAAAATGGCTACATTCTTTGAAATGAAAGGAAAAAATGAATTGTAGAAACTCTAATGAAGAAAAGCCATCATAAATGAATTTAAAGCCGAACTTTGCTGAATTGAAATCAAATTTTATCCATTATTACGAAATCGACTGAGCCTAAGAAGTGAAATCATGTAGACAGTCAATTTATCGCGAATTAAAGCACAAACAAACCAGTTTGCCAAGGCAAAAGAGCTGTAGGAACCTTGGAAATGGTTAAATATCATGACAACAGTCAAAGTCATATATTCCAAAAGGGGGATTACTGGAGCATTTAATCATGGAAGAGTAAGGCCTCATAAACTTGCAAGTTAGACTTCGATGTTCATAGATGAGAGCTTAGATTGAACTTGAAGAAATGTACTGAAAATAAAAATGAACAGTCATTTGCAACTCATCATCTAGCAACTGCCAATCAAGGAAGGGCTTTAAGAAAAAGACATCAAAACTACAAAAGGGTCCTTTAGACCAAGTAAATTGAGATATTGGCTCAAAAGAAAGAGGGTCCCTGTTTTCAGTTTGAAAATGGGGCATGTTGGTGAAGGCAACAACAAGAACCAAACATAAGTTGCACCACATAACACTTCCTTGCATTTCTGTTCTCAAATACCTCACCAAGATTACGTTAACAAATAGGGTCTGATACCATATCAAAATTATAATCAAGCCGTGAATTTACAATGTGGAATGGCTAAAAATATAGCTAGAGAACATCGTACAATCAAGGGATAATCTCTTCTCGACTAAACAACCTATGTGCTATCATTAGCACAAGTAAATCTGTCTAAATAATGACAACATAATCTAAGCCACTTTAGGCATTATTACAAATTATACTAACTTAATCTAATTATATTGACATTAGTTGTAAACATAATGGCCATAATAACGAGACTCAGACTCAACTAGCGATTTTGGACTCGGTTTTTGATTTGGCAAAAAAGCTTGGTAATTCTTAAAGGATAATATATAACGAATTTTAGGTGTTTTTATACACAGTCCACATCAAAACAACTTAAAAGACAAAAAAAAATTGATTATACTACTTTGTAGCATCACGAGTATATACCAAAATTTAAGTAATAATATGATTCTAGATGAAAGGTTGGTTATTATATTAAAATTCATAAAATTGTTTTTTGTTGTACGAAAATCATGGATGTGGATTTCATGGCATAAAAAACAAAAACATAATGTATATCATAAACTAATGTTGAGAGACGCCTGCATCACTTGTCACAACACTAGTCACTCCATAGTGGCCCTTGAGAGTGTGCTTTGCATATGTCCGGGAAGCAGCTGCAACCATGCTAGTGACATCCTCAACTCTATCTATTCGTTCTTGCTCCTCCTCCATCAGTACTGCCTCCACCTCATGATCAGATTGCTCTGCCCATGCATGGTCCTCCTTTGAAAATACAGTGCCCTTTGATGATGATGTATAGTCCACAAGTAGGATACATAGTACTTAGGATAGTTGTACATATCCTACAGTTCACAATTACCCGTGTATTTCATCCTTGTAAAACCCTTGGAAATAGTGATTATAGTTGATATCTTAAGTTAGATTAGGATAAGTTTAGTTAGCACATTATTAGGGATTTCAGATTTGATTATTGTTCAATCCCTATGTTGGTTTCACCGAACAAATGTGGATTAATTCCTTAATTTCTAGCTAGTGGTTAATACCTAAACTAAGCACATGTAAAGCCTATTTAAAGGCCTCCTTTTGTAAACACAATCTAGTTGTAACTTGAAATCAAATTGAATATGTTTATTCAGTAATCTATCAAGCGTGGTAGTGTTTTCTTGCAGGGATTCTTGGTCGCACTTCTGTGTAGACACCCTGACAGCTGCTTGCTTGATTTGTGTGGCAATAATCCACATCATCCTAAACCTCGGCGAGCCACTCTGATTGTGGGTCAATCTCCTCTGATTGGAGAATAAATCAACCCCCAAAGTTTGGTAGTGGCGGAGGCAAAGGTTGTAGTGGATAGATATATGGTCATTCAATCTTCACATAGCCAATCGGTTGCACTTTTGAGAGTGTATGTGCTCAAACATACTCTACTTGCGCAGAAGTGTTGCATGGTTGGCTCAAAACATGAACAATCCTTTGAAGATTCTACACCTTGGCTTCAAAACTTTCCCACCTAGGACATTTGAAACGAGAAATATAAAATGTGTAAGTAAAAAATAAATAAATTCAATATTCAATAGCAAGAAATGTTAAATTACGAAATTAAACAAATTTTACCTAGCTGCAATGAGTTACAACCAGACTGTCAAATAGTTTGAGCAAAGAGATCCCCTAAGAAAAGTTTATGCATCTCAATCTCGACAATAATCTTGTTAATACATCTCAATCTTGACCATGATCTTTTCTCTCATTTGCAGATTTGGCTCCATACTCCCTATAACTGTGTATAAGATGCTTAAAACCTACTAATTTGCTCTGAAATTCGAGTAAATGTAATGTTGAGTTCAAAAAGTAGCCAACATGTAGTGGCTTATGAAGATGCTTTTTCCATCACTGGTCTAAGTTTTCCAAAATGGGATGGTTTTTGCTGTCCAAATGGCCATAGAAACCTTTAAAGGGCTCATTGGCCCTGTCCATGCCCTCATAGATAACCCGGGCTTTTCTCCATTGACAATATGAAGGAGACTAACCAAAGGCTTTGTGACTTGTATAAGAACTGACTTAAGACGGGAAGAGAAAAAAGGAAAATTTAAAAAATATAAAATTAATAATTTAAGCAAAAGAGAAAAGAGAAACAACACCTCTACGATATTATTGGCCAGAATCCAAAGGATGGCACCATTAAATACCCAATCTACAATGTTAACCTTGGTGTTGGTTTTCGAATAAGAAGATTGGGTCCATGCTTCACTAATAAGCATACACTTAAAAGAAGCTTTTGATTGAACTTAGGACTGCAATGTGATATATGTGATATAAAATCGTGTTATGCCATGTCAGACCAACTTCTTGTTCTTTGTGTGCTTCCTTATTAAAGTGAGGATCCATGCATGGTTGTAGATATCTTTGCACATTTGTTGACTCTCCTACACAATTGGTTTGACCCAATGCTCAATGGTTGGATTATGCGCAATGTGCATGGGTAAAGAAACATACTTTTGGAAGAACGAATGCTAGGCTGGAAAAAAACAATTTTAGGATCCAAAGGGAGAAAAGATCTACGAGGTGTCAAGTACCAAAGAAAGGACCTTGCAAATGCGGTGGGATAGGCTGGAAAGAAACATAGATTAGCATCCAAAGGGAGAAAGGATCTCTGAGATGTCAAGCACCAAAGAAAGGATCTTGCGGATGCAACAGGATTGAGCTTGGGTAGAAGGATATTCCAATAATATGCACCCCTAGTTCGCAGATCAAGAGTATATTCTAGGAATATGTGCGGACAATTGGCAAACCATGTAGTTGGCAAGCCAATTGGAAAAAAGATGAGCTAACAAGGGGTCCAAGCTGTTGTTCCCAAAATCCGTCACTTGCTTTTGGGACAACATATCAACTATTTTGGTCCTGCAGGCCAAAATTCTCTCTTCCCTTCTCAAAAAATGTTCTGAGCTCTCAAGTTCTTCAATTATTCAAGCATTTTCAGTCAAGGGACTCGCAGGTTCATCGTGTTCAACAACTTCAACAGGTGGACTCTCATAAAGGAACAACTTCCAAACACTTAGGCAATTTCAAGGTTGGGTCAACGTCGAGGTTCAACCAAAAGGTCCATCGGCAGGGTTCAAACGAATGGAATGAACCATTGAACCATTGAACCCCGCTTCAGCAAGGTTCAAAGGTTCAACGAGTTCAAAGGTTCAAAAAGAGTTAAGCGCTTCAACGAGTTCGAAGACTTCGGCAAGTTCAAAGTTCAACCGCTTTGAAAAGTTCAAACGGCTTTAAAGGACTTAAACGAAAGAAGACTTCGAAGAAGAAAAATTGAACCGTTGAACCATTGAACCTTGAACCAAAAGAGTTCAAAGTTCAAAGGTTCAACGAGTTCAATAAAGTTCAAGAGACTTAGAAGAACAAAGGATTCGAAGAGCAAAGAATGAACCATTGAACTGTTGAACCTTGAACCAAAAGGTTCAAGGTTCAAAGTGGTTCAAGCGACCAGTGATGTCCCTGCGGACGTCAAATTCAGGGTAATAAAATATCTGTTGTTTTTCAAATATGGCGCGGCCCTGAAAACAAACTCAGTGACCGGCCAAAGAAGAAGCCGAAGGAGCTAGCAGAAAGCGAGAAATTAGCCCGAGAGCTCAGATCGCCAAAGGAGGACAATACGTGGCGAGGAAAGAGGGAACGATGCAAAAAGACCAGAAATATCTGCGTAGGAGTTATTTCTAGTAGGTGAAATAGTCCATCAAGTGGACATCAGAGAGCGCGAGCACTCAATAGTGTGGCCTATTTTTTAGATCGAGTAAAGGCAAAGTGGACAGCTACGCAAATATCAGGAAGAGGACCAGGCGGCCCATACTTTGGAGGGGACATTTGAGATGAATTGACATGCCACAGTTAAGGCAGATGCCCTGTTCCAGCATGGCCCCTTGACAGAACTGAAAATGCATTCAAGGCATTGAATGCAGCGTAGGCCATTCCATGAAACAAAGCGCCCAAGTCTTTTTGGGAGTGCTATATATTGTAATCTCTTATTTTATGCAAAGATCTCTCTGTTATAGAAGCAAAGCTCTGCCCAAATTGAAAGGCATTACTGAGACTTTGAGCTCAGATTGTTAATCATATTTCGTTATTTGAATGAGAAAACAAGTGACTTTTCAGACTTTGTGCTGCAATAGCTTGTGTTGTTGAGGAAATTGTTCTTATGTCTGTTTCTTGAATGCGTTCTTGTCCATTTAATTAAATATGCAGAACTAGTTGAAGTAATCAGGAAGGTATCCTGAAGTCGACTGTGGATAGACATTGTGCTGCCACAATTGTCTTTAGCGTGTTTGTTTTTCTGTTTCTGTGTAAAGGATCTTGGGACGACTTTGTGCCCCCATTGTCCTTCGTATTTCACTCTTTGGCAGTTGAGGTGGAGACTTTGTGCTACACCTCATTTTGCTGGTTATTGCGCCCTGTTACAGTTACTTTTTAGAAAGAATTTCTGCTGTTTGCTACAGACCACTTCTGAAAGAAGAGAAGTGTTTTCAGTGTTTTCACCAGAATTTTCTTATGTTTGTGAACATCATCTCTAAAAAAAAAGAGATGGATGGTGTTATCCTACCCTAAGTGTTATTTTCAGCTTATTTATAGTATATATATATATATAGCACCTCATATTTATAGGGAACCTCCCCTTGATGAGAGGAGAGATTTGTCCCTTTTTGATGTGGTCGACCTGCACATTTGGCCGATAAATCTCCCTATGCTGTAGTGGAAACACCCATTTTGCCCATCAGTTAGCTGGTGACAAAATATTCACCCAACAGTTTTTGGCGATTTCGCTGGGGACAACAATTTTGCGCAATTTGAAGCCTCAAGCTTCAAATTGAAGTATCACCTGTGTCTTATCCATTATCATTATAGCCTTATCCATTTCGATTATATACTCTGAGCTGTGAAACTAGAGACGCTGGAGATCGAGTGTTTCATTTCAAAAGTCAATTCTCTGGCAGCTCCATGCCAACTGGAAAGAACGCGTAGTTCGAAGCCTCAAGCTTCAAGTTGAAGTAGGGCCAGTTCTTTTCCATTTTTATTCTACAATCTGGCAGCTCCACGCTATACAAGAAGCCAGAAAGCTCAAGGTGTTGTTGACCCTGTTTTTGAGTTGGTGCAGCAGAGCAATTTTGATTTGTTTCCTCCACAACCTTACCTTCAACGAACTAGGAGTCTTCCTCCTACCAACACCAGGTCACCAATACAAAGCAGAGCTTCTTTTTCCTCTGCTAGCAGAGCTTTGCCCGTACATACCCCACCAAGATTTTTTATCCCCTTTTCCATAGTCATACAATGGCAGCTCAAGGCCCCTAGGGTAACTCTTTTGGTCCACTCAATCTAACTCCACCTTTACATGAGCCACCTCGCAGTTCCAGGGAGAATTTTTCCAAATTCTATGGCGATGGGAGAGTTCATCCTGATGAACATATTGCAGCCTTTAGCATAACCTGTGGCGTGATAGGTGTGGAATACAAAGATATAGCAGTCAGACTGTTCGTAGAAACTTTACAAGGTGCTGCTGCAAACTGGTTATATCATCTGCAGGCCTAGACTGTGACTGACTGGAACACCCTCAAAGCCAAATTCGAAGCCAGGTTCAAGCCTGCAGAAGATGTGCATGCCCTGTTGGCCCAGCTCACACAAATAAAGAAAGAGCCTCATGAATCTATGAGGGACTTTATTGCCAAATTTGACAAGTTGAGGAATATGATTCCTACAATTGCTCAGTCGACAGCGGAGAATCTCAAATGTTTTTTCATCAACTCTCAGCGTTCTGAAGTGAGTTTCTTGTTGAGACGGGCTAGCCACATAGACCTTGCTACAGCGTAGGATTTGGCTATCGAGGTGGAAGATGATCTCATCTTGGCAGGGAAGATAAGAAGAGATCCTAATAGAGGTATATCTTCTTCATCTTCTGAATATTCATCTACAGGCACCACTGATCATATGGTGTAGAAGCTGGCAAATGAGATGCTACCTCTAAAAAAACAAATAGCACATGGGATGTCTGCTTCTCCATACCGAGATATACCAAGGAGGACGTTTCCCAACTAGTCATATCAAGGCAATGCTGCTACGAATCAAGGGCAGCGAAATCGTCTTCCTCCCCCTCAGGGGAAACTTGCTATTGAAGCAGCTCCAACAACTCAGCAGTTGGATATCTCGAAACAGAATCTGATTTTTCCTTACAACTTGAGTTGAACCCAGAAGATGATGCTGATCTAATTGCAGTAGACCAAGAATCAGTTGGCGACTCCAACATTGATTTCCTGAATTACTAGGATGAACCCAGAAGTAAAGGTGAAGTGTTTGATGGATCATACGCTGTATTTATCCGGTCTTAGAAGCAGTCAGCCCAGCAAGCTGATAAGGAAAAATCAGGAGAGTGATCTCAACCAACAATTTCAATTGCTAAACGGGAGACTACTCTGCCTTTTCAATCAAAAGACCCGGTAATCACTAAAAAAGTAAGTACCCCAAACGTTCTTGCACCTTCTGCTTCAAATTCGCAGATCAGTCCTACACTCCCAAAAAACCAGAAGGATGAACTTCCTTCCCCTGTTCCTAATTCGTTTCAGACATTTGACAAAATCAACTATGTCAAGAAAATCAAAATTCAAATGTCTGAATTTGAATTCCTGCAATCCAACTCTAAGCAGTTGGATAAGTTGGTTCAATGTGTAAAGAATAAAATCGTCCCTACAGGACCAGCTGTCCCAAAGGTGACTCCCACATCCACCCGGAATAACCTTGTCATTACTCCTCCTGCTGCCTCTGAAAAAATAGAGCCTTTCTATGTTTCCTTGTTGATAAATGGTCACAAGCTGAGCAACTGCATCATAGACTCAGACGCATCTGACAATGTCATGCCCGCCAAAGTGACAAAATCTCATGGTCTCACACTGACTAAGACATTTGGGAGATGTTTCTCTATGGAAAACAAACAAGTGTCACTTCTGGGACAAATCAAAGATGCCCAGTTTGCATTTGCGCCCTTTCTAGGAAAAAGAATTAAGATGACAGTCCTGGTGGCCGACGTCCCAGCCTCCTACAGCATTCTTCTTGGGTGAAGTTTTTGCAAGGATGGTGGAGAATTGAGCATGGACCTGTCTGAGGCGAGGATTCTGTCAAAGGCATTATGAAGAGGCTGCTTCCTGAGAAGGAGGCAAAATATATTGTCACCCAAACATCGGCCCCTGAAGCTCAAATTCTGTATGAGTCTTCAGGAATGGGTAACTTTTTTTTGACCACAGAGGATGTTCATGTTTCAGCAGATGAAAGTCCTGTAGGTGGCGATCCAGGTATTGATTCAGACGAGACAACATAAGAATTAATAAAGCACAGCGCAGGTGCAGAAGGACCCTCCCCTCCAAACGAAGGAAAATCTGAGAAAGGAGCAGTTTTCGGTGGCATATGGATTCTGGTATTTGATGGCAGCTGCTCTTCTACCGGTGCTGGAGCCGGGATTGTTCTAATATCTCCTCAAGGAGATATTTTTCTTTCTTCATACAAGTTGCAGTTCAGCAACACCAACAACACTGCCGAGTATGAATCTTTGTTATTTGGGTTGAAAGTAGCTCAAGACAGAGGTGTTAAACTCCTTCATACTAAATGAGATGCTGAACTGATGGTTTGTCAGGTGAGGAACTTGTGTCAAACCAAGAACAAAAGATTGCACCATTACCGCAATTTGGTATGGGACTGTATTGAAAGTTTTGACGCTTTCAATATATCTGCAGTGCCCAGAGAGCTTCATAGTTGTGCAGATTCATTGGCTGTCTCTACGACTCTCTTGGTTCCTCACAAAGACTTTGAAGAGCAGAAGTACACTATTGAGCTAGTCTTTCGACCAAGTGTGCCTAACAATGCCAATCATTGGCAAGTGTTTGATGCTGACAATCAAATCATGTGCTGGACTAAACCAGAAGAACAATGAATTATGGTAATGGACCATACTGCTGCACGTCAAAATCAGGTAAAGAAACTCTTCTGCAAGAGAACAAGGATTCATGATTTTCATACTGAAAATCAAGTCTTGTTGTGGGGCAAGAGGAGAGAACCAAAATGAATGCACAGAAAATTTGATAACTGGTGGAGAGGTCCATTCACCAATCATCCCTTCTGAGGAGAAAATAGTTTCTTGCTAATATATCAAAGACAGAACGCAATTTTCACTGTCTCACAGTGGGTGGCATCTAAAGCACTTCAATCTTTGAAGTATCAGATAAGATCAGCTTGTACATATGTATAATTTTTGTATAGTCTTTAGCTTGTTTTGTGTTGTTCGTTTTCGTTTGTTTTTTGCGCCTTTCTTTTTGGGTAGCATGACTCCGTAGCCCAATGGCATACTTAAAGGCACCGGAGATTCTGGATTCTACTCCCTTCGATTGTTTTTACAATCGATGGAAGTTCTCCAACTGAAGCCAACTGTTGTTCCCAAAATCCGTCAATTGTTTTTAGGACAACATATCAACTATTTTGGTCCTGTAGGCCAAAATTCTCTCTTCCCTTCTCAAAAAATGTTCTGAGCTCTCAAGTTCTTCAATTATTCAAGCATTTTCAGTCAAGGGACTCGCAGGTTCAACGGGTTCAACAACTTCAACAGGCGGACTCTCATAAAGTAACAACTTCCAAACACTTAGGCAATTTCAAGGTTGGTTCAACGTCGAGGTTCAACCAAAAGGTCCATCGGCAGGGTTCAAACAAATGGAATGAACCATTGAACCCCGCTTCAACAAGGTTCAAAGGTTCAACGAGTTCAAAGGTTCAAAAAGAGTTAAGCGCTTCAACGAGTTCGAAGACTTCGGCAAGTTCAAAGTTCAACCGCTTTGAAAAGTTCAAACGGCTTTAAAGGACTTAAATGAAAGAAGACTTCGAAGAAGAAAAATTGAACCGTTGAACCGTTGAACCATTGAACCTTGAACCAAAAGAGTTCAAAGTTCAAAAATTCAACGAGTTCAATAAAGTTCGAGAGACTTAGAAGAAGAAAGGATTCGAATAGCAAAGAATGAACCATTGAACCGTTGAACCTTGAACCAAAAGGGTCAAGGTTCAAAGTGGTTCAAGCGACTAGCGACCATTGACGTCCCCGTGGACGTCAAATTCAGGGTAATAAAATATCTGTTGTTTTTCAAATATGACGCGGACCTGACAACAAACTCAGCGATCGGCCAAAGAAGAAGCCGAAGGAGCCAACGGAAAGCGAGAAGATAGCCCGAGAGCTCAGATCGCCAAAGAAGGACAAGACGTGGCGAGGAAAGAGGGAACGATGCAGAAAGACTAAAAATATCTGCGTAGGAGTTATTTCTAGTAGGTGAAACAGTCCACCAGGTGGACATCAGAGAGCGCGAGCACTCAATAGCGCGGCCTATTTTTCTAGATCGAGTAAAGGCAAAGTGGACAGCTACGCAAATATCAGGAAGAGGACTAGGTGCCCATACTTTGGAGGGGACATTTGAAATGAATTGACACGCCACAGTTAAGGCCAATGCCCTATTCCAGCATGGCCCCTTGACAGAACTGAAAATGCATTCAAGGCATTGAATGCAGCATAGGCCATTCCATGAAACAAAGTGCCCAAGTCTTTTTGGGAGCACTATATATTGTAATCTCTTATTTTATGCAAAGGAGATCTCTCTGTTATAGAAGCAAAACTCTGCCCAAATTGAATGGCATTACTGAGACTTTGAGCTCAGATTGTTAATCATATTTCGTTATTTGAATGACAAAACAAGTGATTTTTCAGACTTTGTGCTGCAATAGCTTGTGTTGTTGAGAAAATTGTTCTTATGTCTGTTTCTTGAATGCGTTCTTGTCCATTTAATTAAATAAGCAGAACTAGTGGAAGTAATCAGGAAGGTGTCTTGAAGCCGACTGTGGAGAGACTTTGTGCTGCCACAATTGTTTTTAGCGTGTTTGTTTTTATGTTTCTGTGTAAAGGATCTTGGGACGACTTTGTGCCCCCGTTGTCTTTCGTATTTCACTCTTTGGCAGTTGAGGTGGAGACTTTGTGCTACACCTCATTCTGTTGGTTATTACGCCCTGTTACAGTTACTTTTCAGAAAGAATTTCTGCTGTTTGCTGCAGACCACATCTGAAAGAAGAGAAGTGTCTTCAGTGTTTTCACCAGAATTCTCCTGTCTGTGAACATCATCTCTGAAAAAAGAGAGATGGATGGTGTTATCCTATCCTGAGTGTTATTTTCAGCTTATTTATAGTTATATAGCACCTCATATTTATAGGGAACCTCCCGTTGATGAGAGGAGAGATTTGTCCCCTTTTGATGTGGTCGACCTGCACATTTGGCCGATAAATCTCCCTATGCTGTGGTGGAAACACCTATTTTGCCCATCAGTTAGCTGGTGACAAAATATTCACCCAACACAAGGAAACCTATAAATAGGGACCTTGGCCTTTCATTTGATAAATCATTTAGTACCGGTTGGATTATGCATTTTACAGGGGAACAAGGATCAAACTAAGGTTTGGAGGAACATAATATGCCATAAATGCTTTTTGATACTATATGTTGATAAGCATTATTGTATTGGTAAAGTTGTACCTTTTATGTAATACTATAAAAAAAATATGATAAACGTTCCTTGAAATGACTATGCGTTATGTGTGATAGTTGATAGGGTTTGTATGTTTACTTGCAATTTTTGTTCTTGCTTTACTACTCTCTATATCAATGGAGTTCTTAGTGTTCTCTTGTTGCGCCTCAGGGGAGTGCTTAGGTCTTCGGGCCTAAGTAATATGTCAGTGCGGTAAGTTCGAGTGTCTGTCTATTTGTTGCACTCCACTTGACTTGCGTAGAGTCAAGGAGAGGTTGGTTGAATTAAGCACAACAGGCAACAAGGTTTGCGGTGAGAGATTTTTGGTATATATGCTACATTCCATTCAATGTGGCCCAATATTATTTTTTTTGTCAATTAGAATAAGGATTTTGTGATAATTTCTTAGTTCTAGTTTCTTTATAAATTCCGATTTTTTTCTAAATTATGTTTTTTCTTTATTTTTTGCTCCCCTTATTGGCAAGCATTAGTGGATTTGTTGTTCATAGTGGGACCGGAAATCAAAGCCCCTAGTATGGATGATATAAGGGGGTGAATTTTGAATACGAAGGTAGCAGATGTGGGGCCGATTATTGACGAGCAACATGCTATATGGATGAGGAAGGGATGCACCATCATGCACCCAAAAACCTTGATGTTTTCCCAAGCATATCAGACACATACACAATGGTTGTTGCTTTCTTTTGTGTTTTCTACAAGCACTCCTTTCAAATTTTCGGCCTAGTTTTCCCACACTTTTCTGGTCACATCTATCTTGTACTTTTGCGCATTTTACTCTTCTTCAAGCTTGCGCTGTTTTTTAATTTCCTCCTCTATAAGCTTGTGCTTATTTTCACTCTCTTCTTCGTCCCTTCTCTTCAACTCTTCCTTTAGTGAGTTGTGACACATCCTTCCCTGGAGTAGCGACTGGTACTGGAATTATCCCTATCAACTTTTCCATCGCTGCTTCTAACTTGGCCAAGGGCTCCATCCCATCTATAATAGTTCCATCCCAAAGTTGCAGATTTTCTTTATATATGGTGGCAGTCAATTCGCCAATTTTTCTTATGATGCGCACCATTTTTGCTCCCCTCTTCTTTACCCTTCTAGACTCTCTTGTGAGTCTTTTCTCAAGGTCTTCGACCTTTCTTTTAAAATCCAAAGTGCACTACACTGACTCAAAAGTGACTTCTGGTATCCCTACCTCCAACAACATCAATCCTAGGTATATTCCCCTTTAAGCGTGCTTCATTTGTGCCTTGGTTTACCTCCTCCGCAATGAACTTTGCATAGTTTTATCTCACACCATTCTGCGCAAATTGGTGTGTTGAATACACAATTCGCTTGGATGCATCATCCCATTGAATGGCCATGGTTAGCTTTATGCTGATAAGATGTGCGGCTAATTAGGTTATTGCTGTTGTGATGTCGCTGAATTTCATTGTGTAGCCCTGCCTCTGTAAGTATAACTCCGTTGCAACTTCTGCAATTTTTAGTCTCTTGGAATGCAGCGTGGATATTTTTTCGTCCATTTTCAGCCTTGTGATTCAGCGGATTTGCATAGGCGAGATCCTCGTGCAGTCCAACCAATATCCATTAGGTCAATTTGTTTGGCTTTCCCAAATATGGTAGGTTAAACCATAGATGGAATAACCGGTTGGGGCGAGTACTCGCCGAGGGCCCAAAATGGGTAACCGACGGTTATTTGACCCACTTAGTTGAATAACCGGTAAAGGCAAAAAATACTTGAATTTTTAAAAATAACATTTTTTTATAGAAATTATAGAAACAAAATAGATGGAATGGGGCTGTAAAACATAGGGAATGTGTTTTCTATTAGATTTGAATACACGGAATGTACAAAATCGCATAATCATGCGAATACAACAAAGTTGCAAAGTACAAAGTAACAAACTACAATAATACTTAGACTTAGTCTTATACAAGAATCTACAAGACTACAAGTACAAATTACAATAATCTATAATTTTCTCTTTCCCGCCCTCTCGAAAAATAAGGAAGGCTGAGAAACTCTAGTCCTCCCACTCGGTTGACCCACCTCGCTCTATCTAGAAGGATGCACTTGCCCCTATGGCTCCACCTCTGCCTTTGCCTTATCTCCAAGGATGTCTTCCAATCCAATCTTTCCTCCTTTTGCTTCAACTGCACCCTCCATAGCTTGCCTCTCAAAATCAACAATCTCCTCTGTGAGCATGGGGGCTTCCTCCTGTGCAATCCAATCGTTGTAGAGATCGATCTCATTTAGATCGATAGACTCCTCCGATGCGTTCTCCAACTTCTTTGTGTGAAGTCGAAGGTTGTATTGAACAAAATCAAGTCATTGAAGCGTTGTTGGCTCAATTTGTTGCGCTTCTTCATGTGAATGGAGTCAAACAAACTCCAATTGCGCTCACATCCAGAAGCACTACAAGGCTGAGATAATATCCGGAGGGCTAGCCTTTGAAGATTTGGGGTATTTCCACCCCAATCTTCCCACCACGACCCTACAAACAAGATATTCAAAATTTTGTATTATCTGGTGACTGCGTGGCTCTCCCTCAGATAGCTAGTGCTGAAGAAAAGAGCCTTCCCCTTGCCTACTTGTAGTTCTACAACTTTGCAATAATTAGGTCCCTCACCTCAACGTCAGGATGAGTTGGTGGAGTTGATTGTTCCACTTCTGATCAATCAACTCCCAAATGGGATCAAATCTGGCACGATCCCTTCTATAATAATTTTGGATTGTCTGTTTGGCCCTATCCATGGCCTCATAAATATGTCTCATTGAATTTTTCTCTCCATCCATCAATCGCAAAACCCTCACCAAAGGCTTTGATAGCTACAAAGTTACAAACAAATTAAAGTTAGTGTTACAAACTTATAGATAAATTATAAATTAAAACTAAGTTTAAAAAATTGAAAACAAGGGAAACAATTTGAAATTAAAATTGTAATTTCAAGTTACCTTCACAATCTCTGTAACTCTCGTTTTGAAGGCCTCATTGAAAACTGTCTTTGAAACCTTCACTCCATCAACTTTCTTGGAATAAGATGACTCCATCCATGCTTGAGAAACAAACATCTGCTTCAAAGGAGTCAACAAACTACAAATACTTTGCAATGTAAGAAAGTTCATTGCAAACCTGGTGACCCCTGCTCGAACAAGCTCTTTTCTCTTGGTGTGCTCTCTCATCACGCTGAGAACCCAAGGGTGACTGTAGATATATTTAGCTATTTCTCTAATTTTTTCTACAACTGGTCGCACCCAATTAAGTTTTTCTGTCTTCTAAAAGAAGGTCAAGGCAATGTGTCGTACAAGGTTTTCAAAAGAGAGATGGATGTGTCTCCCTAAGAAGTCTCCTAGCCACCACATGTGTTGCTGCATTGTGTACGATAATTTGGACAACATTCTCGATGCCCACCTCTAAGATAACCTCCTCTAGCATCAAGCTCAAAGTTTCTGCATTTTTAATTTTACTTGATGTATCAATAGAACTCAAAAATACTATCTCACTATTTGAAGATGCCAGAAAGTTGATGATGAGGGTGCGGTTCTTTCTACCCGTCCATCCATTAGAAAGAATGGTGCATCCAAATTTACGTCACAACTTCTGATCTTCGACAATCATATTTGCATCTTTAATTGCATTCTTGAGCAACTTCCCACTCAAGGCTTTTGGAAAGGGTGCCTTGTACCCTTTCTCTGCAACTGTCAAAGATATAACCAAATATTACCAGTACGGGCTCCTCGCCACGTTGAAGGGAAGGTTGTTGAAGCACCAAAAATTTGTGCATGCTTTATCTGCTTCTACATGCACTTGCTTGTTCCGTCCTGTAGCTTGAGGTAAGGATTGTGCCCCAGGTGTGTTTCTAGGCACAAAAAAAGAGTGTAATTGAGACGAAGGCGGTGCAAATGTGCCATGGTGTTTGCGTGCACCCCGACTAGAGCCCACAATTTCTGTCATCGTTGTCGCTTCTTCCTATGTCAATGTGGCATCAATGGTCGTTGTTAGTGCTGCTTGCATCCTTGCCCTCTCTAGTTTCTTTTCGTCTAGTGATGCAAGTTCCACCATCATCTCTCGTTTTACCTCTTCAGTGACATTGGGACAAGACGCAACGTCGCAGTAAGGAATGAATGAAAGATGGTACTTCATGCGATTGATGCCTCCTGACATCCTCTTCGAGCAAAAGTTGTAAATTGAAATCATTTGAGACGTTCCAACCTGTGGGGCATACTTCCATGCACCGGTGCGAGCATGAGGGGGAGTAGATTGGCTATCATTGATTGAATTTGCGCCTTATGCACTACTGGATGCCATTGTTTGCTAATGGATAACCTGCAAAGCTCAAACATGTTAAAAACAACATAAAAAAATTAAAAAATAATAACATTAAATACAAATTATTAATTAAAATATGATAAATAAATGATAATTAAAAACTATAAAACGGAAACTATAATACATTTATGATTTACAATTTTAATGAACAAATTATAAATATAATCTATAAAGGTTATTTAACTGAATAATAAACAACAATTTTAAATAAATAATAATCACGAAAATTCAATTGAATGCATGAAATTCGACGGAATGCATGAAATTAAAATGGAATGCATCAAATTTGTATACTAAGCATCAAAAATATTTATCCAACATGTATTTAATTAACTTACAATTCGTTTACATTCTTGGAAATTAAAAATAAAATAAAATAAATAAATGCATGAAATTAAAATGGAATGCATCAAAATTGTATACTAAGCATCACAAATATGTATCAAACATGTTTTCAATTAAATTAGAATTCATTTACATGCTTGAAAATTTTTAAAAAAAAAAAAAATGCATGAAATTTGACAAAATGCATGAAATTAAAATGGGATGCATCAAATTTTTATACTAAGCATCACAAATATGTATCAAACATGTTTTCAATTAAATTAGAATTCATTTACATGCTTGAAAATTTAAAAAACGACAAAAACAAATGCACTATCCGGGAAATTTTTTTGCCCAATTCTCCTCATTCTGCCTTTGAATGCTTCAAATCTTGTGTGAGTGAAGTGTGAGGAGGTATGTTGCATTTTATAAGATGGCATTTTGCGTATTTTTCGCATTTTACGAGTGTTTGGAGGGAAAAACGTGGTTTCCCAATGGTTTTGCGCGTTTATCCCGCATGGGTTCCGTGGAACTCAAAACCGTTGAGTAACCGCAGGTTACTTGCCGGTTAATTTTTTTTCCTACTGTCGACGGTTTTGAGTGGCGAGTATTCTCTGATGAAATTCTCGATGAGTAACTGACCAATCGACGATTACTCGCCAATTATTCCATCTATGGGTTAAACCATAGATCAACTATTTGCTAAGTACTTGGCGAGTTGCCGAGTACTTGCTATTTTTTAGCCCAGGTGAATTTTTGCCACTCGAACTCGCAAGACTGCTTGGGGCAAGTTTTACCACAAAACTCATGAGTACTTGCGTACTTGGTGAGTCCAAGTGCATAACTCATCGTAGGCGGTTTGATGCGGGAAAAAAATGGTAAAAATGTTGCTTTTGCTTCTTTTTAAGCCCACATGCCTACACATTTTCATCCCATAGCATTTGAGCATCCTTTAGAGCGAATTGGAGGGAGTTTATAGCACATTTGTAGAGCAAATTTGAGGACAAGATTACTGATTTCGAGAGGCAAGCTATGGAGGGTGTAGGTAGTGTTACAACAAAAGCAAGAGAGATTGGATTGGATGACATCTTTGTAGATGATGTCGAAGATGACGTAGAGGAGTCATTGCTATTTAGTACTGGGTGGACCCACAGGCACAACCTTCTAAGCAAATTGAAGAGCTGAAGCGGAGTGTGAGGACTAGACCCTCTTAGTCTCTCCATATTTTCACTAGAACGGGGAAGAGGAAATTGTAAATTCTTGTAATTTGTAACTTAACTGGATATGTAGCTTATGATGATGTTTTCAATGACAATCATCTTAAATTCATAAGTTATAACAATTATCAGTTGACTATTGTATTTGCATGATGATGCAATTTCGTACTCTATTTGTATTCTAATCTAATAAAAAACACTTCCTCAATGTTTTACAAACTCATTTGATACATTTTGTAACTATATTTTGTATTAAATGTGTCTTGTTAAGATTTGTAAGTATTTTTAAGTTGTCAAGTATTGTCGAGTTTTTGCTGAGTCGAAATTTTTTTGGTTTGTAGAATCCGAGTTGAGCAAAAGTATGAGATCTATAGGTTAAACAATTCTAGGATCCCATAACCTTCCATGTATTCTCCAACAATCACTTGGAACCCCTTTATGCGAGGCAACCCTAACTCCTCGACCTCCTCAACACGTGTCTTCTTTTTGTGATTGTAGTCCTCAATTACACACTTAGAATGTTTTCATCCCAATTTCTCTCCTTCGGTTACTCCATCTTTAACCTTCATTAATGGAGGGTCGAACGGCTTAACCCTTGATGCCCCTTTTCTGTTGAGTGATTTGCTTGATCCTTTGGCTTCTTCTTCTTCCTCATATTTTGTTTCCTCCTCAGACTTTGACTTTGATTTTGATACCAATTCTTCTATGTCCTTTTCCGCTATTGGAGGGTTTACGACTGGTATATATTTCTTTTTCGCCATTACCACCAAACCCTAGGTTTCTTTAGTGTCTTCCAACAACTCCTCACCCCAGACCAGTATAGCAATCCTTTGCATCTGCACTTAATTTTTCACATGCTCTTGTAATGGTGCTAAATTTCTCACAATCTTCAATAGTTCCGCACTTATCTTGCCTTGATGCCCTTGTTTCCCTTTTTGCACTAGAAAGCTAGAGCTCTCTGCGCAATTCTCACAATAAGCAAATGATTTTCAAAAGACTATCTTCCCCCCTTCAGTGCATTAATTTCGCCACTCACTTGCAAATAAACTGCTTAATTACTCTTCCAATGGTCTAACTTTCAAAATATGACCATTTCATGCCTTTTTCCTACGTGACTTCCCATATCTTTGGAATATTCTTGTATGCACACAATCTTTGCACATATTTCCTCTCATGCCCTTGCTTTGTGCACACCATCCTGTGCCATACTTGTCTCTGTTGCACATCTTTCCTTTATGCACTTGTTTTTCTCTTGCACATCAAGATTAATGTGCTCTCTTTCATGTCTTCGTCTGTACAAATTTTCCACTTCTTTCAATGGCAGTAGTTCGACACACACACATCCCTCATCCCCCAACCATTATGCACTAAGTCTGCTTGTGCATCATCGTAATTATTGATTGCTCAACATTTTGTGTCTTTTTCCTTTTCACAGACTTGTTCAACATTATGTACAAGACTCCATTGTGTATGATTATCTCTCCTAGAGATATTGAGATGTCTAGGATAAGGATTTGAAAGACTCGCCCGACTAGATTTACAGGATAATGTGCATTTATTTCACATACCTACATAAATAAGTTAATAAAAACAAATTGCAAAGCAGGTGAAACAAAAAATATTTTTGTGGAACATTTTCACACGGCCTCACATACCCTACTCAAACAAGTTAACAAAAACAAATTGCAAAGTAGGCAAAGAAGAAAATATTTGTGGAACATTTTCACAAGCGTAGTGGCCTTTACATCCGCCTTTAGTGCTGTTAATCAAAGTTGGGTGTCAACATACTTCCTTTGAAGTGACCTGATAGTGATTTACTATCCAATCTGTGTAGCTTGCATGTGTTGGTTATACAGAATGTGGTGAATAATGTATGGCCCCATCCTTCAAATGTGGAGCTTCCCTGGTTGTTTTTAAATATATGGAGTCATACAAAAGAACCTTGGCACCAACACAAAACTTCTTAGTCTTGATGTGCTTGCCTTACCTAACCTTTTGACGAGCTTTTTCAACCCCTAGCTCTTGTGAGTAGCCTTTTTTCATCTAGCTTCATCAACTCTACCAGCCTCTTGTCCAACAATGCGCAATCTTCCAATCCTCTTGTGCGTGCAATCCTCAATGAAGGGATAAAAAACTCTACAGGCAATACAATCTCTCTTCCATAGACCAGCTGAAATGGTATATATTTTTTCCATTGTTTGTACGTTGTTTTAAATGCCCATAGTTTGGCGAAAACTCAGTCATCTCAATCGTTACGCCCAACTTCACAAATCTTGGTGAGCATAGTTCCAAAATCTTGTTAAAGGCCTCTGTCATACCATTTGCTTGTGGATGATGGTGTTGTCTTCTGATGCACAACCATAGTTCTTCTAGCAATATGCACGCCATATTTGCAAGGAAACGAGTCCCTATATCACTAGTCAAACTCAAAGGACACCCATATCTTGCAATAATATTCTCACACAAGAACCTAGTTGCAGTTGTTGTTGTATAGTCCCATGTTGGTGCAGCCTCAGCCCATCTTGTTAAGTAGTTGGTTGCCGTTATGATATAGTGTGTGCAACAAGGTTAATTGGGCCCACAAAATCCATAACCCACTTATTAAACGGTTTCTGCTCGACAATCAGGATTAATGGCATTTCATCTTGTTTATTAGGCTTACCTACCCTTTGGCAGATGTTATATTTCTGCGCTTATTCCTTTGTTTCTTTATACAAAGTTGGCCACCAGTACCCAGCCAACAAAATCTTACACACAATTGCCTTTCCTACATAGTGTCCATTAAGGACGCCTTCATGGCATTCATGCATCATGTATTCTTGTTTGTGCTCCATCACACATCTATGAAGTACCTCATCTCTACCCAACTTGTATAATTCTCCCCCTATTATTTGATATGACACGAAGTTCACTGCTAATTGCTTCTTCTGCTTAGTTGTCCAGTTACTTAGAGCCTATACTAAAGTTACAAATGTGGCAAATATCCACCATTTCTTTAGGGCCCCGTTGAACTTGAAATAGCTGCACATCTTGTGTGTCTTCTTCAATAGGGCACACAATGTTGCCCATCTCAATGTGTGACATATGATATGGTTCTTTATTCAACTTTCTAGGTTTCACCACCACTGAAAATTGGAATACCTGAAATAGCACTATCCAATGACAATCCGATCATATAATACCGGTTTGTTTACCAAGTATTTTAGTGATTCATGGTATGTAAAGAACACAAATGGGGTAGCAAGAAGATCCTACATGAACTTCTGCAATGCATACACCATAGTGTGGGCCTCCCTCTCCATTGTGGTATATTTTTGCACAGTGTTTTTCAACTTCCTACTTGAAATTGGGTGGTCAATTTTCTCTTCTCTTGGCTGTGCAAGAATTGACCCCATTGCAGTTCCCAATGAATCGACATGTACATGGAATGGAATCTTCCAATTTGGAAACTATAAAATTGGTGCACTTGCCAACTTTCCTTTTAGTATCTCAAATGCCTCCTATTGCGCTTCTGTCCATCTAAATGGACCATCCTTTTTAAGCAACTCCACAAGAGGCCTTGCAACATGCGCATAAACTTTTTGTAATACTCAATTTCCCAAAAAATGTGTGTACCTCCCTTTGTGTATGCGACGCTTCCAGTTGCAAAATTGCCGCTACCTTTGGAGGATTGATCAACATGCCATCTTTGTAGATGACATGTCCTAACAATGTTACAAATGGTACTGCGAATCCACATTTATTTAGATTCAAGAATATCTGAAGTTGACACCTTTCAAACATTAAGCACAAATGAACGTTGTGATCCTTCACCAAACCATACACAAGTCATCTAGATACACTTGAAGGAATTTGTGTATGAAGCTCTTGAATGCTTCTACTACAATGTGTGAAAACACAACCAACACACTCTTCAATCCAGTAGCTAAAGTGGTTTTTGACTTGTCTTCTTCCGTGATCTGAACTTGATGATAGCCCAAAAATCCTTCTGTTAACATATATATTTCATAACCAACTACTCTTTCCAACACTTATGTGAATGGTGTTGCTAATGGGTCTTGGATACATGCATTAGTCAACATGCGGTGATCCACGTACACTCTAATCCACCCATCTTTATTTATACTGATAACCATAGTTTTCTCCCATTCAGACTCTTCAACTGGATGGATCACACTGGCTTGAAGGATTTTGTCTATCTCTTCCTTCACCTTTGCTTGAAGGTTTGGATTCATCCTGTATGGCCTTTTCTTGACAGGTTTTATGCCTTAACATAGCTTAATGACCATCTTACCCCAAGAGTCATGAACTCTTTACATCTCATGATAGTTGCTTGGAAACAGATCCTTGAACTCCTTAATGAGTTCGACTATGTGCGCAAACTCTGCAGCTGTCCAATTGTCACCCATAGTAGCCATCCTTGGCTCTTCTTTTGTTCCCACATTCGTGTCTTTTGTCCGCAATGGATGAAAATAATACTTTTCTTTTATCTTTCTACACACCTTCAACTACTCAGTCTCCTTGAGTAGTTAACAAATTTAGATGGTTAGTGTCCTCATATGTTTCTTGTTCTTCACCTATCTTGCAAAGAACTTTCTTGTGACTTGGCTTCTGTTCTTGCATGTCGTCCAAGTCGTGTGCATAGCTTACTCTTGTTTCTCTAGCATTGTTTGAACACTCACCTTTGTCAAACGAACCTGCACTCCCATAATTTTCCTTTTGATTCATTTCTCAGAATCGATCCTTCATTTCTGCATCATTCTGAAAGATGGCTGCAAACATGATCTTTAAAGGCACTTTCAACTTCTCATTTGTGGATGCAAACCTGGAAGTGTATGTGAAATCATCTTTAACCTTTTCCTAGTCTGTAGTTTCTCTCTTCGACTCACAACGTACCATGTGCGTGCCCATGATTTTAGTGTAGCCAACAACGCATGTACCAACAACCATACATGAATTATGACCACACAACTGGTCCACTCCTTTTCACATTTGTCCAAATGCTTTGTCAGGCTAGATTCCCCTGAGAACTCCAGTAGCAGAGTTTTCTCTTTTCTGCGCCCAAATCTTACACATAATGCTCTTTTGCATGTAGTACAATTTGGTAAACAAGGTCAATGAATAGCCCACCCTCACGCAGGGGTGCTGTGCAATGTGTAGACCAATGCTTTGACCCTATCTTCCTCCTTGGGCAAACATACCTTCAAATCTTGTGCATATGTAAATGCACAAGTTGTTCCATCATAATGACGTAACTTCCCCAGTCTCCCTTTGCGTAGTCTCAACACCCTCTTAAGTGCATGTGTTACCTTTGGAACCCATTTCTTGGTCATCTTCTTGACAACTCTTGCTTTAACCTTCCCGGATCTCCTTTTGAACAAACCACTCCTTATGGGACTCATACCCCCTAACTTCACTTGTGTGCATGCTTGGCTAATTATCTCATACTCTTCTTGCACCCATCTTGTGCATGCATGAGTGGTTGTCTCAGAAACTGATGCACCACTTTTCCAACTTAGCACCCCATCTTCCCTTGGGTCTAAGTACTATTTTCCATGCATTACCATGTTGTAGATGTGGTTTATTTCATCCTCAGCATCCACACTTTTCCACATAAGATGACCCATGATTACCATCCAATGTGATCACCACGCGCTCTGTCCCATTCGCAGAACTTATATAATGCTGTTTAAAGCACATGTCAATGTTGTTTTAATAGCACCATGGCCTTCCTAGTAAGGCCAGGTTCTTCTCAGCTTCCGCCATTGGAATTACCTCAAAATTAGTTTTGAACTACACACCTATGATCATCAGTTCAACTCCATTCAATACTCCCAACAGTCTCAAACTTGAGTTGTTAGCCATGAACGATACATTGGTTGAAGGTGAAGGCCTAGGACTCCTCATCTTCTTCCATGCGTCATTTGTTAAGATATTGATTTTTGCGCTTGTATCTATCAAGGTGTTGCACAGTTCCTAGTTGTTCATGGTCGTATCTATAGTCAACTCCATATCATACTACACATTCTTTGGAGCATGGACTTCCTTCGTCTTCTTGAAGGCTTGTACTTGTGCTTCTATGTTGGTCATCAGTCAGTAATTCAATAGAGGCAACATCCCTTGTTGCTTCAGCATCGATGCAATTTCCATAATTTTTTGCATCTCCTTGTCATCGCCTTTTTTGTGCTGATGACATTCTCTGATCTTCGCATTGAGATCTTTAGATGTGCGCAACTCCAATTGAAGACTCTGCACAATGTCTTTTACATCAGCTAACAATCTCCTATCAATAGATGCATCTCAATATTCTAATAATTCTACTCCTTGATCGTGTGTCATTTTTTTTGTGGAACCGACTTCTTTGGTTGGGTATCCAATCTGATTTTGGTGGTTATGTTTACCTTTGGGCCTCTGTCTGTGTTTTGCACAGCCTCTTTCACCATCTAGTTTCTTCCTTGCACGATAAGGATCTTTCCCACGCCTTTTACCATCATGTCCTTTGCCATAATCTTTTGATTAATGCCCAGAAAATCCTCTAGCTTATGCCGTTGATAACACGGATGACATGAAGGGAACTTGGGACACTCTCTTTGATAGTTATCCGATGCTTCACATTTGAAACACGTTCCTTGGAACCTGTTTCCACCTTTGCCACCACCTTCTCTATTAGAAGCTCTTCTACCATATCCTCAACCCTATTGGGGTTGTTGGTTTTGTGCACCTTTTTGAATTTGGTCAAAAACCCTTTTCTGCACACCTTTTTGAATTTGGTCAAAACCCCTTTTCTTTGCACCATGTATCTTATCAATGCCTTGACAATTAATTGTGTCTGGCATTGTAGATTTTACATCGCATCACTTTAATATGCCTAGCCTTTTGTACCAGCAGACAACCCCTTGTCTCGTGCCTCTCTTGGCCCACATTGCAACGTGTAGAAGCAACTTGTATCTTCTTGCAATTGTTCTTTGTATGGCCTTCTACTTCAAAATCCATGCACCATAGCCCTCGTCGAGATTCTTGTGCACTATTTGCAGACAAAGTTTGAATCTTTGAGGCCATCTTTGAGATCTAAGCCTCCAACAATGGGCTCAGTCCAGTGTCAAAATTCCATGCTACCTTCATATGTAACACATCATCTAGTGCTTCATGCACATCGGCAAAAAAAATCATAGCCAACTATCTTCTGAATGTTGGAAGCAACCCTTCAACAAGCCACTGTGCATGTTGTAGTGGATGTATCCCATAAGAAAACTTCGAGAGAAATGTCTTAAAACGCGCATCATACTTGCGCATAGTTTCGACAACTCCTTGTTGTATCTCCTTGAAGTAGATATACTCTGTTGCTCATACTTAGGAATATGAAACTCCTTAAGGAATGTAGTCTTCTGTTGACTGAAATCTACAACAATTGAGTTGAGTCAATTTTTTTGTACCAAGTATGCACATGATCCATCAACATTGTGGCAAATTGGGTCGACTTTCGTGTGCCAAGCCATTTCACACTTATGGACATGGTGTTCAGCATCCTCCATCCCCTGATGTTCAGCCACCACTCCCCAAGGTAGTGCTTTCTTGTCCTCTGGCTGTTTCCAATGCTCCCTTGCACGATAGTTGTGTTGCTTCCAACAACATTTCCAATAACCAACAAGCCTTCCACACTGACCCCTTTTGTTGTATTCATCCTCACAATTTGCACATTTTAGTAAATAGAATCCAATTATCCACCACAAAACTCCTTAACACTCCACAATTCTGTTAGCTTAAAGAAAACTTCACACAGATCAAGCATGACATGCATAAGCATCGGCAATGGTGAAGCATAGATTCAAGATCTTCTCGACTTGCATGTCATCCTTCCACTTCCTTGTGGAGCCACAATCTTTGCCAAAATTAACTCTTTCCCTAGGGATATCATACTGCACACCCACTCTTTCACACTAAACGACTATCGTCCTCTCGCAAACATATCATGTTGCCTCTCCACACTCTTCGGGCCTTTAGTCAATGCAGATAATTTAGTTCCCCTTCCTCCACAGGGTCCATAATTCACTTCTCCTCCCTTTCGACAGAGCCATCCAACTCACTTTCTCTTGTGCTAAGCCAATCTCTCCTCTAGCACTTCTATGCCTAGCCTTTACACAGCACAAAGCTTAGCCAGCCATGGCTAGGGTTTCAACAAAGAAATTTGTTTGTCTTAATGACAACACTTCACACATGCTCTCCCGATCTTCAGACTCTTTACAAATAGGGTCTCTACAGTGGAACCAAAATGTCGTGCTTTATTTAACCAACCTATCCTTGACCTTGTCTAAGCCAAATGGGGTGCAACAAATAGATGGACACTCGAACTTACCACACCGGCATATTACTCAAGTCTTTAGACTTAAGCACTCACCCGAGGCGCAACAAGAGAACAATGAGAATCGCATTGATGTAGAGTAGTAAACCAAGAACAAAGTGCATGTAAGCATACACACCCTATCAACTATCACACATAATGCATAATCATTTCAGACAACATTCATCATATTTATTTACATTATCACATCAAATGTACAATTCCTATGTACAAATTAACCATTACAATAATAACTATGAACATACAATATCAGAAAGCATTCCTTGTATATTATGTTCCTCCAAATCCTACTCTGATTTTTGCTCCGATTCTTCCCTTGCAAAACGTGTAATCCAACCAGAATTGAATGATGTCTCAAATGAATGCTCAAGGTCCCTATTTATAGGTTTCCTTGGGCACCTTGCCAAGGTCCATCTTTTTGCCAATTGGGTTGCGAAATGGATGGTTTGTTAGTTATCCGTGCATATTCCCAAAATATCCTCTTGATTTGTGAACTGGGGGCACATATTCTTGGAATATCTTTCTACCTAGGGTTGATCCCACTGCATCTGCAAGATCCTTGCTTTGGTTCTTGACACTGATAAGATCCTTTCTCCCTTTGGATCATAATCCATACTTCTTTCTAGCCAAGCATTCATTCTCCCAAAAGTGTGTTTCTTTACCCATGCGCATCACGCATAATTCAATGTACGTGCTGCAACTATCTTGTGCATCGGGTATTATTCTCTTTCACTGGAAGATAACCAAGTATGCTTGAATCTGTCTCTCATATCAATCCATACTTCGCCAATTTTGGTTTGCCTTTGACCTTTAATTTAGCTGAAATTGAGGGTCAACACTTCCTCATGTTTGTCTTTATTCCAACCCGTGCTTTCAAGCAATGGTTGGGAACCATGTGAAGCTGTTGATGTAGGAATGTAATGTCTCCTACCCCTTTCCTCTTCCTCACCCCCCTAAATGATTAATTCTAGGTCTATTGCTATCGCTTGAACTCGGTCCAATGAATGGACGAGGATAAGGGGAGAGAGAGAGAGAGAGAGAGAGAGAGAGAGAGATTGACCTATCCATAGATTTTTCCTCTTCTTTTCCTCAAAGGTTTCTACATGAGCTTGCATCTCGCTAACAATGATATAGGGCGTTGGCCCATATAGATCATCAGATATAGGGCCACTCCGACTCAACCATCGGCCCTATCCCTACATATAGAACTCTATTTGGGCGGGGTGGAGATAAGGAATTGAAAGACAACATATAGGGGTGGCACTCACCAGACAAAATCTAGAATACGGGGGGACCACTTCTATATATATATATATAATCCCCCTATAGATTTCAGGGGGACCTCCCTCGCCCCCTTAACTATTTGGCGTGACGAATGGAGCATATTCTATATATATATATATATATATATATATATATATATATATATATATAATCCCCCTATAGATTTCAGGGGGGCCTCCCTCGCCCCCTTATTTGGCGTGACCAATGGAGCATATTCTATAGATAGTTCTGTGGGAGCCCGCCAACCCCTGGGGTATAGACCCTCTGAGGGCCACACACCCGACCCCCCCAAACCCCACTTGCCAAACCCCAGCCTGCCGGCCTACTACCTCTTCTTTCTTGGGTTGGGTGGGGTGTGGGCCTATCGCTCCCTTCGGTCGCTTGCCTCAACTTGGTCGCTTCGCGCTGGTTGATTCCATGGTTGGTCAAACTGATAGGGAGAGCTCATCTGTATATACATGACATCTCTTTTGTTCGTCTTGCAGACGTAAATAAACTTCAAGGCCAGATAATATATGAGACAATTAATGCCTCTTCCATGAAATATGGTCTGGCAATATTTGCATATCACCTCTGCTTTCTTCGTACCCAGATTGCCATGCTTCCAACAAGGGTCTTTCTTTGCGGTAATGTCACGATGAAATTTGTAATACCTAGAGATTTAAAAAACAGGAAATAATTTCTCATTAACTGGAAAAGTAAATATAAATACAAGAAACAAATATAGAAACAAATTAAAAAAAATTAAAGAAATAAGAGGAAAAAAAGAGGGTTTGTCTAAGTTTTGAATTTGGATTTTAGAAATAGAAAAAAATAGGAAGAATGAAAGGGAAGAGGAAAAAAGAAGAGAGATAATGGAGCAAATGAGAAAAACATAAAATATATATATATATATACCTCTTGCAGCAATTATAACCTTTTGAGATGTGCCCTCCGGTGCTTGGATGTCAAATATGATGGTGCTCCTTCCCACCGAAATGCCCTACAAATATGCAGCTTTGTTTGGAAAGGAGAGCAAGTGAAATTGAAAGAAATGAGTGACCCCTTCTTCGTTTTAAAAAAAAACTTCCATTGTTTTATTCTGTTCTTTTAAATGATGTTTTTTTCCTGCTTTTTTGGCAGACTTGCATGACCTGAGAAGCGGACTCACCGAGATTGCAAGTAATCCATTGTTGAAAGATCCCTGTCTTATCCAATCTGAATTTTTGTCCTTTGCTGGTCTGAAATTTTCTGATTGACTTTCTTGAAATGTACTTAGGGTTTTGAGTTTTTGTTTTCAACAATGGGTTTGCAATACCATGAAGATTGAAAGGTTGCAAGCATACATGAAATGAACATGAAACATTGATATTATATCATCAGATAACACACATGAATATAGATAAACATACCCGGAATTGAATGTCTATCTCCTTTATTGAAATTGAGAGCTGATTACAAAAGATGTTGACTGGAAATTGCAATCAATCAAGTCTGATTTGGGTTTCAGACCTTCAATTACATCCAAAGTAACCAAAATATGAGTCAAAACCCTAGCTGTATGAATGGAAGATGAAGCCCTATGAAGTAGGGATGAAATACCCAACAATAGATAACTAAAAAGCAACTGTAGCAGCTCAATCTGAGGTTTGATATGACTGATATAAATCCTGTTACAGCTGATGCAAAATCTGATTACAAACCCTAATCAAATGAAGTGCCAAAATTCCTCCAAATTGGATCGCTATAGGCTGGGATAGAAGCGATTTGACCTTAGAATGAAGTGAAACCCTTATTCCTTCCAAATGAGCTGATCAAACCCTCAAACCTATGATTGATATGAACCTGATAAAATCTGATATGAATTTCCAGCAAGCTGTGTGATGTGAAAACACTCCAATGTGCCTCCTAAATGATGTGTCAATATGCCAAAGTGAAGCGTTGAGATTCTAGGAGCAAAATATCATCAAACTATAACCCGATCTGCCTTATTCTTCAATGAACCTGCAAATAATTCCTTCAAATTTGATTCCATCTAGCTGCCATAAAGCCCTCAAGGTGAAATCTGCAATAATTAAATTCCTCCCTAACTGCTACCAATTCAGATCTGCAAATATAAGTTCAATAAGAAACCCAGTATGGATTCCTCTCAAAGGGTGGAGTTGGGTTTTTGTACAATCCACTTAATTTCAAGGGTTTTCGTCCTCAGAATAAGCTAGGCAAACTTGACCAACTGAAAATATGGAGAAGTTTCAATATCACAATATCAGATAATAAGAAAATGAAAGAACTAAGGTTCTTTTATAATTCTCCATTCACTTTTGGAACCCAACACCTCATTAGGAAATAATATAAAGTTATTTCACATCTATAAGTGAGCGCCCCCCCTTGTGGGAAATAATAAAATATTCCCTTTTTAATATTCTCTCACTAAACTTTATAATTCCACTTTATAAATCCACTTTATGATTTTCTTTTATTTATTTTTATAATTTCACTTTATAAAGTCACTTTTATGATTTTTGACAAAAAGTAACTTTATAATGAAATATTATAAAAACCCATTATAGATAAACTCACTACAAAGCTCCTCCGAGTGGAAAACACCATCATACCTCGCAATTCATCTCCTCAACACCTCCATTGGCCTACGGGAATGATGGAATAGGCTAATCCAATGAACTGAATGATCACTCCGAAAAAGGGGACATTACAGTGTCAAACATGATGGTGATCCTTCCCACCAAAATGCCCTACAAACCTGCAGCTTTGTTTGGAAAGGAGAGCAAGTGAAATTGAAAGAAACGAGTGACCCCTTCGTTTAAAAGAAAAAGTTCCATTGTTTTATTCTGTTCTTTTAAATGATGTTTTTTTCCTGCTTTTTTGGCAAACTTGCATGTCCTGAGAAGCGGACTCACCAAGATTGCAAGTTGGGTCTGTTGGGCTCGCAAGGCCCTCTTGATTCACAGAGCCCTGCTTGGCTTTCAAGTCAGCGAATACTTGCCAAGATTTGCTGAGTTTCATGTTGATGATAGTGACTCTAGGAAAAAAGACCTTAATGATTGAAGAATGAAGGATGTAGGAAACACCATAAGAAAGGTAAAAAGTGTAAGTGGAAAAGCTGTCGTGTAAGGGGCTTCTGTGGATAAATGGTATTTTCAGTTTTTGGTTTTGTTAGGGAATTTGTTTAGGATTTGGGGTATTGACGGGGTCCTCACAAGACAGAAGGGACCTGTTTTTTACTTTTCATAGAAACATTGCAATTGCTGTTTGCAAATGCCTTAAAATGGCTTTCCTTTGTTGTTCGGAAATCTGGAAATCGGACACAAAAGTTTCTGGACCATTTGGACTGGGCTCTCTGTTGTCCCAGTTATGACACCTAAAATTAAGAAAACATGGGCGGAGGTGTTTCGGTGTGACATGGGTTACAATCAAATACTAACATACCAAATGGAACTCATGCAACTCAATTAACACCTTTTTCTAAGGATAAAATGGTTTATGAAGATTAGGAACTATAGAAAGGAAAAAGATACTTGAAATAATATATAATGATTGATAACATGATTTCTTCTATGGCTAAATTTGGAGAAGCTTTGGAATTGTAACAGTCATTGATAAAGCCTTATAAGGAAAATGTTCAGTTTTTTTATCTGCTCTTATTTGAAATGGGCAGTTACAATTGTATCTGTCTTTGCATGTGGATATGAATTTTGTGTGGTCTGATTTCTTGCTTTTCTTTTTCACTTGTTTCTTCCGAGTGTGCACAGGATAACACATCCAGGACCAGGGCTACCGGCAGAACTGATCCAAGATATGTTTGATAGAAAACGGTGGGCCATGCAAGAGGGGGTTGGGCTAAGTATGTGCCGAAAGCTTCTCAAATTAATGAATGGTGATGTGCAATACGTGAGGGAGTCGGGGACATGCTATTTTCTTGTGAACATTGAACTTCCACTGGCCCGCAGAGAAGAACCAGGGAGTGTTAAATAGATACTCCCTGCAAAAGTATAAATCCTCTGCAAATATATGAAAAAGTAATTCTCCATGGAAGTGGTTACATGCACAAAAGAAAGTATGTGCCTCTCTGAAGAACTTACTTTGGTCTTTGGATTGTGGATTCATATGTACAAGTAAAATGTCTGGAGTCATTGAACCAGATATGGACTTACTCTAAGCACAAGACAAATCATCTTCAACTTCAATCTCTGTTCAGATTTTCTGCAACAACTTAACACCTGTATGGAATAAATGCTGAACGGAGCTTCTTGTGCATTCCTCTTGTGAAATATGTATGCTGTAATTTTACCTGCTTGGGTTTCAATGCAGGAAACAATAAGGAGAATTGTATGGTGCATTCCACTCTTGACCTATGTGGGTGTACTTTTTCTGCTTGGATTCAATGTAGGAAACATTTACTATGGCATGAGAATTCAGCACAGCGGATTGCTTTTTGTCAAACAGTATGTAACCTTAACATATGAAATTTCTGTAAGTTGCGAGATCTTCTGACTCATCTTTCAAAAAATTCATCGAGAATATTAATAGGTGATGCTTGAGGCCTCATTGATAGTGTTATTATGGAATCTGTCTCCAAGGCTTTTAATTACATTTGCCGTTGTAAATTAAGGAGCATCGATAATATATGTGAACTAGTGTAATAAGAATACAATGTGAACTGCCTGTTATTGATCATCAGGGACTAAAAAGAAATGGTAATGTTTGTTTAAGGGGCTAATGGGTCAAAATCAATTTGAAAGATACTCTGCAAGGGTACTAGTATACTACCTGTTGTCTGTTACAACTGTGATTTATTCCACACCTGTTCGATATACAGATGTGGTGCTGTATGCTATTGAATACATGCTGGTCAATCTAGAGCTTAGTCCCCTTTAGCTCGTAGTTTCCCTCTATAGTTGGTTCAAAATTCATCAGGATATGTGGTTGATACAGCATTTCCTTAATGTCTGTAGATTTAATGGTTAGTCAGTTTGCTGCCATATTTGGACGACACTGAACCAAACAATATTTGTAATGCTTTTAACTTGTTTTAAGTGCATTTCTTAATAACAATTCTCACACCGTGTGTGTGCGCATGTGTGCACTCAATCATGTAACCAAATCCTTACTCCATCCCTATACGTCTGAACATTTTCTAGGGTGCACAAATGGTATATTTGTAATAAAATAGCCTAGGGGATGATTCTTAAACAACATTTTTCAGTTGGGTTGGTTTCCCAGAATGGGAGGGCATTCAAACTGTTTGATGAAATAAAAAATGCTTCTCCAAACCCTGGTTGGCAGAGACCATTTTATTGATATCAACAAAGTAATACAAAGATTGTGATGGGTGTCCATATGCTATTATCCTATGCTAATACAATTTGCTCAGGAGTGAAAGGGAAAGCCGCTGAAGTGGAAGAACTTGTCATTCTTATTCTACTCAAATGTTCAATTGTCTTATTAAATATTTATATAAATAAAAAATGAGGATGACTCTGCAACTTCATTCTTCACTTCACGTGCACACAAAAAGTAATTAAAAAATTGTTTTAAATAAAGAAACTAGGCTACACTACTACTCTAAAATGATTTATTTTGGATCAATATTCCGAGCATGCCCCCTTGTGATCCAAAGCCTATCTTCAACCATTGCTACTACTACACTTTTGCTTCATCCCAAAAAGTTCTATGAATTTCTTGAATACGACACGATCCAAAGGCTTCATGAAAATATCTGCTACATGTTCTTTTGTAGGACAATAAGTAGGATCAACTATCTTTTTTGTTGTCAACATTATCAAATAGTGATATTTCACATCCATGTTTTGGTCCACGTTGATGATTCTTTGCAATTTTGATTCACTTTGATTATCATTATTCAACACTATAGGATTTTGATTGTTATGCGACAGCTCAAGAGTTATACAAAGATGTACTACCTCTCTCAAAGCTTCTCGTGCTATGTTGAATGCAAGAAATGCGTACAAGGAGACATTCTTAATAAGATTGGCGAAGTCTGGTGGCGCGTAGGTGAGACATGCAAAACCTTACAAACTGCATGACATTGCACAAAAGGGAGCAAGGATATGACATAATGATGCAATGGTACCATGAAGGTAGGAGGTACTCAGAGTTGACAAGTGGAAGGGATTTAGACAAGGAAGCTTGTGGATAATCAGGGTTCAAGCCTTGAACCATATGTGAAGAAGGAAACAATGAATCTTCTATAACCTTCTAGAAGATGGACTTGTATATTAGGCTTGGCAACAATTGGTAGTTAGGGGAGGTCTAGGGATAATATAAATAGACCCCTCGATCATTCATTTGAGAGCACAAGTGTTATTTACACATTTTGATGCAAGTTGGAGTGTATACACAAAGGCGGACCGAGATTTGGAGATCAAGAATGAAGGGAAAAGATTAGAAATAAGGCTTGAGAATATAGTATAGATTTGTATGTTGTCTTATTAGCAATGGGGATTGTAATTGATGCTTTCATGATTAATGTGTATATGAGATTAATATGGATTCCTACGATAATGAATGTAGTGTGTAGGTGTACTTGTATGCATGGGTATTATTCTATGTTAAGGTTTAAGGGTATTATTCATGCACATTAACTTTTCTTTATGCACTATTCTCATAACAAGGGCCCAAGAATCTCTCACTACACCTCAGGTGAGCGTTTTAGTCTCTCGCTGAAGCAATACGTCGGTGGGGTATTCTATTTATTGAGCAAAGTCAGGGGTGCACACGCCCTGAGTGGTGACAATTAAAGAACAACATTTTGGTTCCATTGTTGGGACCCTAATTTAATTGGTTGTGAAGATTGATGGAGCGTATGTATCACATTGGAATGTGTGGGAGAGTGGTTTAAAGGTAAAGCCCTAAGTTTTGCAAGGGAAACAAAAGGATGAGGAGATTGGCAATCAAATAAATGGTTGCAAGAAAAATGGTATAGGGATTTGTATGTTCTTTGTGGAGTTACCTAAACATATTTACACATGGTTAGCACTGTATGCTACAAGCCTTGGTAGGATTCTCGGTAGAAGATATGCTTGGATGAAAGATAGAGTTGAGAAGTTGAAGACGATCGATGAGACTTGGACTCGTGCAATTGATGTGTAGTGGTAAGGTGTGTGGAATAGTTACTAAAAATTTTAGTGTTGACCTACACATGCCAAGAAGTGGTAGGTTTTCAGCTCTAGCATGAACCAAGAGTATTGTTTATAGTTTAGATTCCCCTCTGGATGAAGATGTTGATAGGTTGGGGTATTGAGACTGAGAATAGAAGGCTAAATTTACATTGAGCATGGGCTAGGTGGTTGGGAGGAACGAAGCAAGAGTTGGATCATCTAGAAGTTGAAAAATGGAAGAATAAACATTTAGATGAGAGGGAACAAAAATTGCAAGGATATAGTTAAGGCATAGAGGGTGATAATCGTTGAGGACCTTAGGAGAAAGGAGGATCCAAGTCAGATGGATGTTGTGAGTACTTGTGAAGAATGAGGGCACATGGTTGTTTCATGCATTGATGATCCACGCGCCATTGAGGAAGATGAAATATGCAAAGGAGAGTTCCCATGTGAAGAGTATCCAAGTGAGGTAGAACGTGTGAGTCTCGAAAGAAGTGCAAGTCAAACCCTACAACAAGTTTGTGCCTGCATGCATGTGTTGTTTCAAGAAGAAGACAAGCAAAAATGTCTAAGCAAGCAAAATTCACTTGGAGAAAAGTTAATTTGGTTTTTGAGCAAGTAATTTCATATGGACTGTTGAAAGTAAGTGTGGAAGCTAGTGCATAGAAGTGTAAACTAGCAACTATAACAAGTTTGGGACTACGAAGCAAAGGGATTGCAAGTGAGGTAGGAGGCACTTATGGTCTATTGGTGAGAAATACTAGTCCAATAGTGAACCCTACAGTCATTGTGCAAGGATGTGCAACTCAAGGAAGCATAGGTTTAACAACAACTAGTAAAGGGGAAACTTAAGGAGGATTGAGTGGAAGAAAAACGTTTGAAATGTTGGGTCTTGTGATCCAAATCCTCTTTTGTTAGACGTTAGGTGGTGTTAGTTCGGGGCATGCATCTCATATGTGAGACACCCCTTCTAGAGTTAGTAGATTCACTTTATAAGTAAATTGTAATTAATATTAATGTTAGTGAGTGAGGTGGCTCAAGTGGTTGGTTGGAAGTTTGCTCTGTTGTGCCTTCTATGTGAAAGCTTACAAAATGTTGAAGGTGTAAGTGTTTAACCCTAATTTGGATTATACAACCCTAATTAAGATATAAATTAATATGTAATTGAGATTGTAGAATATGATAATGAAGCATGAATTTGAATGTAAAATATTGAAACTGATTTGACAAGTGGCATGTGCTAAATATAAAGTGTTAAAGAGTTCAAGATACTTATGTTTTTTGATTCGCTGACTGATTGTGATTGAATTTTGACAGTGGAAAGGGGCTTGAAGTAGGCTTGAGAGTCGCTCAAATATGGAATCGACTATCTGTGTTCACGGAGTCACTAATGTTAGGTTGGGGCAATAACATCGATGTTAGTGACTGACACTAATGTTACCGTCTTGGGTTGATTTGGCTCTTTGTGATTGTACAATTAGCAACGCCTGCTTATAATCCTTATGTGTGCATGATCCTGACGCTTGACTATGTGTGCACCTCCATAAATCATAATCCTCCTCAAAACCCTAAATTTGCTTGTGAAGGTTGAAATCTTGTAAAAACTTGGGAAGTGTAATGCGTTGAGTTGACCCCAATCATTCCCATTGATGATTGACTGTTGTCTACATATCCAATACTCTAAAGAGGGAAGTCAAACCACACGTAGTTCTTCCATTTAATGTGAATGTGTGATTATGCTCCTTTATTATATGAATGCACTTAAAATCTGGGTTTCGATATTTGACAATATTCACTCTTGACTTAGTGTGCTTCAGATTTCGTTGATGATTGCTCATGGTGACTAATTTGCAATTTGGGAAGAATAAGACATATTTGTTCAATGTGCAATACTTTATAGATGTTTGATAGACAAGTGCCAAGTGAGTACTATGTGTGGGTTTGAGTTGCATTTATATGTTTTCATTTAAGTAATTTCTCACGCCACCAACACAGTAGTCAAATGGGTCGACTCATAGGAATGATTTAATTTTGAATAATAGTCGTTGCTAGGTGACTCAGGTCAATGACATCGCCTTTAGGTAGTTTTGTCAATGAAATTCTCTGAGCTTGACGTTAGTGTCTAAGAGATATGAATGTGGATTTGGTGATATGAAGATCCCTGAGTAAGATATTTATCTAGTTTCACATAGACTAAGAGATACCTGTAAATGTTTGACAACAAAACAAAAGTGTTAGACTCATATCAAGCATGTGATGCGAAAGAATGATGAATAAGAGGCATATATGTGTGTACAAGTCATGTATGTTGAATGTAGGTCAAAACTGAGATTGTCAAGTCTCTAATACCAAAATTCAGTATTTACAAATGCCCCCTTTTTATTCTAGTATGAAATGTAACACAAATAATAGAGTAAAAGGATAAAACATACCTAAATGTGTACACCACACTTTGTCTTTTGGAGATGGATCTAAATATTTAACTTTGCTCCATGCAAACCTGCAATAAAAATGTAGCAGTCAATGTCATATGTGAAATTTAAAATTTGAAATTGAAAATTAGAAAAGTTTTAAGAGCAAGGAAGGAGCACATATGTATGTGGGTAAAACGTGTTGCCCTTTAAGTTGTTGGAAATGATGCTTCCTTGTTGAGGCATTGAAGTATTGTGATTCCTTGTTAAAACACATGAAGTTTGGGTGATTGTGTCTCAAATATGTGTAACTATGCAAGCCTTTGGGTTGCGGAGATAAATGCCCAATCCCTCATGGATGTGGAGTAATGCTAAGACTATTGAGCATCGTTGAACCTCAATTGCATTAACTTAAATAATCAATCTAGCTCTGATTTTGAACTCCAAGATGGTAAGGTGGGAACCACATAATGAGTTCTCTATGGGTAATGCCATTGCCTTTGAGCATCATTGAGCCTCAATGTACATTACCTCAAAAATCATGAATCAACCATTGTAGATGAACTTACAAATAGTAGTTTGCTCACTACTCGATGCCATTGAATTGTGTTTGCAGGTAAACAATTAAAATAGTGCCCACTACAAAAGATTTAAATGTGCATGAACAAGTATCACACCTCACTGAATCTATGTCAACTGTAAAATTTCATAGTGTTTATGTGCATGAACCAATATCATGCCCTCATGAATTGATGTCAACCGTAAACTGTCATAGTGTGTATGTGCACAAATCAATATCATGTCTCATGAATAAGTTCCAACTGATATAAAATGCTATGCATTTATATGCTAAATTTGAGACCCTGTATTTCATATATATCTATATGTGAAACTCTATAATGTCTATTCTTGTAAATCATGTGCACCTACAAGACATGGATTCAAGTACATTTGAATTTATATTTTGTAGCTAATGTTTTTTTAAATTGAGTGCACATGTTCATAGAGTTTGTACCAATGTGTAAATATCCATCACATATCTGAACCACTTAGAATCTTTGAAATCTATACTAAATTTCTAAAATCTATTTTTTTGGTTCAGGGAGGCTTGTCTTTATGACAAGCCCACTGATATGCTCCCCTTTTAAGACAAGGTGTGGAGCATGTAAGTCACTCATCTAAAAAAATATTTAATTGTATCATGTCATGTATAAAGATGTAATTATGTAGAATCATGTCAATATGTGGAGGGTATGCCATCATAGTAATGTATATGTCATTAAAACATGTATCTAGCATATGTATTGCAAGACATATAAACATCATGCCAAGATAGATGTATCGACTAGGCACACAATAATAACCATCACTACTATAAGAACTAAATAAGATTACATAGTAAGGAGGTTCATGATATAATTTATGGAACCACACACAAAGGGGAGGTGTGTGATATGTATCACGACCCCCACAAACTCAACAAGCTCAACAAGCTTAACAAACGATTGTAGATTAATTCATAGGCATTCAATGTCACATATAAGGTGAGGGCTCGCAAATAAGGGACATAAAGATGTCATAACAAATAAGGCCAAGGTGCCATAATCAAGGGACAAAGATATCATAACAAACAAGGCCAATGGTCGCACACAATAGACAAGCAATGACTAAACTATCACGTAAGTGTAAAAACATCAATGAAACATAAAACAAGTGAAAACTAGTCTACACTACCTATGTATATCAATGTCAGATCATAATAAAGTAGTATATTCATGTAGCACTATGTAAGATATGAGTAATTAACAATATATGTGTAAACATTATATGTAGTTGAACATTGTAAAAGCTCATAAAATAATATAATATGTGGAATAAGATGCCCCCAACATTTTCATATTCATTGGGTATAAGAGAGTCCAACATCTATGTGTCTATGTATGATCTGTATGTCTTGCATCATACTGATATTTAGTGAAATACATGTGTTTGAAAGAGAATATGCCATCTACCAAACATGTGATAAATATCATATGTAAATAGTGTAATGTAGTAATCATGTCATGCTAAAGTTCATTTTTTTTTTTAATATTTTCACTGTTTTTGTATTTTTTTGAATTTAATGATTTTTTTGTATGTTTTTGAATTATATTGAAATTGAAAAGTAAGACCAAGCAATAAAGCTTCGAAATAGAAGAATGTGAGGAATATGAACAATTCACAACATGTGGCAATGCAAGCCATAACAAGATGAAATATAAATCGTCATCATGTAGAATTAAGAAAGTAATATGCCGCAAATAATGTATACTTAGATGTAGCCGTGGTGAAGGATGCTTAATAAGATAGATGCCACAGATGTCTGGATCAAGAGGTAATGACCAAATGCACACAAATCCAAGGGCTAGAAAAATGTTTAATGCAAGATAATATTTACATATGTAAAAGTATAAGAGTAGAGGGAGTACACAATCAAGAAGCTATATATGATGGATTATGTTATGTCTACAGAAGTAGCCAATCAATGCTAAATCGAAGGTGATATTGTGAGTAATCTAGACCCTCATCTGAAACTAAATTCTAATGCTTTAACTGTGGTGCCACACTTTTTGTGACATCTACACTTGAATTATATTCATTGCATTCATTATCTATTGTAGTGTGTGTATAACAAATTGGACTATATTTTGGATTTGTTTAAACAAATGTATCATCATTCATATTATGTATCTTAGCACAGATTGAAGAAATGATTTATACTTTCGTTTCTTTCTCTTTTTACATAATGACCCGTGTTTCATTCCTTGATCCTTAACTACTTGATTTGTCTTTGGTATCCACACTTGCGTTGGAGATTATGTAACTATATCCTTTTTTTGCTTACTCTATATTTGTGGTATGTAAGTAAACCATCTTAGAAAGTATAGGAGAGTTATATTAATGTTATCAAAATATGCTCCCATATGTTGTAACCATGATAGTCCCATTGTAACATTTCTTTGTGCAATAGTCTTGTGTACATATAACAATGTGTCAATTATCTTAGGCCCTATAGAAATTAAAATGGTAACATGCCCCTTGGTATTCTCATGTGTCGACTATAAATCTTGATCACTGTTTCCCAAATAATTGAGAAATCTAATCGTGCATGTATTACATTGTTGATTATCATCTACAACAATGCCTTCTCTATGTTCGCCTTTAATAAAGGATCAAATGACCATTGTTTCCTTAATAGGAACATCATGGGAAACACCAATCTCTGTAGAATGTGAATTAGAAGATCTCTTCCTAGCGACATCGTCCTTAGAAGGCTGATGGACAATTGGATCCTTTGCATGAATGCCTTGGGATGTCTCAGTCTTCGTAGGATGAGCAATAGAACAAGATGGAGAAAGGGATCTTGTTGACCTAGTGTCAACTTTTTGAAATTTCCAATTCCCCAATCCAAAAGATGTGTAATATTTTGTTGCAATTCATAACTATGGTCATCACATTTCCATTAATAGGTTGATAGTTGTAAAATGGTTTTGCCTTTATTTGTTCAAGGTGATGAGGAAAATGATAGTAATTAGGAGGTAAATTAATTAGCTTCTTATCAAGTAATATCTATTAAACGAGACTTGGGCGATCTCTAAAACTATCAAACTCAATTTGTTGATTCTTATTTGCAATGGGTGCCTTCATGGTAACATTAGCCTTGTAACTCATGTCCTTTATTTTTGCCTTAAGAGGTAATGCACATGGTTCAACTTGCTTAGGTATTGATGCACACATATTATTTAGATCTTTTTTTCTAAAAATGTCCTTGGTTTCCATTTTATCGTTGTGAATGATCTTATTTGTATCCTTTGCCTCGTGTAACTTCTTTGTTGTTGTCCTCCTTATTTGTATTTCCATGATCATAAGTTTAAGTGTGTGCAAGATTATCCTCAAGTGAAGTAACCTTTAAACATAAAGCTTAGATTTGTTGCTGGAGTGCATCTATATATTGAATCATAGTAATCATCCAAGTTGTGGAAATGATGACACTTGATAGATTCATTCAACACATGAGTCTTATCATGGTAAGTTGCATTACGGATACTACTGTGAATATGTGCATAAAGTTTAGGTACAAGTTTCCTTACGCTAGAAATAAGTGTAAAAAGTGCATCACTAAAATTTTCATCATTGTATTTCTTGGATTCACATTATGTGGAAACCTCATTGCATAACTTGGGATCACACTTTGTGGAAACATCATCACATATTTTTTCTAGAGGAAGCATATAGATGACATCACATTGTGTTTCAATATAAGTTTCATGTAAAGTAGAAGACATATCATCAAATTTATTTTTACAAGAAGAAGGAATACTATCAAATTGTTTTTCAATAATAACATCGTGTTGCATGCATGTCTTATGTCCTAACATTCTGAAGCACCAAATAAGATGAATTGCTTTGGCAAACCGTCGTGGCAAAATACATGTGCTAAATGGATATTGTTCACACAATTACTTATGTGGAGTGATATGATGTAAGTCATAGGTAAATGTATCTTGTTGATTCACATATGATATTAAGCTCTTAAGAACACATTTGTATTTTGTTGGATTTCCTCTTGTTCTAGAGTATGATTGATAAAAGAATGTAAAGAAGTAGGAGAACTAGGCTCTTCCAATTTAGAATTATTTTTGTCATTTTTATCTTCACTATATTCTTCACTATTGTACTAGTCCTCTTGATAGTCATAGTAATAGTCAATTCCTTCACAATTATATTATTCATGTATGTAATTAGCCTTATTGATCATACAAGCTTGACTATTTGTCTATTCACTATCATAAGCATAAAGCACAAAATTGTTAAATAATAGGAAATCCATGTCATGAGGGATACTAGGGGCTTTATATTGGTCACTCATTCTAAATTTAACAAACCCTAATAGAGAAAGTGAGACAAACACAAGGCCCACCCTTCATAGGCAAGCAAACATAAAAATGCGAGTGTTTTGAAAAGGGCCAAATAAATAACTAACCACTCCAAGAAAACATTGAGGCATTTTTGGAAATAGAAAGACATTTTTGATAAAAAAAAAATTGACAAACGAAACCCAAAAATTATTTTGAAAATAGGCTCACCCTTCATCCTCTAGGCTTAATTTACTAAAAATAGTAAATTGTAAATTTTTAAAAATATCCATAGTACTTTGGTGAACAAAAAAAAGTTTTGTATCACTCAATATAAGTTTGAAAAAGAGATGTTTTGATCCAAATATTATCCATTCAAGTAATAACCATGATAGAGGAAACCATAATAGGAGAATAAGTATAAAACTTTAGGGTAAAATGGAAAAACATCAAATTTTCATGTATGAAACTAAAAAATATAAAAAAAAATCGGGACTTCAAGTGAAACTCTAAGGCATAAATCTAAAAACCAAAGAAAGACAGATGAAACCCTTAAAGGTTTTGAATATATGGAGGGAATGCAAATCAAATTTGATTTAATTTGAAATTGACTATATGTATCAACCAATATATCCCAAAAGTACTAACTATTAAACTAGTTGTATTGTAGGTGAATTTGTTGACAAAAAACTATATCGAATAATTTCAAAACAAAAAACATATGCTTACTAGCATTAATTAATGTAAAATTATAGCTTCACACATACAAAAAAGTTTCCTAATAGGAACTATTGCACCACACTTTCTTGTGGATTATTCTCTATTAATAAATAAGGATAACACAATTCTATTACAAGATAACTTACATAACAAGTTATGTCTAAATTAAACATAAAGTAAAAACTAAATTAATTTTTTTACTTAAAAACTAAGTAATCTAAAAATAGATTAAAAAAACACTAAAATTAGACTCAAACAAATATGTTAACTTATTGACAAGACGATGTCAACATGCAAGAAGCCTTGCTCATCAAGTAAGCAACTCATGTAATGTGGTAAAGTTACATGTGTCAAATCCATAGAAAATAATAAATTTATTAAAAAAAACATTACTTTCAGTTAAATAACTCTAAAAAATGTGTTCCACCTCTTGGAGATGAATGAATAAGTGTTTGAGCTCAGTTAAGTACACATCTAGTGAGTTGCACTCTAACTAACACTTCTAACTATTTTTAGAAAGTTCTTAAAAAGCATCCAAAATTGACCAAACAATTAATATAATACAATTAAATTAAATAATATTATTAAACTAATAAAATACTAAATAAATTAAATCTAACATGAATAATCAAGTGCCCATATTAGCATCATACTCAACAACCTAAGGGTAACCCATGGTTTGACAATGTTCAAGCAATATATAGGTTCACTAATATGTTTTACCCAAATTTAGATTTTACAACCCTAATTAAGATACAAAATAATATGTAATTCATATAGTAGAATATGATAGTTAAGTACAAATTTGAATGTAAAATATTGAAACCTATTTGACAAGTGGCATGTGCTAATATAGAAAGTAATAAAGAGCTCAACACAATTTATATGATTTACTAATTGACTATGATAGACTTATGATAGTTGAAAGGGAATGGAAGTAGGACTGAGAGTCATTTGGATTTGGAACTGACTATCTATGCACATGTTCACTAACATTAGGTTGTGTCAATAACATCAACGTTAGTGATTGAGGCCGATATTATTGTCCTGGGTTGATTTGGCTCACTGTAACCATGGAGTCAGTTGCATCTAGTTGTAATAACTTTGTGTATGTAATCCTAATGCCTAACTATGTACACAAATATAAAAATAAAATGTTCTTATCTTGAAAACCCTAGGTCTACTTGTGAAGGGTGAAAACTTGTAAAAGCTTAGGAAGCGTAATGCATCGAGCTGACCCCAATCACCCTTGTTGATGATTGATCACTGCTTACATATCTAATACTCTGAAGAGGGAAGTCAAGTCACATTTAGTTCTTCCATTTAATATGAATGTGCAATTGTTCTCATTTGCTATATGAATGCACCTATAATTTGGATTTCTATACTTGAAAATATTCACGCTTGACTTGGCTTAGTGTGTTTCAAACTTGGTTGATGACTACTTGCAGTGATTGATTTTCAATTTGGGAAGAATATGGCAGCTTCAATCAATGTGTAGTAGTGTATAAATATTTGATAAGCAAGTGCCAAGTGAGTATAGGAGCGGGTTTGATTTTTATTTATATGTGCCTATTTGGGTAATTTCTCATGTCACTAACATGTTAGGAAAATGTGTCGACCCATATGAATGATTTAATTTTATAAAATAGCCATTCTTGGGTGAGGTTCAATTACATCACCATCATGTCAATTTTGTCGATGAAAGCGTATGAGTTTAACGTTAGTGTCCAAGAGACATGAATGTAGATCTGATGATCTAGAGATGTCTGAGTAAGATATTTATTTGGTTTGACATAAGCTGAAATGTTTTTGTAAGTGTTTGACAACAAACTGAAAGGGCTAGACTCAAAGCAAGCATGTTGATGTGAGAGAATGGCAGATAAGAGGCACACATGTGCACACATGTCATGTATGGTGAAGGTAGGTTAAAGTGATATTGTCAAGTGTCTAAAACCAAATTTTAATATCTATAGTAAGAAGTTTGTACTCGGTTTTATTTTGACATAATGCAATCTTTCATTATTGGATACAATGTAATTGTCTTCCATTTACCAATGTCATTTGTTTCTATAACTTGTATTAGAGTTTGATGGAAATGGATCTATGAGGAAGCCATGAAAGATCCATGAAGGAGATGAAGAGGAAGAGTGGGTCCAATGAAGTAGAGTAGTTGATTTGTATAGAGTTGAGGAGGGATTTGTTTGCAAACCTTGTTGAAATTTACCATAAGTTTTAATGATTTTTCTCTAAGAAAAGAAAGTCATACAATTTACTTTTAATTTTTTGATTTTAATGAGAATATATGCCCTATTAAATTCATGATATAAGTATTGTTTGTAAAACAAAATAATATTATTTTGAACTTCTATATTAGTAGAAATAGGATTTTGTTTGTTTTGTAGAAGTGGATTTGCAAATTTGTTTTGTTTGCAATTTCTTGGTGTTGATGTACTATACCATATGGATTGACAAAGAGAGGAAGATAAATTTGTTGGTTATGTTTTATTTTTTTTGCAAAACATTGAACAAGGATTTTTGTTGTAGCCATACAACCACATATGGATGCATTAGACTTGTTGAGTTGATTCTATTGCTACTTTGGTGTGACAAATCCATACAATTCCTTTACTACCAATCATATAACAATGTGAATGACCGAATAAATGTGATATTGAAAAAGGTATGAATATTCTGTTGTTGCTTGGGTGTCGAGAGAATGTTATTTATACATTTAATCATGCTAAAAATTTGTACAAATACACTTTTTTAATGTTGTGAATTGATATATGATTTGGTAATTGTCGTACAATACTTTTTTTTAATTTATTATTTTGAAATGAACATTTTATGAACATATATTTGTTAAAGTTTGAATTTTTGAAACCCATGTATAGGGGAGTGAAAATTTCATTATTGCCACCCACCTACATGAAAAGTGAAAATATTGCTACTACCCCTCATTTTTGCCATGCAATTTTTATTTATTTTTATTATTGGGATTTTTATTTGGAGATTGGGTATATAAAATTCGATGCTCTTGTGTTTGAGTTAATATTTTAGATGAGTTGGTTGAAACACAAGTAAAGAAATTTTAAGTGGAGATGTTATAAGTTCAATTCTCAGTTCTCCTTATTTTGCATGCAATGCAATTCCAAAAACTAACATGCACACATTGAGTATATGTATGTTTTTAAGAATCAAACATCAAGTTATTGTCTAGGATATAGGTGTTTTCAATGCATTTAATGACTCTGAGGTCAAGAGATCCATTATCACCAAGCTCAAACCCAAGATTTTAAAATCTGGTCATTTTCAATGCATTTAGCCTATGCCTATATTTTTTTTTGTCATTTTTATTTATTGCTTGAAGCTTGATATATATCCACTCATTTAAAAGTTTTTTCTCCATTATGAGTCCATAGGAATAGTCAATGTTTTTATTTCATGCCTTCCTTTTAATGATGTTTTGTAAAAATGTGTTGAAAAAATGAAAAAGGGTGTATTTTTTATTGTATTTGACACCTTGTTATTATGTTGCACTTCAAAAAATTAATATATAATAAAAATGTATGTAATCCCATACCTTTTTGTTGCATGTACCATCATATTTCACAATGTAGTATATTTTGGGTCAAGTCCATAAGGATCAATCAAGCTGGCAGAGGCTATAGAGACCCATCTTGAGTTTACTACTAACTCAAAGATGTGTCGTACACAAGGTACAAAATTATAATCTAGACAAGGATCAATGTGGATTAGTATTACCATGATGATGATCATAATACAATATATGGACATGTGATTAGAGGGATGAACATTCCCATGATGATGTTCATCTTTGTGTTAGGTAGTGTCATAAGGAATAGGGAACATGAGGCTAGGCTATGGTTTCAGGAGGTCTATGTGTTGACACAATTTGATTAGTGTTACATTTAGAGGTGTAAAATGGTAGGTTGAGGTAGGTTTTATTGGATAATTTCACAGTCATAGTTGATCCACACTAGTGGCTCCCAAGATGAAGCATGCAAGGGACAACCATGTGTTATCAATTAGATTTTGCACCCGCTATGTTTTTTATGAGTTGTAGTATATAGGAATCTAATGACACAAGGGGATCACTTCCAAGTTGTGGGACCTTGGCTAATTGCGATGAACCTCCAGATAAGGTCAGCTTACTTTCACTATGCTTAATACAACTGATACGTGACTAGTTCACTTTTAACTACAACTTCTTTGTGATTTTGCTCCTAACTAGGGTTTTAACTTGTAAGGAAAAGATTTTTGAAGGAGTTTTAAAACTGGAAATGGTGATGAACCAATGGGTTTTAGTGAAAATTATTGCTTGTTTTGATTGAACACAGTTTGAACAACAATATATTGAAATCTCTTAAAACACAATCTTACATGAGTATGGAATCAAAGGAAATATTGGACATTTTATCAAATAAAGAACAACGTTCTCAATTTTTCCTCAACAAGATTCAAAAGGTCAATATAAAAACCATAAATGATTCTACATGACTGAAGCAAGACTTATATCATTCATAAATGTATCAAAATTTGTACATACACAAGGATGACAGAAAATAAGGAAGGCAAAACTTCAGTATTTTGATATTCTTCAAGTTACGTTATGTAGATGAACTTCTCAAGAGCAAAAAAAAAATGTTTCTTCGAAAAAATATCCATGGGATACATAGGAGACCCATATTTATACAAAAAACTTACTCTCTTGAGAGAGAAGTCGTCAAAAAAAATTACACTTACTCTTGGAACAAGAAATCAATTAATGCTCATACAAATGTCCTCATTTCAGCTTGAAGAGGCATCTTTGGTAGAGTAGAAGGAAGAAGAGGACTTTGCAAGTAGTTGGGCACTTCACCAAGTGTTGAATAAGGAGAAAATGCTATTGGAGTATTCGAATCGAACCATATCCACTTATGCTCAGTTAAAGAAGTTTCTCACCAAGAAATGGGGTGCCGAAATGAAATTTCATGACTTGGTCAATCTTTTAACAAAGTTGAATTTTTTTTTTTTAATATTTGAATATTTTAAAACATAACTTACAAAACCTAACTTTCAAATTACAGTTGAGACTATTACAACTTATAAGTCACTTGACAAAAAATGGATGTGCAAATTACAATGTGAGATTTTACAACTTTTAAGTCATTCAACTTGTCAAAAATAAAAGTGCAAAATACAAGTTGCACTTTTTCAATTTAATCTTGACAAAATGATAATTGAAAGTTACAAATAAAATTTTTTCAACTTAAAGCTAAGAGCTGTCAAAATGATAGTTGCAATTTACAACTTGAAACATTACAATGTATCTTACAAAATTTGTAATTTATAGAATGCATTCTTCTCAAATAATTAAAGGTTACTGATGTCACATTTTGCCTTTACCTCGAATAATTCTCTAGAAGAAGCTCTATAGATTTGGATATCTTTGCCCATTTGATCAAGTGTATTGTGGTACTTGATAAACTAGTGGATGAAATCCAAATTGAAAATTATGTCATTTACTAACTCCCTCTTAATAACCTCCTTGAATTTATCTTGGATAACCTGAACAAGAAGAGGTTTATCTTGGTAATCTGCTGCCCAACATGACAATTTATAAATTGAATCTTCAATGTCGTGCATTACATCGATGGCCTTGTCACTTGTGTTCTTGACCTTATCAATACTTTTACTAAGTATTATGATTCTAAACTTGGCTGCCCTCTCCAGCTCATCATGCTCCAACGGATTTTTGAATATCTTTTTGGACATGTCAGACATGAGGATGTTACTCTCTATCTAGTCAATGGCCTGCAACTTGGGAAAGTAGAGCTTTAGTCTTTCAATTTCTTCTTCATATTTGTTTATTTCTACCTTTAGAGATGCAAGGTCATCCTTCAGTGTTTTGTAATAATCCATTGCCAACTTAATCAACCTATCCCCTTTGGTGACTAGTTCTTCAACCCAGTCCTTTATAACTATGCCCATTGAGCCAATCTCTATCATTATATACAATGTCTCTTTATCAGGGAAATGAGGGGGAAATTAAGTTGGTTGGGTTGGTTCGAGAGGATGTGTTGGGTCTATGACCTTCCTCAAGGCAATCATCAACTACTCTACCTTGTTATTCAACTCATCCTTGGTGACCTTGTCACTATCCATTTTATCGAAGATAGAACTTATGCTTGTTTGGACATCATGTTTCAGTCCCTCACTTGTTACACGACCAAGGTGTAACTTGGATACCTGATAATTGCCCACCTTTACATCTTATTTATGTTTATCAGGTGGGGGAACTACTATCTCCACATACTTCTCCCTTGTTTCATCATAAGAGACTCTGGAAATAGTCTTGGGACCTCTCTTTGGTTTTTTAGATGCTTCAAATGGACCAAAATCTAGGGTGTTAAGAGATATCATTTTATTCCTCTTCTTGGACACTAATTGTGCAAGCTAACTAAGAGTGGATACCAATGAATCTTATCCTATTTCAACGGACATTGTTACCTATGAATCTCTGACTGAAGCTGACACACTAGTAGTTACTTTAACAAGTGTCGTGTCTGGCATTGACATTGTTGCTAAGTCTTCGACTAATGATTTGGTTTTCTCTACCCCATTGGTGGGTTGACTAGCCACAATTGTTTCGGTGGGATTATCTATTTCCACCTCCTTGGTGGGAGTTTGGGTCATGGTGAGAGTGGGAAAGGCAAGGATACTTGGATGGGTTGAGTGGATGTGATTCCAAGGGGTGTGGAAGCTAAGAGTGACATAGATGGAAGGGTAGGCATGTGTAGAGGTAACAAGGGAACTTATGGAAGGATGGTGGCTAGGGAAACAAAAGAATCTAGCAGTGTGGTTGGAATGGCTAGTTTAGAGGTAGTGGGTAGTGTGATGGAAGATGAATATAGAATTGTTGTCGACCTAGTGACTATGATGGATAGTGGGACTCTAGTGAGAATGACTAAGTCAACATCCATGTATTTTTAGGTGGTGTTGTTGATCAAAGGGGTGGTAGTAGATATATGGAATGAGGTGGAAGTGATTGTGGAAGAAGGAGGTGAGGATGGAGTTTGGATAACCAACTACATTGATTGGCTTACTCCCAAGGGAATCACTTATACTAGTGGTCTAGATGAAGGAGAAATTACTTACGTAGGTTAGATAGTATAAACATGAGGAGGGGTTACAGTAGTTGAGTACCCTATAAAAACTGGTTGTGTTTGGTCTAGTGGTTGGATTATTGGCACTTGGGTTTTAAAAGTAGCCCTTTTGTCCTTTTTTTGTTTCCCCTTGTGTGATATGATTGGTCCCACCAACTGATCTGCTTGGGTGCCACTACTGGAACCCTCTATTGATTATGCATCTACCCCTTTATCCTTTGCCTTTTTGAATTTGTCTATGATGTTCAAGCTCTCTTTTGTTATCTTTACCCCCTTACTTCTTAACCAGTTTAAAGTCCTATTGATGACTGGGGTAGTCCTATCTAGTAAAGAAAAGGATTTGGGTGTAGACCACTTGACTTGAGGAAGGGGTTGGAGGTAGATATGATTATCATAATACACCCTATCCACTAGTTTTTCCTCATATTTTAACTCATCTAGAATCGGTGCCATGTCATAGTTATCAATCTTTCTAGGGTCATCCTAGAAAAATCCCTCAACCTAACATCTTCCTCATCCTACATGTCTTCCCAATAATCTTCATAAAAGAGAATGTGATTAAATGAGGAACTTGATAAACTAGAAACAAAACCTATAACATCATAAAAGGGCCTAGCATAGAGGGTTCTAAAAGTCATTTGAGTTATCTTTTCCTATACACATTTGTCCTTGGATAAGGAAGGGCATGTGTATCTCCCTATACTGATAGGGAAGTGTATGCTTGTTTTGTGACTGCTTGACAAGAACTTATGGCTTTCCACTAGTTGTCTTACAAGTTTCATTAAGGCCCACTTGTCACTGACATATCTAGGAAGGGTGTAAGGACACCCACTAAAACCACCAAATTTGATATAGGAAAATGTGGGAAATTGGATGAAGTAATATCCCCAATTTGTAATCTATGTTGTCGTAGCATCAAAAACCTTGTCTTCCCTAGTTCTTGTTAGAACATAGTTATGATGTAGTACATAAAGGCACCATTAACTCTCCTAAATTTTTGTTTAATCCCAAAAAAATTGAGATCAAGATAGTAATTATAAACTTTATTAACCTGATCTAACACTGTGTTTAACCCTAGGAATGCCATCCCTTTTGCCAAAGCATAGATGAGGTAGGAGGTCATGTAGAATTTACTAGTAGTTTGAACCTCTACCAACTATCTATCAATGGAGTCATTAATTAATTAATCCCAATGAATGTTTTTTTTTTTTGGGTCACCCAGATATAATGGTACATCCAATCTTGGTAGTTCTTTGTGTTTAGGCTTCTTGTAACACTATGTAAGAGTACAATGATGTCTCCTACCTTGTCTTTGAATTCTATCCTGGCCAGTATCTTAGATAGTCTTGAGACTGAAGCTTTAGGGGTCTTCACCCACTATTTGTTTATAATTTGTGAATAGGCTGAGGTGTTGTCCTAATATAATTTCTTTGGGGATTCATGAATAATATCTATATAAATTTCAAACTCTAGGATTAAAAACACAATATTTATGAAATCTGGATCTAGTCTCAAATTTTTTCCCCTTTATCATTCACTACCTCTCTTTTCTCTCTATCATAATGCTTGGCCATAGTGAGCAAAAGATTGGGGATTTGCAGTGAAAATGAAAAGGCTACAGCCTGAGGTAAACCACTATCATATATGCTCTAAATCTAATCATTTTTTAATTCTACATTGATCCTAGTCCAAAAGTTGGCTAGGTCTGTGTGACCTAGGTTTGTGTCAGTTATCTCATTGATGTTAGAATCCAAGATGTAAGGGATACCAAGTCCCTTTGATTTTAACTTCATCTCCTTTATAGACATTCATTGGGAAAATGTGTGAGGAAAACCAACTACAGAGTTGGTCAAGTTTGGTTTTGTAATTTGTAGGTAATTTTCCTACTTTTAACTTGGTGAAGTTTTGTTATGATTCTGCAGGGGTTCTACTCCGATGAGAATATAGTATGAAATAACAGCTATAAAATTTGACATAGAGTCGATAGGGTTTTGATTTTAAAAAAAAACTTTCAATGTCTAACCAAAGGTCTGACAGGGTTATGGTTTATATTTTCAATTCAGATCTTCAGCGGGAACTCAGGGTGAGAAAATAAGAAGAATCTCCACCTAGATATGAGTAGGGATTTTAGGTGTTTTTGGGTATCAAAATCTCCAATAGAGGTTTAGGTTGGGAAAATAATCTTTCAAAAAAAACCCTAAGGTAGATTTTAACAAGAATCTAGACATATTTAACAAATGAATGTAAAACTAAAAATTATGAGCAATAAGGTCAAACGACGATGATGCTAAAAAAAATTTGGATAAAAAAATCTAAGTATGACAATAAAACCCTAAGATTTGTATAAAATAACAATGTCAGCCAATGATACAGATAATACCATGTTCGCATGCACAAGGTTTTACAAGTGATGGATATAGTGTCCGTTCATTGGCAATGGTGCTCTAGTTTATGGAGTCACTTGGCAATGGAGGTGAGTGGACTCTGGTCATGCCGTTGATTGTCCTAGAGGTATGGTTTTCAATGTCAAACAAATGACATAAAAACCTAAATTGTATAACAAAATCTTTAATTAATACTAAGCACACCAATAATGGTGGTAGATGGATTAATAAGCAAGAATACAGATTTTTAGAGTTGTTTTGCAAGTTTACAACTTGCAATATGTTTGTAATTTTTTGTTTCCTACTTGCTTTGGTAGTCAAAAATCCAATAAATCTCTTCATATTTGTAAATTTTTATTATGTTCTTCATTATATGCTTTCCACTTATTGTTGAGGTGTTTTGGAGGTAGAGATGCTTTAGGAAGTGGGGAGCCAAATTCAGATTACACTTTGCAACTTTGAAAAATTACAAAGTGTAGTGGGTATTCTGGTTCTTGTTTAGGTCTTAATGAAAAGCAAGAAGTGATAAGCGGAGTCTGCATCACACTTTGTAACTTTGTAAAGTTGAAAAGTGTAATACAAATTCCAGCTTTTGCTTGGGACTTGATAGGCGGGAAAGCGGAGGTTTAGGTGCACTTCGAAACTTTGCAAAGTTGTAAGGTTCACATAAATCTCCAATTTCTGTTTAGGTCTTAAAAAATGATACTTGGGCCTTTTATTCTAAAAATTTAATAGGTCTCCTATAAGGCACATGGTGTTTTGAGGTTTTTGGCACAAAAATACCAACATTTTTTGTGACCTTTACGGGGTGATTGCTTTCTAATCAATTTTTTCCCAGTAGCCTTGTAGTTTGTTGGGCATGGAGTCATTTTGAAATTTATCACATCCTTCTTGGAGAAGAAATAGAACTGGGAATTGCCCTAAACAAGAAACAAAACAAGGAAAACAAAAATTGAAACAAACTAAGGAATCAAAATTCCTAATGAGTTGTTAGAGTGTGCAAAAGCACTTGTTTGCAAGAAACCAACTAATCTTAATATGTACAAAGTTTTTAAAATATTTCCAACTTTAGAAGCATGATTTGAGGTATATCCCATTGACTGGGATGGGTAGCTCTGATCCAGCAAACTTGGACAACTAGAATGCATTTGATCCTTTGTTATGGGCTATGATGTATGGAACACTCCATATTGCATTAAATTTTGTATGTTTGCCTGGTTTGGCCCTTTTAGGATCCAATTTTAGAACCATGTCTCCTTCATTAAAGATCCTATTAGATTATTTATTGTTAAAAGTTATCTTTAATTGAGCCTGACTTACTTCCAGAAATTGCATTGATTGGTTTATGACCTCCTCCAACTCCATGAGTCATGCCAACCACATGGTCATCGCATCATTTTCACTTAATTCCAATTGTTGAGCGAGTTTCATAGATAATAACTCTATCGATAACAGAAGTCTAGCTTCCCTTCCATAGATCGACATAAATAGATAATTGCCAATGGATCTTTTGGAAGTGATCTTGTTGGCCCAAAGTGTTGATTTTAGCTTAGTGTGTCAGGTCCTTTGGTTATATTCCATTATCCTTCTTATAATCCTGATGAGATTTTTGTTGGTGGATTTTTCCAAGACATTACCTTATAGGTAATAATTGGATGAGGTCTTCAAGTAGACATTATGTTTTACTTCCCATTCACTCACTTGAGTGCCCACAAAAGCTTTGGCATCATCCAAGATAATCATGTAAGGAACACCAAATCTAGTGAAAATGATGTCCATGAATTCCAATATAGATGCTTCTATGGCATATTTCAATGCAACCACTTTAGTCCATCTATTAAAATAATCAGTCACTGTAAGGACCCATTTATGGCTAACACTTGATGGAGGATTGATCATACCAATTAAATCCAACCCCCACTGAGCAAATGGTTGATCAACTTGGATTGGTTAGAGAGGAAGAGCTACTAATATTTGATTTCCTATAAAGTAGGCACATTTCTCACAATTTTTCACCCATCTATGTGCATATTTGAACATGTCAAGCCAATAGTAGTCTGCCTTCATTATTTTGATATCAGTGGTCCTTACAAAAAAATGACCAACCGATGATCCATCATGAAGCTCTTTGAGTACTTTAGAGATCTGATCATGCTCAATGCACCTCAACATAACTCCATTAATAAGGTTCCTAAATAAGATCCCATTAAAGAGAACCTAAGGAATAGATTAGAGCCTGAAGTACCTTCTTTTAGAATGTTGGAGATCATGTGGGTATTCGCTAGTTTGCAAGAAGGTAGTCATGTCATTGATCTAACTTTTGAGCAAATGAGAATTCATTGGTTGAAACCCCTGTTGAATGCATATTGCTTTAGCAACCTTAATGTTAGAATCAAGCTTCTCACATAAGCCTTTTCCTCTTATGAGCTTAGTTATTTTAATGATCATGTCATATTCCATGACTTTCATGATCCAACCCATTCTTTTCTCATTTATTTCCTGACTCAGAAGGAACTCCTTTATGCTTTGGTGACTAACCATCAGATGAATCTTGTTGTTCTAAAGCATGTATCTAAACTTTTAAAGGGATTTTATTACTGCATACACTTGATTCTCAACAAAATTACTACCTTTCCTCATAATCCTTTAAGGATTGATTGAAAAAGGCTATGGGTTGTTCCAACTGATCTTTGTTCTATTGGGTTAGAATAGCTGATACATTGTGTTCCCCTCCAAAAGCATAGAGAATGAAGTTATTCTTGTAGTTGGGATTTACAAGAGTCAGAGCTTGAGAAATATCCTACTTAATGTCTTCAAAGCCATCCTTCCCTTCCCTTGTCCAACTAAAATTGACCCATTTTTAAAGCATAGTGGTAAGGGGTTTGGACACCGAGGCAAAATTTGGAATGAACCTCCTCATGAAGTTGATTTTGCCCAAGAAACTTTGTAACCCCTTTTTGTGGCTTGGAAGTGCTAGTGAAGAGAAAACACTTACGCTCTCTGGATCTATTGCAAGGGATTATTTTGAGACTATGTGTCCCATAAGTTTACCTTCATGAACTTCAAATACACACTTCTTTGGATTGAGGGAAACTCTAAACTCTCTATAGCTTTCAAAAAAAATTATGAGGTGATCTAGGTGGTCACCGGCTTGTTTTGAATAAACCGTGATGTCATCGAGATACACCAAGATCATTTCATTGATCAAACCCTTAAAATCCATATCCATGGCCCTTTGAAAGGTAACACTAGTGTTGGTCAAACTGAAAGGCATCTTCTTTTAGGTGTATGTGCCCCATTTGGTAGTGAAAATGGTTTTGAATTGGTCAGATTCCTGAACTAGGATTTGGTTATATCCAAAATAACCATCTAGAAGGGAGAACTTCTCAGCTCTAGATACTCTTTGGAGGATTTTATCCATGGTGGAAGGGGATAATGATCCTTCAAGGATGTTTTGCTCAGGTCATGAAAATATACACAAACCTTGATTTCACTATTCTTTTTCCTAATAGGGACCAAGTTAACAACCCAGGATGAGTGTTTAATGGGGAAAACAATGTTGTCTTATATCAACTTGGACTACTCACTCTTCATCAAAGGCTCTATTTTTGGTGTTATTGGCCTTTGTTTTTGTCTAATAGTTTTAGTATTTGGGTCAAGATCTATTTTGTATTGGGCTAGGCTAGGGTCTAAGCCCCTTAGATCTTTGTAACTCCAAGCAAAGTCATCATCAACTTATTGACAAAATTTGACAAAAAATTGATTTTTAGAGATGTTAAATACCTTTCCAATATTTAAATCCTTTCCTTATGAGATGGATACTAACTCGTAGTCTTCTTCCTTGATTGTGAGATTTTTCTTCTCACCCTTCAACTGATCATCAAATTTGAAAATACTTTCTAAAGTAACAAGACCCATGGGCAAATTGTTAGTCTTCAACTGAATTATTTTCTCCCCATACTATTCTTGGAGCCTTGAATAATTTTTTAAAGATATATTAGCCTCATCTCATATAAATTTAACAATTTGTTCATTGTTGTCAAAAAATTTCCAGTTGATTACATTGTCAAGGATGGATGGTCTCACTATCATCTTTACGTGCTAACTATTATCCTTCTTAATCTCTTTGGGTAGATTATATTGATAACCCACTGAGGCCATGAAATTAACATATTTATTTTGGCTTGAATGTTTAAAGTAATAAAATCTTCCAACAAGTCCCAAACACTGTGTTTGTAAGACCACAACAAGTTTTTCTTGGTCAGGCTTCTTGATCTTACCTGGTGAATAATTAGTTCACTATCACCAAACACCTATAGTGATTAAATACCCCTTTCCTTTTCCAACTGGAGACCTGACATAAATGCTTCATATTCTACCACATTATTAGTGTAGCTAAACTATAGTCTAAAGGAATAAAAATAACTCTCCTTTTGGTGAGAGACCAAAATAATACCAGTGCTTGCACCATTCCCTCTCCTTGAACCATGAAAGTATAGTTGCCACTGTCCCTTATGATCTTCAACTAGTTTAACAAGATTTGGGATGATCAAATCATCTTCATGGATGCAATACGTACCCAACCCTATTTCCTTGGCATAGTCATAAGGGTCAAACTAGAAAGTTGATCCCCATTCATCAAGGTGAGTGTCTGGGATTTCTTCCAAGGGTGTTACAAATTCAAGGTCAAGTTCTTCTTCTTGGTCTTGCAATGTACAATTTATATCCATAGGGATATGAGTGTATGTTTCAATTTGGTCTTTGGAAATTGGTTCAACCCTTATGGTCACTCTAGTCCCATATCTTATCCTAAGCAACATATGTGACTAATCAACATATAGGCACCCTTTTATTTTTGCAGTGAAGTCTCATGAAAGACAGATCATAAAATAGGAGGTAGGTCAATAACCAAGATGTCTTAGGATATGGATAAAATTGGACATTCATGGATGGTAAGGTTTAGACTTTTAATAACCCTAACTATTTGGACAATAGTTCCATCTAATTGAACCATGCCTTTTTTGATAGGTGTGTATTCAACACCCAACACATCTATTATTTTCTTGGGTATAATAGAGATGCTAGCCCCATAGTCTATCATACAGTTATGAACAAGACTTTTATAACTATGAGGGAAAGGTAAAAAAGGGGGGCTTACCATTTTTACTTAATTTTGTGTTCGCTTGAGGTTGACACAAGTTAACTGAATAAGTGGGTTCCTTACCTAAGACCTTCTCTGTGTGTTGGAAATTTTTTAAAGCTTCCTAAAATAAGTCCCTTTATGCTAGGATGGATAGTGCCTCCCACATGGTAACATTTAAGTTAGTCCTTTTTATTTTTATACAACACTGAAAGGAATACTATTGACCTTTGTTTGTGCCTTCATGAGAGCTACATATTCTTTTATGAGATTTGGGATCGATTTTTTTGACTTTGGCTAACCCATCAGCACATTACGTGTATTTTGAATTATGTTGATTTTTGAAACCTATTATAAAAATTTAGAAGTTTTAGCCTATTCAAACTTGGGGGGATGATCACCTTCTATTGCCCTCTTCTTATAGTGCATATTTACCACCACTGAACTATCACCATTGGTTAGTACTTCCTCCTGATTTATGACACAACAATCTTCTTCTTTCCAGTTCAAAAGAGTGGTCTCATTTTGAACAGGCACTTATACCTCTTCTCACTCAGTAATAGTTTCCTCTTTCTACCCTTAGAGAGTTTATACACTTTTTACCATCAAGGATTGACTATTGACACTATGAGGGCAAGCATTTTGATTATGCAGTTGGGCACAAGGATAACACCACTCATATTCTTAGGCTAGGTTATTCTAGATAGAAATGATGGCCTTATAAGTACTTGGGGGTAGGTACAACACAAATATTTAGGGGCTTTACTTACATGATTTGGATTTGAAGTTGTGAATTTCCTTGGTATGGTTGCCTATTAGGCTAATATGTCTGGTTAGATGGTTGATAAGGCCTATAATTTTAGGACTATTGCCTTTTCATGGCTACTAACTCATTGTCAAAGCTTTGAAGCATTGTATTAAATTTGTATAAATCATTAGAAGGTATAGGAGGTAAATATTGATGATTGCTTATTGTGGTAATTGAGGCTACAATAGGTCGAGTGGGAGGCAATTCTGGGAACAATGACATTTGAGGTGAAAGAGAAATTTTCTTGGCTTGAATGAGGCAATTTTTGGCTCTTATTGCAATGTTGTAAGCATCAAGGAGTGTGATGTAGCCCATTGATTGGATCATGACAACTATATCATTATTAAATCTCTTAAAAAGTAAAAGAAAACATTACGCAAGGATGGTTTGACCAACATTGGGATCCTATTCCACATCTTTTGAAATTAGAAATTAAAATCACTCATGAACTCATGAGAAGCCCATTTAATGGTGGTCAGTTGCTTAACTAGAGAGAGGTGGTCACTCTTATCCTCAAACTGTATGCATAGGTTAGACCCTAGATCTTTCCAAAAATGGATGGAATTGAGAAGCAAACTCCTATACCACTGTAGGGATTTTCAATTAAATGACGAGGAAAGAATTCTGGTAATAGAATTTTATTGTGTAATATTATGAACCAAACAGATGTTAGCAACATCTTGGATGTGTTTGATGGGTGTGGTGGTAGTTTCACTAGTAAAATATGGAAGGATTTTTAGAGCTGAGGTGGGTATATCATCATACTAGCCAACATAAGTGGGATGCCTCTATTGAATGGTATGAAATTATAATTTATTTGTGCCATATTGGGAGGTGTGAAAAAATTGAGGGTATTTGTGAGACATGCAGGTAGATTTGTAGGATTTATTCTAGGGTTAAAAATTGACATTGATTTCTTTTTACATGGAAAAGATAATTCTTGCAAGATAGTCTTCTTACCTTTAGTAGATGATCGTGTCTATATATTTGGCATACATAAAAATTAATGTCCTAAATTCATGAGCCCGTGGAGTTTCCAAGTGCTCTTGAAATGTGTATGAAGTTCACACAATAATTTTTGAGAATAGCACCAATTTCTTAGCCATGATTTTTGGGTCCCATCGAGCATGCTAGAAACTGTTATCAATTAGATTTTACACCTGCTATATTTTGTATGAGTTGTATTATATAATAATATAATGACACAATGGGATCACCTCCAAGTTATGGGACCTTGGAAAATTGAGGTGAACCTTCAGAGAAGGCCGACTTCCTTTCACTATGCTTAGTGCAATTGATACATGACTAGTTCACTTCTAATTATAGATTCTTTGTGATTTTTCTCCTAACAAGGGTTTTAACTTGTAAGGAAAAAAGTTTTGAAGGAGTTTTAAAACTAGAAATGGTGATGAACCAAAGGGTTTTAGTGTAAATTATTACTTTCTTTGATCAAACATAGTTTGAACATTGATATATTGAAATCTCTTAAAACACAATCTTACATGAGTATGAAATCAAAGGTAATATTGGATATTTTATCAAATAAGGAACAAAGTTCTTAATTTTTTCTTAACAAGATTTCAAATGGGAAAAATAAACACCAAAAATGATTTTATATGACTGAAACACAACTTATATCATCCATAAATGTAACAAAATCTGTACATACACAAGGATGACACAAAATAAGAAAGGAAAAACTTCAGTTTATTGATATTATTCAGGTTACAACATATATATGAACTTTTCAAGAGCAAAAAAAAATTCTCTTAGCAAAAAGATCCATGGGATATGTAGGAGACCCATATTTATATAAAAAACTTACTCTTGAGAGAGAAGAAGTCAAAAAAATTTACACTTACTCCTAGTGCAATAAATTAGGGAGTTCTCATACAAATATCCTCATTTCAGCTTGAAGAGGCATCTTTGGTGGAATAGAAGGAAGAAAAGGACTCTGCAAAGAATTGGGTGCTTCGCCAAGTGTTGAAGAAGGATAAAATGATGTTGGAGTCTTCCATCCGAACCATCTCTCCTTAATACAATTGAAGAAGTCTCTCACCAAGAAATGGGGCACCAAAATGAAATTTCATGACTTGGTCAATCTTTTAACAAAGTTGAATTTTTTTTTCAATATTTGAATATTTTAAAACATAACTTGAAAATTGCAGTGGAGACTTTTACAACTTATAAGTCACTTGACAAAAAGGGATGTGAAAATTACAATGTGAGATTTTACATCTTTTAAGTCATTCAACTTGTCAAAAAGAAAAGTGCAATATACAAGTTGCACTTTTTCAATTTAAAATTGATGAAATGATAATTGAAAATTACAAGTAACACTTTTTCAACTTAAAGCTAAGAGCTGTCAAAATGATAGTTATAATTTACAATTTATAACTTTATAATGTAGCTTACAAAAATTTTAATTTACAAAATGCATTCTTCTCAAATAATTACATAATTAATCAACGACAATGACATCAGAGGATTACTTATCCTTTTCCACTTGTATCTTCTCAATGTAAGCATCAACGCTGTCAAATATTTCTTATAGGTGCTCTTCATCAGGACCAACTGTGTAAATATTACTAATGTCAGATTCTATCATCACCTCAGATAATTCTCTAGAAGAATTTTTATAGATTTCAATATATTTACTCATTTGATTAAGTGTACTATGGTAATTGATAAACTAGTGGATGTAATCCAAATCGAAAATTGTGTCATGTGTTGACTCCTTAATCACCTCCTTAAATTTATCCTATACAACCTAAATAGGAAGAGGATTATCTTAGTAATTTGCCACCTCACATGATAATTCAAAAATTTAATCTTCAATGTTTTACATTACATCGATGGCCTTGTCACTTGTGATCTTGGCCTTATCAATAATTTCACTAAATATTCTGATTCTCAACTTGGCTACCCTCTCCAACTCATCATGCTTCAAAGTATTTTTAGGTATCTTTTCAGACATGAGGATGTTGTTCTCTATCTGGTCAATGGCATGTAACTTGGGAAAGTAGAGATTTAGTATTTCATCTTCTTCCTCATATTTTTTTATTTATATCTTCATAGATGCAAAGTCATACTTTAGTGTTTTATAATAATCCATTGCCAACCCTATCACCATGTTCCCCTTGATGACTAGTTCTTTGGCCCAGTTCTTTGTAGCTCTATCCATTGTGAAAATATCTATCATTATATCAAATGTCTCTTTATCAGGGAATTGAGGGGAAAATTAAGTTGGATGGGTTGGTTTGAGAGGATGTGTTGGGTCTATTACCTTCCTCAAGGCAACCATCAACTACTCTACATTGTTATTCAACTCATCCTTGGTGACCTTGTCACTGTCCATTTTATCTAAGAGAGAACTTACATTTTTTTGGACATCATGTTTCAATACCTCTCTTGTTGGATGACCAAGGTGTACCTTGGATACCTAATAATCCCCCACCACTAAATCTATTTCTATTTTTCAAGTACTGCTATCTCCTCATACTTCTCCTTTATTGCATCATAAGATACTCTAGAAGTAGTTTTGGGACCCTTCTTTGGTCATTTAGATGCTTCTAATAAACCAAAATCTAGGGTGTTAGGAGATATCATTTGCTTCCTCTTCTTGGGCACTGATTGTGCAAGACAAATATGAGTGGCTACAAATGAATCCTGTCCTATTTCTATTAACAATTTTGACCCTACAGGGCAAATTGTAACCCTTATCATTTAAAACTTGCATAACCATGCCTTTTGTCTAAGTGTCAGGAACTGGTCTTTGCAATTTTCCTGAAGGGGCCATCTTTAACAAATCTAAAGGAATTGAGATTTTCCAAAAGTCTAAAGGAATTGACATTTTCAAAAATCTCGAAGGCCTTTTCAACTTTTCCAAAGAAGGGACTAGTTCAAAATTTTGGAAAGGCATCTTCAAAAGTACAATTATTTTGAAAAAATGGTCATTTCTTTCAACCAAAGGTTCATTTAACATTTCTGAAGGGCAAGGACTTGACAATTTTTTTGAAGGGCACATTCCAAAAAACCGAACAATCAATTACAATTTTTCTGAAAGGTCTATTTCATATATTCTGAAGGGTTCATTCAATTTTTTGAGGGTCCATTCCAAAGTTTCAAAGGACCATTTATAAAAACCCAAAGGGAATTATTCATAATTCTATCAGGAAACTCCATGACAACTTTTTTGAAGGGTTCACTCGAAGTTCTAAGGGATCATTTCATTTTTTCTAATGGTCCATTTTGAGAAGCCCAAACAATGAAGGATTGATTCTTTCAGGGAAGTGACAAGCAATTTTTTTGAAGACATGAATTCCTTTGGATAATTTATCTAAAGGAAAGGACGAAGAAATAATTCCTTTAGGAGAATTGTCTGAAGGAAAGGCTCGGGGAGAGTGAATGAAGAGACAATTCCTTCAAGAAAATTGTTCGAAGGAAAGTACCATAACATAATGCTGAGAGAACCATTTCCAAAAATTCCAAGGGATCATTTTCAAAATCCTAAAGGTATGAATTCCTACAGACAATTTGTCCATGAGAAAGTGATAGAGACAAAAGTCTGAAGGCAAATAGTCTGAAAGAATGGTCCAAACAGAAAAGCCATAGATAATTTATCTGAAGAAATAATTCCAAAGAAAGGCTCGAAAGAAATAGATAGAAATAATAGCCCAAAGGAATTAGCTTGAAACAGATCAATAGAGCAAGATTAGGTCAAATGGTCAGCAAATCCAAGGAGCTAATTAATCAATGACAAGTGGCATAAGCACATTCTACAAAAAGTAGATCAAAGTGGTCTACAGTCTCACATACAGAGTGAACCAAGCTTGATTAGACTTGTCTAACATAGCACGAACATGAAAAAAACCAATAAAGATATTGTTTTTTCCATCTATAATAGGATATATAGTCTAAAACATGCAGTTGTTTCAAGCATGACCCTCTCAATTGCAAAAGGGAGACTCAAATGCATGAAGGGCTCAAGGAGTTTAATGGTGGAAGGTCATTTGGAGTTGATTGGTCAAAGCTTTAGTTGAATATTTGTTAAAGGCATGCTTATCTCCTAGTCATCTCATGCATTCGATGATCCAACTCAACTTCAAGTTCAATCAAGAGGCATATTCTTTTGAAGATTGTGTCATAGTTTTCATGTATGGAATAGATTAGTCCAAGATGATCCCACTATTCATTTTCAATGCCAAAGAGTTTTTCATGTAAGACATAAGACAAAAGAATATTATTAGAAGGCTTGGTTATTCTTAGATAGCTCAATTTGGACTTATGTAATGTGGGAGTTGATCTCCTCTCTAATTTTTAGTGCCAACCTCTTGGGTTTTGTATGTTTTTTCTATATAAGTTAGATTTTTAGCCTTGAATTATCATCCCTTTTTTGGTAAGACAAAATTCTACCAAATATTGAGTTTTTTAACCTTTTTAGATAAATAAAAGGACTATTTTTTTATATTCCATAATGTTGGTGTAGTGTATTTATGTCAGTGATTTGCATAAGTGATAAAATTTTTTTCTTTGTGAAGTCTTGATTCTTACCTAGTTACTAGCTAATCAGATTATGCAGGTCATGTTTTGTGTTTAATGTCTTTTGGCTAAAGTTACAGTGGATATAAGTGGATGGTTAGTGCCTTGAATTAAGCCTATTCCATCATTTCTCTTAAGATTTGATCACCAGATAAATATTTTTCATGAAATACTTATGCATAGGAGTCATTTGAAGTTGAATATTTAGTCTTTTCTTATCTAATCAGTATTTTTAGAAGCTCAATTTGAGTGGATGAACCAAAATATAGGTGTATCACCATCATTAGATAGGATTTTTTCTTCAATTTTCCCTTTTTTCTTTTTCTTGGTAGTTTGTAGCTAGAGTATATATCCTAATTGATACACCAAAGGGAGCTAGCCCTTAAAATCTAGGGACTCAATCCGCTGATTAGGCCACCCACAACCTAGGATTGTTTCCATGTTTAAGCAGACTATGAAGGCCTAAAACTACCTTCACAAGGGTGTGAGTATGATTGATAATAGTTTTTGGCATGCCTGGTGGGACTTTAAAAAAATTATTTACATATCTAAAGAAGTTTTGCAGTAAAAGAAGATATTCATCATCCCCAACATCTAGTTGTAGAGCTCATAGCATCATTCAGGAAATTCTTTCATGCAAAAGGTTACCACAAGGTCAAAAATTAAAGGTATTCATTTTTAATTTATATCATATAAGAGATCAAGGTTTAGGAGGGCAAATCCATATCCTCAAAATAAATATTCATCTCATAGTTATTCTATTGTTCTAGACACTACAATCCCCACTTTCTAAATGGCTATTCAAAACTAGGTGTTTGTTCCATTCAATAGAGGCAACCCACTAAATTTAGCCTAGTTTAATGAAATTCCTATGTCTGTCCTCAAGAGCATCCCATTCTTCTTAGGAGAAAATTAGATAACCCTTATTGAGCATATCCAAGATGTAGCTAATCTTTGTTTAGTCCATAATGTTATTGAGGACAATGGTGCCATTAGATTGGTTGTTGTTTCCTTCAAGGTAAAAGCATTATAGTGGTATATAAACCTTCCACTAAACTCCAATTCTACTTGGAATGAATTGGGTGTAGCCTTAGTCAAGCAATTTGAAGATAAATCTAATAATCTCTCTTTAGTTGAATAGTTAACTACCATAAACAGAGCTTCTCATGATTTCATGTCAAATTTTAATCTAAAATTCTAAAAGACATGGATCAAAATACCTGTGTTGATTAGGCCATCTCTTGAATATGCATTCTTATACTATTTGAAAACCTTTAACATTGACATTAGTGTAATAATACAGTCAATGAGTGGTACTACTTTGCCAGATGCTTATGAGGTTGTGATAAGGGTAGAGAATAGTTTGATACAAGTTGGTAAGCTTTCTCCGAGACCTGAAATGCCTATATTTCCAAAAATAAAGTCCATACCAACCCCTCAAATTCCTCATATCCCATTCTTAGCTCTTATTCCACTAGCTCAAGCTCAAATTTCAGCCCCTACTAGTCAAGCTAGTGAGATAAGAGAGTTGAAAAGTTTGCTACAATCCTTTAGAAATGAAATAGTAAAACTCAAAAGATATCAATTTTAGACTAATAGGCCCTATCAAAAATAAAATTAGACCACCTATTAGTGCTTCAAAGATCAAAGGCCTCCTTATCAAGCTTTCAGAGAGAATAGACCACCTTATCAAATATAAGGAACCATAAGTCCAACTAACCCATATGCTACCATTGATCCTAATACTCATTTCACTTCAAATTCCATTGTTCCCACCCCACCTCAAAAAAACTTGATGTAGGATTCAGGTTGGCAGTCCTCAAAGCTTAATGATGCTCAAAACCAAGCCTTGGTATCACAAAATATCACTATGCCACAAATGACACAAGAAGATTTGTCTTTTCAAGGAGGTCAGTACCAAGATACATGTTTTGCATCACAAGGAGAGACTCAAAAAGTTAAAGGGTAGCCTAATGCCATTAATTTGAATTGGCAAGTGGATGATCATGTTGTTTTTACTTAGTGTGTTGAAACTAACAGTTGTACAAGTGGTCAAGTTACAGCTATAACTAGAGCTAAAAGAAGAACCATTGATGAGCTACATGCAGTGACAAAGGCTTCAATTACTTCTAATGTTATTTATAAGAGTACAAAAGGATAGTTTTCAGCCCCTACAACTCAAAAAAATTAGAATATAGAGGTTAGTAGAGTTCATCAACTACCTCTAGTTCGTGAATAACCAATGCTTCAGAAAGTGCAACCAAAGGTTAGTGGATCTCATTTAAGTATAGTGTATTAGATGAATAAGTCTAATATTATCATTATCATGTGAGATTCTCTTTCCATTCTAGGACAAAAATATATGCTCATTCAAAAGCTTTCAGTTCTCAAATTATCTCCAAAACCGATTGAGAAAGAAGGTGGTCTTAACTAATTCAGATCAACCAACTAAGCAATAAGTAAAAAAAATAAATAAGATGGAAAATGTGGATATAAATGAATTAAAATTAAATAAAACTTCTCTTTTATACCTTTCTTTGATAGTAGGTGATACTTTGGTTTATAACTGTATGGTGGATAGTGGAGCTAGTAGTACAATCATGCTTAAACAGATTACAGACAAGCTCAGCCTTGTTTATAATCCAAACACTAAGGGGGTATTTTAATTGGATGGGTCACCAAAAAATATGGTAGGAATCATCAAAGATATAAAATTGACATTACATGCTTATCCCAATGTTACTAGTCAGCATGATGTTGTTGTGGTAGACTTACCTCCTTACTTTGCTATGTGCCTTTCAAGGGACTTCACCTCAAATATTGGGGGATATTTATTAGTTGATTGGAATTATTTTATTTTTAAAACTAAGTATGGTATCAAGATAATAATTCATTCTTAACCTATTACATGTTTCCATATGGAGCCATATATGTCAAGTGTTGTCAACACTAACTGTATCATCTTGGATGATGTACTAGAAACTAGTGGAGTAAAAAATGGAGTTCCAGATTTGTTTCTTGATGAGTGGGATTCTAATTTTCATGAGCATGATCCTTATAATATGATTAAATAAGAAGGACTTGGTGTGTATTTCTTTCATGAGAATGATGTACCAATTCTAGCCATGGTTAAGGATGATGAATCTAGTGAAGGTTTATGGCAACTGTACTTTGACAGATCAAGGAATAAACATGATACCAGAGCTAGAATGATGTTGGTTTCTCCAATAAAACAAAGTTATTTATCTTCTATTAAATTTTAGTTTGGTTGTTCAAACAATGTTGTTGAGTATGAAGCACTAGTTCACGGTTTGCAGTGGGTTAAGAAGATGAAAGTCAATTCCTTGCAAGTTTTTGGTGATAGTGAACTTCTAGTTCACCAAGTAAGAGGTTTTAATGTATGTAAATATATATTTTTTAAATATTAAAAGTATATAATATGAGACTTGAAGATTTTCAAGCTTTTAACATTCAAGCAATATCAAGAGGCAAGAATAAACATGCAGATAGGTTGGCTACCATTGGGTCATAATTTAGTATCCTAGCTAATATAAAAAGTGAGAAAATTTAGTCACATATAAAGGTGGTTGTAAGGATTTTTGTTCCAAATAATCATGATAATTGGCAAGTGTTTGAAGATGACAATCAAATTGTGATATTCTTGCAAGAGGAGGCTGAGTTTTCTTCAAGAAACCAATCAAAGTATTTTTAGTAGTATGGTGCTCAAGTTGTGCAACTAAAAAAAAATAAGTTGACCAAGGGATTGGTCACACTTGAGAACATTTTTAGTGGTGATGATGATTTAAGGAAGAAAAATTCATCCTTGTCAACAAAATAAGAACACTATGCCAATGTAGAGATTGCAACTAGTAAGAATTTGAAGTTGGGTAAGGCATGCACTCCCTTACAAAAAGAAATTTCATTGAGTTATGCACAAGTTTTTTTGATATATTTGCTTGGAATTATAGTGATCTCAAGGGATTTGACCCAAGTTTAGCTCAACACACCATTGAGTTAGAGGCTGAAACTAAACCTGTAAGATAAAGACAAAGGCCCATTAATCCTAAGCTTGAGCCTTTGATGAGAGCTGAGCTTCACAAACTCATAGAGTCATCTATTATATTCCTAATCAAGCACTCAACTTGGATGGAAAATCTTGTTCTAATGTGAAAGAAGAACAATGAGATTAGATTCTATGTCGACTTCCATGATTTGAACAAGGTTTCACTTAAATATCACTATTCATTGCCATTGATGGAACAAATTTTACAACTGGTTTCAAGTTCAAAGAGGTTTTATTAGTTGGATGGATATAGTGGCTAAAATTATATTTTGGTTAAGGAAGAGGACCAATCTAAGACAACCTTCACAACCAAGTGGGGGACTTTTGCCTACAGAAAGATGTCATTCGGTTTATCTAATGTTGATGCAACCTTTCAAAGAGCCATGGCTATGGCATTCTAAGGCCTTCTTAAGAATTCAGAGGATCACATGGTTCATCTCAAGCAAGTGTTCAAAAGGTGTAGGCAATTTGGGGTATCTCTAAATCCCAGAAAGTGTGTCTTCTCAATTCATTAAGGTAAGCTTCTTGGACATATTTCAAAGCATGGTTTAAGCATATATTTTGAAAGGGTAGACTTCATTCTTGAACTCTCCTTACCTAATCACAAAAAGGCTATGCAAATCTTCTTTGAGAAAATAAACTTCATAAGGAGATATATTTTATATTTTCCCATTTTAGCTAATCTAGTTACAGCCATGCTAAAAAAGAATTAGAGCTTTAGTTGGTTCAAATAAGGAATAAAGAGTTTTGAAGATATTAAGAAGGCCATAGCTAGTGCTCTTACACTTATAAATCTAGATTTCACAAAAGATTTCATTTTGTATACTTATGCTAACATGGACACCATTTAAGGAATTCTTATGCAACAAAATCATGAGGCTTTGGAGCAGAAATATCTTTATTTATTTAAGGCTTAGAAGAGTATGAAACAAGGTATAATTTTTTTGAAAAACATGCTCTTTCAATCATAAGGTCTCTTAAAAAATTTAGATACTTGTTGTCTAACAATAAGATACACCTAATAGTTCCCCATCCATGCATCAAAGAGTTCCTTTTGAACAAAGATATAAATGAGAAGAGATATGGTTGGATAACCAAGGTAATGGAATATGATGTAGAAATTAAGGTCATAAAGTTGGTTAGAGGCAAATGACTTTGTAAGCATCTAGCTCAAGACTTGTAAGAGACTAATGAGGTTGTTTTGGTGTCAAATGATGAAGAGGTTGCAGCTAGTCATATCTCACCTTCCAATTGGTTTCATGACTTGGTAAGCTATCTACAAGATGGTATTTATCCCTCTCATCCAAGTGCTTCAAAAAGAAGATATTTTAGGTTGCGATCGATTCCATTTTTGCTTATTAATGGTGTTTTATTCAAGAAAGATATCAATGGCATGTTGTTAAGATGTATAGAGCCAAGCCAAACTTAGATATTGCTTGAATATTTCCATGATGGACATGGTGGAAGACACTTTTTCACAATAACTATATCCCTTAATATCATGAGAGATTGGTACTATTGGCCTAGTATATTTATTGATTGCCATGCATGTTTTAGAAAGTGCAAACAATGTGCTATGTTCATAGGAAAAGTAAAACTTACAACCTTACCTCTTCAACCAATTGTGGTGGATCAGTGCTTTGTCCAATGGGGATTAGACTTTATTGGTCTCATAAATCCTCCTTCAAATTCAGGACTTAAATAGATTCTCACTACTATAGATTACTTCACACATTGGATAGAAGCAGTAGCATTGAAAGAAGTAAATGAAACCAATGTTCTAGATTTTTATGAAGGTTTGCTTACTAGATTTGTAGTTCTTTCAACTATTATTTTTGATAATGCAATGGCTTTTGTTGAATCTAGTATTGGTCAATGGGTTGTTCAACATATAATTTATCTTAGCACTTCATCAAAATATTATCCACAAGGTAATGGCCTTGCTAAATCTACGAATAAGAACTATTGAGGATCGTAAGGACTATTGAAGACAATCAAAGGTTATGGCATCTCAAGCTGACGTCAGCTTTATGGGCTAATAGGATCACCTATAAAATATCAATAGCCAACTCTCTATACAAGCTGATATATGGTAAGGAAGCAAGGCTACCTATTTCTCTTGAGTTTATTTCTTTAAAACTAATGCATCAACTTGAGTTGTTAGAGAATAAGCATATAAAGATTAGGTATGCTAAGCTTATGGAGCTGGAAGAGATAAGAAATTAGTCCATGCTAGCCATGGAGATTCATCAAGCACAAGTGAAGAGATATTTTGATAAAGGAGCTTCTTCATGAAGTTTCAAAGGAGATTTGTCCTTAAGTGGGATGAGAATAGAGCTAAACCAGGATGGCACATAAAGTTTGATTCCCTTTGGAGTGGCCCATACACAATCTCCGATTGTAAATCTCATAATGCCTTCTATCTTACAAGGATGGATGGTGAAGGGATTTCAATTCCAGTCAATGGGATACATCTAAAACATTGCTACTGAGGAGCTAGGCTCCTTGTTTGTTTATTTTCTTCTAAGTGTTGTTCAAGCACATTAGTTTAAGTTATGTTTTGTCCTAAATAAGTGCTTGTTTGCACATTTGATTTGTTTAGTTAGTTTTCCTATTTTGTGTGTTTCCCTTCTTTTTGGAAGATGAAGGTTATCTCATGTCAAGTCATAAGAGAATTTGCAGTCATGGACCAAATTTTCCATTATTTTATGGGTTCAGATGTCACGTATATGGTTTGGTTCTCAATCATAGCAGGCATGCTTCCCAGCTGAGTTGCCAAAATGTTGAAAATTTTGACCCTATAGGTCAAATTGAAATTCTTATCATTTGAAACCTACATCACCATGCCTTTTGTCTAAGTGTGAGGAATTGATCTTTGCAATTTTATCGATGTGGTTATCTTTAACAAATCTGAAGGAATTGGGATTTTTGAAAAGTTTGAAGGAATTGACATTTTCAAAAATTCTGAAAGGCCTTTTCAACTTTTCTAAAGAAGGGACTAGTTCAAAATTTTGGAGAGACATCTCCAAAAGGTTGAAAGGTACAATTATTTTGAAAAAAGGGTCATTTCTTTCAACCAAAGGTTCATTTAACTTTTTTGAAGGGCAGGAAGTACTTGACAATTTTTCTAAGGGGCACATTCCAAAAAACCTAATAGTCAATTACAATTTTGGCTAAAGGTCTATTTCATATATTCCAAAGGGTTTATTCACTTTTTTGAGGGTCCATTCCAAAGTTCTAAAGGACCATTTACAAAATCCCGAAGGGCATTTTCATAAAGTAAGGGCTCTTTTCCTTTGGGAAAGTCCATGAAAACTTTTTTGAAGGGTTCATTCAAATTTTTGAGGGATCATTTCATTTTTTCCGACGGTCCATTTCAAGAAGCCCAAAGGGCATTTTCAAAAAGACAAAGGGCTGATTCTTTTGGGGAAGTGACAAGTAATTTTTTCAAAGACATGAATTCCTTTAGATAATTTTTTTGAAGGAAAGGATGAATAAAAAATTCCTTCAAGAGAATTATCTGAAGGAAAGGCCTGAGGAGAGAATGAATGAAGAGACAATTCCTTCAGGAAAATTATCTGAAGGAAAGTGCCATAACATAAAGCCAAGAGAACCATTTCCAACAGTTCTAAGGAATCATTTTCAAAATATCAAAGGTATGAATTCCCATAGACAATTTTTCCATGGGAAAGTGACAGACTCAAAATTTTAAAGGCAAATAGTCTGAAGGAATGGTCCAAAGAGAAAAGCCACAGATAATTTATCTAAAGAAATAATTCCAAAGAAAGGCTTGAAAGAAATAGACAAATTATCTCAAAATAGATCAATGAAACAAGATTAGGTCAAATGGTCAGCACATCCAAGGGGCTAATCAATCAATGACAATATGCATAAGCACATTCTATAGCAAGCAGATCAATGTGGTCTATAGTCTCACATGTAGAACATGTAGAGTGACCCAAGCTCAATTAGACGTGTCCAACATAGCATGAGAATGCAAAAAACCAATAAAGATATTATTTTTTCCATCTATAATAGGATCTATAGTCTAAGACATGCAGCTTCTTCAAGCATGACCCTCTTAGTTCCAAAAGGGAGACTCGAATGCATGAAGGGCTTGAGGAGTTTAATGATGAAAGGTCATTTGGAGTTGATTGGTTAAAGGTTCAGCTGACTATTTGTTAAAGTCATGCTTATCTCCTAGTCATCTTATGTATTTTATGATCCAACTCAGTTTTGATTTCAATCAAGAGGCATATTCTTTTGAATATTGTGGTGTAGTTTTCATGCATTGAACAAATTAGTCCAAGATGAGCCCACTATTCATTTTCAATGCCAAAGAGTTTTTCATGCAAGACATAAGACAAAAGGATATTATTAGAAGGTTTGATTATTCTTGGATAGATTAAGTTGGACTTGTGTAATGTGGGAGTTGATCTCCTCTCCTATTTTCAGTGCCAACCTCTTGGTTTTTGTATGCTTTTTCTATATAAGTTGGCTTTTTAGCCTTGAATTATCATCCCTCTTTTGGCAAGACCAAAAATCACCAAATATTGAGTTTGTAACATTTTTAGATAAATAAAAGGACTATTATTTTTAGATTCCAGAATGATGGTATAGTGTATTTATGTTAGTGATTTGCATAAGTGATAGAATTTTCTTCCTTGTCAAGTCTTGATTCTTACCTAGTTAATAGCTAATCAGATTATGTAGGCCATATGCTATGTTTAATGTCTTTTAGCCAAAGTTACAATAGATATAAGTGGCTAGTTAATGCCTTGAATTAGGCCTATTCCATCATTTCCCTTAAGCTTTGATCACCAAATAAATCTTTTTCATAAAATACTTATGCATAAGAGTCATTTGGAGTTGAAGATTTAGTCTTTTCTTGTCTAATCAGTGTTTTTAGAAGCTCAATTTGAGTGGATGAACCAAAATATAGGTGTATCACCATCATTAGATAGGATTTTTCCTTCAAGTTTCCCCTTTTTCCTTTTCCTGGTAGTTTGTAGCGTAGAGTAGAGATCTTAATTGCTACACCAAAGGGAACTAGCCATTAGAATTTAGAGACTCAATCCGTTGATTAGGTAACCCACAACCTAGGATTGTTTCCATGTTTTAATAGACTGTGAAGACCTGAAACTACCTTCACAAGGGTACGAGTCTAATTGATAACAATTCCAATGGCCACTGTTACATGTGAATCTATGACTGAAGCTACCACACTGGTAATTACTATAACAAGTATCGTATCTACCATTGATGTTGATGCTAAGTCTTTGGATAATGATTTGGTTATCTCTACCCCATTGGTGGGTTGACTAGCCATAATTGTGTCAATGGGATTCTCTATTTCCACCTTCTTGGTGGGATTTTGGGTCAATTTGAGAGTGGGAAAAGGTGAGGATACTTGGATGGGTTGAGTGGATGTGCTTCCAAGGGGTGTGGAAGCTGAGAGTGACACAAGTGGAAAGGTAGGCATCTTTAGAGGTAACAATGGAACTTGTGAATTGATGGTATCTAGGGTAGCAAAAAAATCTAACAATGTGGTTGGAATGACTAGAGTAAAACTAGTGGGTAGTGTGATGGAGTATGAAGATGGAGTTGTTGTCAATCCAATGACTATGATGGATAATGGGACTATGGTTAGAATGACTAAGTCAATAACCATTCATTTCTAGGTGGTGTTGGTGATGAAAAAGAGGTAATAGATATAGGGGATGAGGTGGAAGTGATTATGGAAGAGGGAGGTGAGGATGGAGTTAGGATAACAAACTGTATTGATTGGCTCACTTCTAAGGGAATCACTTGTACTTGTGGGCTAGATGAAGGAGTAATTACTTGCATAGGTTAGATGGTAGAAATAGGAGGGGTTACATTAGTTGATTCCCTTGTAGAAATTGGTAGTCTTTGGTCCAGTGGTTGAGTTACTGGCACTTGGGTGCTGGAACTCACCCTTTTGGCCTTTTATTTTTGTTTCCCCTTGTGTGAGATGACTAGTCCCACCAACTGATCTGCTTGGGTACCACTATTGGAAACCTCTATTGCTTCTACCTCTACCCCTATAGTTTTTGCCTTTTTGAACCTGTCTATGATGTTCAAGCTCTCTTTTGTTGGCTTTACCCCCTTAATTCTTAACCAGTTTAAAGTCTTGTTAATGACTGGGGTAGTCCTATCTAGTAAAGAAAAATATTTGAGTGTAGACCACCTCATTTGAGGAAGGGGTTAGAGGTAGATGTTATTATCATAATAAACCCTATCCACTAGTTGTTACTCATATTTCAAATCATCTAGAATTGATGTAATTTTATAGTTCTTAATGTGTTCTAGGGTCATCCTAGAATAATACCTCAACCTAACCTTTTCCTCATCCTGCATGTCCTCCCAATAATCTTCATAAAAGATGATGAGAGTAAATGAGGAACCCAATAAACTAGGAGTAAAACCTATAACATCAAATAATGGCCTAACATCAAGGGTTCTCAAAGTCATTTGAGTCATCTCTACCTCTACACATTTGGCCTTGGATAAGGGAGGGCATGTGTATCTCCATATAATGATAGGGAAGTTTATGCTTGTTTTGTGTCTACTTGACAAGAACTTGTGGGTTTCCACTAATTGTCTTAAAAGTTCAATTAGGGCCCACTTGTCACTGACATATCTAGGAAGGGTGTAAGGACACCCATTAAAACTATCAACTCTAATATAGGACTATGTGTGGAACTAGATCAAGTATGATCCCTAATTTACAACCTCTATTGTCATAGCATCATAAAATCTTGACTTCCCTAGTTCTTGTTTGAATATAGTTATGATGCAGTAGATAAAGGCATCATTAAATATCCTAAATTATTGTTTACTCCCATCAAGAGTGAGATCATGATAGTAATTATAAACTTTATTAACCTGATCTAGCACTGTGTTTAACCTTGGGAATGCCCTCCATTTTGCCAAAGTAGAGAGGAGGTAGTAGGTCATGTAGAATTTGCTAGTAGTTTAAAATTCTACCAACTATCTATGAATGGATTCAGTGATTAATTAAGCCCATTGAATGTGTTTTTTATTCTATTAGATTACCCAGATATACTGGTACATACAATCTTGGTATTTTTTTTCATTTAGGATTCTTATAACTCTATGTAAGAGTACAATGATGTCCCATAACTCATCTTTGAATTTTATCTTGGCTTGGATTGTATGCAGTCTCGAGGCTGAAACTTTAGGGGTCTTCAACCACTATTTGTTTATAATCTATGAACAAGATGAGGTGTTAACCTGGTATAATTTTATAGAGGAGTCAAGAGTAATATCTATATGGCTTTCAAACTCTAGGATTAAAAACACAGTATCAATAAAATCCAGTTCTAGTCTTAGAAGTTTTTCCCCTTTATCATTCATTACCTCTTTTTTCTTTGCATCATAATGATTAGACATAGCTATCACAAGCTTGGGGATTTTCACTGAGAATGGAAAGAATATAGCCTGAGGTAAACCACTATCATATATTATTTGAATCCAATCATTTTTGAATTCTGCATTGATCCTAGTCTAGAGTTGGCTAGGTCTGTGTGACCTAGGTTTGTGTCAGTTATCACATTAATGTTAGAATCTAATATGGAATGGAAACCAGATCCATTTGATTTGAAATTCATCTCCTTTATAGATATATATGCTGGGAAAATGTGTAATGGAAACCAACTATAGAGTTGTTTGGGATTTGGGTTTGTGATTTGTGGGTAATTTTCCTGCTTTTAACTTGGTGGAGTTTTATTATGCTTCTACAGGGGTTATACTCCAACTAGTCAATAGTAAATTTAAAAATTGACATACATTTGATGGGGTTTTAATTTAAAAAAACACTTGTAAAGTCCTACCAAAGGTCTGATGGGGTTATGGTTTATATTTACAACTCGGATCTCTGATGGGAACTTAGGGTGAGAAAATAAGAGGGATATCTACCTAGATCTGAGTGGGGATTTTAGGTGTTTTTGGGTATCAAAATCTCTGATGGAGGTTCAAGTTGGGAAAGCAATATTTTAGAAAAAACCCTCAGGTAAATTCAACAAGAATCTAAACAAATTTAACAAGTGAATATAGAACTAGAAATTGTGATCAATAAGTTCAAATGACAATGATGTTTTTAACAATTTTGGGGAAAAAACTCTAAATATGGAAAAAAACCCTAATATTTATATAAAAGAATAATGGAAGCTAATGATATAAAGAATATTGGGTATGCGTGCACAAGGTTTTATAGGTGAGCTTTAGTTCATGACATCGCTTGGCAATGCAGGTGAGTGGGCTCTGGTCATGGCATTGATTGTCCTAGAGGTCTGGTTTACAATGTTAAACAAATGAATCAAAAGACCTAAACTATATACCAAAACCATTAATTAATGCTAAGCATGTCAATAATGGTCATAGATGGATTTGTTAGGATATCTAGTTAGTACTCACATTATTTGTATAGGCTAGTATAAAATAATATAATGTAAGTGAGTTGTAACTCACGTACATAGGAATATATTCAAAGAATAAAGGGATAAATAGAGATATTAGGAGATACAGTGAGATATCTAAGGGATTCAAGATGAAGTTTGACTCCATGAAATGTAGGAATACAAACACCTATAAAATCTAATCTCCTATGAAGAAAAAATATCCCAAATAATATATCATAATTGAAGCAAATTATTTGTTCTTATTGAGTTTATTATGTGTTTAGCTTATTAGATCAAAACCATAAATAATATCTGGTATCAGAGTAGGAACTATGGGTTAGATTTTTACATTTGTTAAGAATGCATTTTTGATGTTGAACATTGAATTTAGAGTTTTAAGTGCCATAGGAAAAGATTGGATTGAAGAGTCAATGTGAGCATATATTTTAAAAGGATTAAGGCAAACAGTGTTAGGCATAGTGGATGGTGATAAATTTACCATTATTTTCACATGAATGAACTGAATCTCTCTACTAATCTATGCAATAGTTATTTACATGCTTCATCTTTGAAAGCATGAGGAGTTTACTTAAATGCATGCAGGTTCCATCAATTATTTTGCTCACTAGTTGAATAAAGAAATAGTCTTTTATTTATGCTACCCAATCTATTTGTTGTGCATAATACACAACTATAGTGCTTGGTGAAATTAGACCCGACTTGTATTACCATTGATCTCCATCCATGAGATTTTTTGAGCTTTACACTCACTTGTCTATGATCAACACCCAACACAACTTCAAGGTTTTTGTTCATCTTCCAGTACAATCCCATCAAAATTGAAGAATTCAATCATTCTTTTTGATTAGTACGTAGAGTCAATTTGTCTATTTATCAATTAATTGATTACCGTATGCATCTTCATGCTCCATTCATGATCAATGGACCTTCCTAAAATCATGGTGTGCTTGATTGGTCTGTGTACATAAAAAGGAAGGATCTATTCTCTCTTTCAAATTATAGACAATTGGTGCTTTAATACTTCATATTCGATGATGTCAATGTTTTATTCAAAGCATTCAAAACCCTATTATTTTATAATCAATCTCAACATATAAGTCATCTTCATCAAATTTTATGAATTTCATCTGGTCTAGGTTTAGTTATTATTTTAAATAAGTTTTTATTAATTTAGGCTATATCCAGTAATGTTTTGTTATAAGTCTTAAAGTATATGTGGTGATTTGAGTGAAATAGTTTTTATTTTATTTTCAGGGTGAGTAACGTTTTTAAATTGTTAATGTTGTAACAAAGTAAGTTGTTTATGTTTCATTATTTGAGTTTAGTTCATCTTCTCTCAATAATTTATTGATTATCATACGGTCGTTTTAGTGTTAACTTTCGAATGAGTAAAGAGTTGAGTTATTTGTATGGTCATTTTGTTTGAATATCATCAAAAAATCAAAAGTGTCGATATTTGAGTTGTTTTGTCAAGAGTCTTATCTCAAAGTGTCAATATTAAAGTCCTTGTTGGTATTATCCATTATCAATAATCATTTTGTAAAGGGTGCATTATTTGTGTAAATTGACGTCCTGTTTCAAGTCTAAGGTCATAATAGATAAAATAAAAAAAAAGAAGACAAAGCAAAATGAAAAAAACTACAAAATCTATATATTTAAAGTGATGAAATAGGTGCACCCTGTTGGGGATCAACCAACAATATGATTATACTTATGAAAGCAATAAACCACAAAATTAAATCAGATAGATAAGTAACTAGAATCAGATAATAGCAAAGAACAAGAGATACAAGAAACCACCCTGAAAACTTGTATTAAACTCTTTACAAAAGGAATACAGTTGAAGAAAATTCTTTCTTCCACACCTCTCTCAGATGCACTAGATCTCTATCCCTTAAGATCTCTCTCTCTCAAGTACAATCAACTCCAACAACCTGGATTGATACAACTCTGTACTATTCTTCAACATTCACATACAATGAACTACTACAATAATCACACTAAGCTAAGAAGATCTAATTATACATATAGAATTAGAAAACTTGAGCATGCACTTACAACCAACAGTTAAGCCTCTTGAACAAGGGCTCTAAAAACAATTTTACTAATAATAGAAACACGAACTTAAGACTAAGACTTAAACTCATCATGCAAACACTCGCTTCTGTCCTCGAAAATAACATTCTGGACGCACAGATAACTGACGTCGGTTCCTGCCTGCTTGCCTGTGACCGATGTCGGCCGATCCTCTACCGATGCCAGCATCTCTTCAACTGCACCGGACTGATGTCGATTGCTCTTGACCGATGCTGGTGACTATGTAAACCTGCAACTTTGGTAATGCGCTCATATGTGAAGCTTTTAGGCTCCACACCTTAACAATCTCCCACTTGGAGATAAAAAGCTGCACCAGTACCTGTACATCAACATCTTCTAGCTCCTCCATCTTCAACTCAATCATGAAGACCAACAGAAGTTGAATGAAGATTCAACTTTTCCTTTGTAATTGGCTTGGTTAACATATCAGTAGGATTCCTATTTGTATGGATCTTCTCCAGCTTCAAATCACCATCTTCCAATACCTGCCGTATGAAGTGGTACCTTATCTATATGTGCTTTGTTCTTGAATGAAAAACTAAATTCTTAGCCAAATGGATTGCACTCTGACTATCACTATACAATTTGCAATTCTCATGCTCCCTTCCAAGCTCTTCCATGAACCGTGTCATCCATATCATCTCTTTGCTAGCTTCTGTGGCTACAATATACTCTGCTTTTGTAGTTGACAAGGCAACAACCTTCTGCAACTTAGATATCCAGCTAACTACCATTCCACCTACAGTGAAAACATAACCTGTAGTGCTCCTCCTGCTATCTAAATCACCTGCAATATTTGAATCTACATAACCATGTAGAGAAGTATCCGAACCTCCATAGCACAAGTGCCTACTGCTGGTTCCTCTCAGATATCTAAGGATCCACTGAACTGCTTTTCAATGGTCCTTACCTGGATTGGCCATATACTTACTTACAACTCCCACTGATTGGGCAATATCCGGTCTAGTACACACCATTGCATACATCAAACTCCCTACTGCGGAAGAATATGGAACCTTACTCATGTACTCTACCTCATCATGTGAATTAGGACATTGTTCTTTACTCAACTTAAAATGTCTAGCCAAAGGTGTGCTTACCAGTTTAGCATCCTGCATATTGAACCGTTTCAACACCTTGTCCACATAATCCTCTTGAGACAATATCACCCTGTGATTTTTCTTGTCTCTCTTAATGATCATGCCAAGGATTTTCTTTGCTGCTCCCAAATCATTCATAGCAAATGTTTGAGCTAATTTCACCTTAAGCTTAGAGATATCCTGCATGTGTGATCCTGCAACCAGCATATCATCTACATACAATAATAGAATAATATATCTACCATTATCCAATCTCTTAAAATACACACAATGGTCAGATTGACACCTACTATAGCCATGCTCAGTCATAAACCTGTCAAATTTCAAATACCACTATCTAGGAGCTTGCTTGAGGCCATACAAGCGTTTCTTCAATCTACATACTAACTTCTCCTTACCCTTGACCTCAAATCTTTTCAGCTGTTCCATATAAATTTCCTCATCCAAATCTCCATGAAGAAACGTTGTCTTAACATCTAGCTGCTCAAGATGTAAATCCTCAACAGCAATCAAAGACAGTACAATCCGTATAGAAGTCATTTTAACAACAGAAGAAAAAATCTCATCAAAATCAATACCTGGCTTTTGTGCAAATCCTTTCACTACCAATCTGGCCTTATATCTCATCTGTCCATTCTCACCTTCTTTCAACCTGTAGGTCCATCTGTTTTTCAGTGTTCTCTTACCAGCTGGAAATTCAACCAAATCCCATGTTTGGTTCTCTCTTAAAGACTCCATCTCCTCAACCATGCCACGCTCTCACTGACTCTTGGACTCCACCTGTATTGCTTCTTCAAAACTCTCTAGTTCTCCACCATCAATTAGCAATAAATAGAATAATGAAGGAGAATATCTAATTGGAGGCTTACTTACCCTTTCAGACTTCCTGATGGGTGTCTGAGACTCATTCACAACACACTGTCTACCCAAATTCTCTGACAGTGACCGACCTCGGTCACCTCCAGACCTGTTACTGGCTGACGCCAGTTCTGCTTGACCGATGCCGGTGCTTGTTTTGCTGACATCGGTCTTTATATGACCGACCTCAGTTTCTGTTCTGCCAATGTCGATTCCTATCCTGTCGACGTTGGTCTCTATGTTTTCCTGCAAGTGATTATTTCCTTTTCCCGCGAGCTCATTTTGGACCATCACCTCATCCAATTCACTATTGCTCTACCCAGATTGATTCAGCTTCTTCAGCTGATCACTATACATCACTTTTTCATTGAAAACAACGTCACGGCTCCTAATTATCTTGTTAGTTCCTAGATTTCAAAATCTAAAACCAAAATCATCTGAGCCATAGCCAATAAATGTGCACCTCATAGACTTAGCATCGAGCTTCTTTTTATTTTCCTTATTTACGTGCACAAAGGCTTCACAACCAAAAACTTTGAGAAAAGAGAGATCTACCTTTTTACCTGTCTAAGCCTCTTCTAGAATTCCACCATCCAGAGTTGTAGAGGGTCCTTTGTTAATCAAGTACACTGCAGTGTCAACAGCTTCTACCCAAAACTCTAAGGGCAAACCAACATGCAATCTCATACATCTTACACGATCCATGATTGTTCTATTCATACTTTCAGCAATTCCATTTTGCTGAGATGTCCTTGGAACCATCCTTTGCCTATGGATTCCATGCATGTAACAATACCAATTGAACTTATAACTGCAGAACTCTCCACCATTGTCAGATCTCAAGAACTTTAATCTTTTCCCTAGTTCATTCTCAACCATAGCTTTCCAAATCTTAAAAGTCTCAAATACATCAGATTTCTTCTTAATACAGTAGATCCATACATTTCTTGTGGCATCATCTATGAACAAAACATAGTATGATGATCCTCCAATAGAAGCTACCTGAGCCGGTCCCCACACGTCTGTGTGAACAAGCTGCAACTTATGCTTCTTTTTTGTAGACCCAGTCTTGAGAAAACTAACCCTTTTCTATTTTCCAAATACACAGTGCTCACAAAATTCTAGATCCATGCTTTTCAAATCTAAAAGCTTACCTTTAGACTTAAGAATTGACATCCCCTTCTCACTCATGTGGCCAAGCCTTGAGTGCCACAATTTTGCATCCACATCTGAAGTAGATAATACAGAAGGAGAATTGTTAGTAACATAATTACACAAATAGAGAGTACCTACTCTCTTACCTCTGGCCATAACAAGTGCACCCTTGGTCACCTTCCAAGATTCTGCTGTGAGAGTTACTGTACAACCCTCATCCCCTAACTTTCCTACAGAAATCAAATTTCTCTTCAAGCTAGGAACATGCATAACTTCTCTCAACACCCATGTGTTGCCATTCTGCATTTTTAGCTGCACTTTACCTTTGCCAATAATTTTATAGGGTTCATCATCCCCTAGATATACTATTCCAAAATCTCCATGGATATAGTCACAGAAATATTCCCTATTAGGGGTAGCATGAAAAGATGCACCAGAATCTAACACCCAAGATTTTATATTATTATGCAAAGAGAATATTAAAGCATCTTGTGTAATACCTGCAACCTTTGCTTCTTCTTTTCCTTCATGCTGATTGTCCTCCTTAGGCTTTGACCGACAATCTCTGCTTATGTGCCCCATCTTTCCACAATTCTAGCATTGTGGCCTTCTGCCATTTCTGGATTTGGATCTGCCTTTCTTGCTCTTCTCTTTTTGCCTTCCCCTACTCTCAAAACTTAAAGCATTCTCAAATGTCTCTTCTGTGCTTTTCCTATGAATTTCCTCATTCAAGATAACACTAACAACATCCTCTACTTTTAAAATATTTGATGCAAATGCAGTATTGCTAACTGCCATTACTAAGCTATGCCAGCTTTCAGGGAAATAACATAATATTAAAAGAGCTTTTATTTCATCATCAAATACAATTTTGACTAAACTTAATTGATTTACAATACCATGAAAATCATTCAGGTGATTAGATACAGATCCACCTTCTTGCATATGCAAATTGAATAGCTACTTCATAAGATATACCTTATTAGAAGCTGAGGGTTTTTCGTACAAATTTGCTAGAGTAGTCATCAACTCTACCATTGTTTTTGCCTGTGATAAATTAGATATCACATTAGATGCTAGACTCAGTCTTATAGACCCCAGAGCCTTTCTGTCAAGAACTTCCCATTCTTCATCCTCCATGTCTGTGGGCTTCTTTGCAATCCCACCTAACGGTAAGTATAGATCCTTCTGATACAGATTGTCCTCTATCTGCATTCTCCAATGTTGATAGTTTTTACCATTGAACTTCTCCATTCTCAGTTTACTTTCATCTGCCATTGCTTCTCCCACTCAAACAGAAATCCCTGCAGAAACTCTTGTGAGCAACCTGTAATCAATACACACTACACAGATCTGAACCACTTGTTAGTGAACCTGAGCTTTGATACCAATTATTGGATATCAAACTCTAAACCTACAACCAAGGCTCTGATACCACTTGTTGGGAATCAACCAACAATATGATTACACTTATGAAAGCAATAAACTGTGGAATTAAATCAGATAGATAAGTAACTAGAATCAGATAATAGCAAAGAACAAGAGATACAAGAAACCACCTTGAAAACTTGTATTAAACTCTTTACAAAAGGAATACAATTGAAGAAACTTTTTTCTTCCACACCTCTCTCAGATGCACAAGATCTCTCTCTAGATCTCTATCCCTTAAGAGCTCTCTCTCTCAAGTACAATCAACTCCAACAACCTAGATTGATACAACTCTGTACTGTTCTTCAACATTCACATACAATGAACTACTACAATAATCACACTAAGCTAAAAATATCTAATTATACATATAGAATTAGGAAACTTGAGCATGCACTTACAACCAATAGTTAAGCCTCTTGAACAAGGGCTCTAAAAACAATCTTACTAATAATAGAAATGTGAACTTAAGACTAAGACTTAAACTCATCATGCAAACATTCGCTTCTGTCCTCATAAATAACATTCTGGATGCACAGGTAACTGACACCGGTTCCTGCCTGCTTGCTTATGACCGACGTCAGCCGATCCTCTACCGATGCTGGCGTCTCTTCAACTGCACCGGACTGACGTCGGTCGCTCCTGACTGACGCCAGTGACTGTGTAAACCTGCAACTTTGGTAATGTGCTCATATGTGAAGCTTTTAGGCTCCACACCTTAACACACCCAAATGTTGATATTTCTAGAAAAGTTATGTGTATAATTAATTCCTTCATTAAAAATATCTTTGATAAATTAGCTCAAGAGGCATCCATGCTTGCTCGCCATAATAAGAAGCCAACTATTACATCTAGGGAAATCCAAATAGTTGTACATCATGTCTTACCATGATATCTTTCTACACATGTTATTTTTGAAGGTACCAAGGCTCTCACCAAGTTTTCCAAATCTTAAGTAAGCAACTTCCTTGTTGGAGGAGGAGGCAATGGATGAAGGAGGTCAAATAGTGACCTCTCATCAGTGACAATCGATGGGGCCACACAATTCAATTATGGCTTATTTTTCAATTATGTTTTTAATTTTTACAAATAAGAACAAAAGTACATGCCTATTTAAGAATTTTAATAAGTGAGAAAGATTTCCCATTTAATCCATTGAGGTAAGATAGTGATGAGGATTAAAAGTGTGTTGTAATGTCATGTGTTGTTGGTTAACCACATGTAAAACCATCCTTTGTTTGTAGGTTGGTGGTAAATTGAGTGTAAAACCATCCATTATTTGTAGGTTGGTGGTAAACTAAGTATAAAACCATATGATGTTTTTAGGTTGGTGGTTATCCAAGTGAAAAAACATCATTTGAGTTTGGTGGTATTTATAGTATAGGATATCATTTTCCCCATGTTCACACTAAGGGAGGAATGTTAGGATATCTAGTTAGTGCTCACATTATTTGTATAATCTAGTATAAAATAATATAATGTGAGTTGTAAATCATGTAGATAGGAGTATATTGAGAGAATAAGGGGATATGTAGAGAGATATTAGGAGATAGGGTTAAGATATCTAAGGGATTCAAGATGAATTTTGACTCCATGAATGTAGGAGCATAAACACCTATAAAATATAATCTCCTATGAAGAAATAATATCCTGAATAGTAAATCATAATTGAAGTAGATTATTTATTCTTGTTGAGTTTATTCTGAGTTTAGATTATTAGATCAAAACTAGAAATAATAGGATTAATAAGCAAGAATGTAGGTTTCCAGTCACTTTACAAGTTTACAACTTGAAATATGTTTATAATTTTACGTTTCTCACTTGCCTTGGTAGTTGAAAATCTAGGAAATCTTTGCATATTTGTAAATTTGTAATATGTTATTCATTATCCACTTTTCGTTTTTTGTTGAGGGTTTTTGGAGGTTGAGATGATTTAGGAAGTAGGGAGAAGGATTCAGATTACACTTTTCAACTTTGCAAAGTTGTAGTGGGAATTATGTTTCTCGCTTAGGTCTTAATGAAAAGTGGGAAGTGGAGTTTGCATCACACTTTACAATTTTGCAAAGTGTAATGCAATTTTTAATTTCTACTTGGGACTTAGTACGTGGGAAAGTGGACGTTTAGGTGCACTTTGTAACTTTGCAATGTTACACAGTGCATAGAAATCTCTAGTTTTTGCTTGGGTCTTAAAAAAGGATACTCAAGCCTTTTATTTAGAAAATTTAAATGTCTCCTCAAAGGCATAGAGTGTTTTGAGATTTTTGGCACAAAAATATCAAAACCATGTATTATAGATAGTGTGTATAGTTATTTAGAGTGAATGTGCAAAGTTAAATTGGAACATATAACAATCAACAAACATTTAATGGAGCATAATTCAGATACTTATAGAAATGAAACTTATATTCAATGAGAGTGAATTGTTAAAATAATACAGTGATGTAAAATTCATTTATGATAGAGTAGATACATAGAGCATGTTACCTATCATTAAAACTATGTATGGTATCGACTGTGGATTGTATCAAACATTGTAAATATGCATATGTTATATATTTATACATGAAAATACAAGATGAAGTTATAACTATTATTGATTATAAAGAAGATAGCTATGAGAAGTTTCATCTTCCTTATTGGGTGATGGTTGAGCTTATAGGTACATGGAAGCTAACGGTCTAACTAGATAACTAATAATTACGAGTTAAGAAGTTTCACTTGGTAATCCACATAGCCAAAGTAGGTTAACACATGGATGTGCTAGAGTTGAGGCAAGTATAGGTGCGTGAGTCTGTGATCAAGTGCCAGTGAGGCACATGGGACTACGAGTGAGCTTGGCATAGATGAGTGTGTAGGAATATAAATTGGTGTGAATTAGGAACATATTTATATGAAAATGTGAGATATGAATGCATGGGGCTAAGAGCAAGCTCAATTTTTAGGAGTGCATAGAAATGCACAAAAAGTGTGAGTGTACTGCCAAAAGGTAAAGGATAGATTGCAGTGCACAGGAGATGTGCATGGATAATTCACCCTTTATTGAAAATAAATGGTCTTTATTTCATCCTTGTGTATATTTGGGAATTACATGTGAAGTTGATGATAATTTTATCACTTATCCTAAACAACACGTTTCCCCATTTTGACCACTTTGAATAGTTGATGTGTGCCATGATGGGTGTGTGTGTCTATCACTTCAATGATTTGATCCTAATGTGCTCAAAGAAAGTGTTCAAGGTTGAGTTAAGGACTTTTTGTCACTTTTGTCTTAAGAAGTGGAGGAACATAATTGTGGATAAGCTCCATGTTGAATACTAGGTGCATACCCAAGTACAAAGGTAGATCAAGAATGAATGCATTCACACTAGTTGCACATAAAATGTTGTAAGGAACATAACACAAAGGATTAATATTCATGTGTGGACATTTGAAGTGCTCCTTATGAAGGTCTAGTCAAATTTTATCACCAAACTATAATGCATGAGGTTTTCAATGCACATCATGGTGTTTTTTGTATTTTTATTGCATGTGAGAAAGGATATATTGAACCTACTGATGAACACATTTTATGTGATGCAGGAAATTATTAGCTTTGTCTACTTCCCATTCGTATGTGTGTGATTCAGTACTGGATGGTGTGTGGTAACACGTGTTTAGATATGCTATAGGTTGGAACTCAAGACATGTTTGAAATGGACTATGCCCCATATACCTGTGAATCACTCTATTGTAGGCATGTTGAATGCATAAAAGGATGTCATCCTATATGTGATCATGTGCATGGTTGTACATTCATAGAAGATGAACAAGTGTTCAATTGACAACTTCTATTTATCCATCTATCTATGGATGAAATGCTATTGACCAGTCTAGTTGTATTCCCATCAAGTCCCACAATGCTTGTCAAAAGTGACTCACAAATCATGGATATCGATTATAGATGATGAATGTTGGGAATACAAAGTGAACCTAAACATGGTTGAAGAAGGATTGTACAATGTTAGCTGCATTAATTTCTTTCTTGAAAGTGGCCATGATATCCATATTTGAAAACCTATCTAGTATAAAAATAAAACATCATGTTGGCTTCTTATCATAGGCAATCAGTTCATGAAATACATGCTAATGGATTCCCATGGTCGGGATGGAATTGATAGAGGTGTGTAAATTCCTAGCTTCCTATTCATAGGTTTTGAAATACAACAAAGAATTCAATAATTATGTGTCACTCTATGTTTGTGTGCATGTGTGGCCTATATAAGTGTGACTACTATGTGGCTAGAGTCTTTGTCATGCCTAAGTGTCTTGAGGTCTTGGCATAGTGTGCCTCCCATATGAGTCTTTGGAGATGTGTGCCACGAGGAATACAAAGGTGTCTAAGCTTGTATTGAATTTGGTTAGATAAATAGAAATCCTAAATTTTTTTACCTTACTTGAGGATGGCATAAGTGTTTGTGTAGCCTTGATCAACTTAGTAAAGGGAAACCCAACATGTGAAGTTGTGGATGTACATGTCCAACACTGTGATGAGCACATGAACTGATGGTCATCTAAGGCAATTTTTTACATTATTGTCTTTACCTTTCTTATGCTTGATCAACATATGGAACTATTATAGGTAAGTCATCTATTTCATGCGGTAAGCATTATCCAACTTGTTTTGTGTTTGTAAGAACTAAAGTGGATTATGATCAAAATAAACAATTATATACTTCCCCAATATTTAATGATGCCATTATTTTTTTACACATTAGCATACAATTATTTTTCATAGGTGGAGTAACTTTGTACCATGTCAATGAGTCTATCTAAATGTAGGTGATTAGATGTCCATTCTAAATGAGTATTGCATTGAGTGCATAGTTAGATTCATTAGTTTGAAGCTATAAGGAGTGTGCCATGTTAGGTATTATGAGTACATGCACTACGTAGATACATTGCTTAAGTGTCTCAAAATTGCACTATTGCACATGAGTCCATTCGAACTTGGCCTTTATGTGTGTTATTTGGGTAAGTGGCCAAGATATGTGAGAGAAACCAAGGATGAACCTATAGAAGAAGTTTGTGAGTCCAATAAAGCTCCTCAATTATATGAGATTGCATAGAGTGGGTCAATCATGGATCACCTTGATATTTTCTGGGTCTACATGAATTCTTGTGCAATCAATGATGGATCCTAGGTACTAGATCTTTTTAGGACCAAATGTACACTTTGTTATGTTGGCATGTAATCTATGTTAACCCAAGGTGTCTAAGACACACACAATATAATCCACATGCTCTTGCTAAGTCTTGATATTAGGATTTATGCCAAGATATCATAAATGATGTTGAAAGAATAATAAATGCAATCAAAACATGAAGCAATATTACATCACAAAGTAATAAAATCATAATATTAAGTGAAGAGTTTTGAACTAGGAAACTGAACTAATCTAAAGAAAACTCACATGAATGTTAAGAATGCTTTCCAAAAATTACCCTCAAAATACAAACTTATAAGCAAGAAGAAGAGAAGAGGAGAGGAGAAACTTCAAGTGAAGAAGAGAGGAGGAGAGGGATATTTAAATAGATCAATAAGAAGGGTGAGGGAGTTATAAGAGTCCCATCATGACCTTGCAAGGCCTCCATAGTGTGTGCCAAATGTCATATTTTCCAAAAGGTGAATGGAAGTGTGTGACATGTGTGGGGAGGAGTTAATTTTGAAAGTAACTCTAAGGATCCTATCAAAGGACAAAAAAGGTGAGAGACACCTCATAAATCTGGGATAAAGTGTATTTATTAAAATAATAAATACACACGTAAGAGATATACTTAGGATAAGCTAAATTATCCTAAATGACTTAGAAAAGCAAACCTAAATAAGATTAATCTTCAACTCTTGTTGAAGATGAGTATGTTATCTAAGTAGATGATGATGAAGGATTTAAGGAATGGATTGATTAGATCATTCATTAGACACATGAAAGTAACTAGCATGTTAGTTAGGCTAAAAGTCATAACCAACCATTCATACAATCCTTCCTGTGTATTGAATGTTGTCTTGTAGACATCTTCAAGATGAACTAGAACTTGATGGTAACATGAATTCAAGTCAATCTTGGTGAAGTATTATGCACCTAGAAGTTGATCCAGGAGGTCAAAAAAACATGGTAATGGATACTAATTCTTTAACATGATTTTTTTGAGTGCACAATAGTCTATGTAAAGATGCAACCTTCTTGGGTGTAAGGACTATCAGACTCCCATAAGGAAAATAGATAGGCTTATTCTTGCCCTGATCAAGAGCTCTTATAATTAGTGTTGTATTTCAAAATTATCTTGAACTTATTTTTGATACATAGGGCTACTCAGAGAGGGGATCTAGGGAAAAAATCAAAGCAGTGCTTTATGACATAGTGCATTAGAAGACCTTAAGGCTCTTTGAAGAATTCATCATGTTATTTTAGTAACTTATCAAACTGATGTTGTTGCGACATTTATTTCATGATGTGCACTTCCAAATCCTATTGTGTCTTGTGTGTAGGTGTATCATGATGAACCATGAGAAACAAAAACTTATGCGTGTATGAAATGAGTTTACATAATTGATTCATAGAGACCAAGGTGACTTCAGTAGTGGACTTTGACTCAAAGAGGTTGAAGAAGAGATCTTGTATGTAAGCATTCCAATGTTATGGATTGGATTGATATACAACATTGTGATCATAAAAATATGTTCTTCCCATCAAGATGTCATAGACCTATAAAGGTGAAATGTCACAAGTGATAGTGTTATCCATAGTATTGAACTTGTATCGAAAGTTGCATTATCAATAGACCTGTGTATCCTTCCCTTTCTTAAGCCACTCTAATGAGTATGGCTTAAGATATAAATAATGGTAAGGCTAAGGCACTATGTTGTGGATTGAATGATGATGTTATCATGGATGCCACTATATATGATGACATGAAGAGGATAACCCTTCACCCAAAACTTGGTGTGGAAGAGATGTTCACACTCCTCAAACAAGTAGCACAATTGTGCCAATGCTTAGACAAGTATCATCTGGATCAATGTCATTTGATGATGAGATACTTAATGTAGAATTGGAAATCAAGGATTGTTGCACTTGGCCTTCTAAGTTGTCATGGGTGTGTGAGCAATGATTATGACACCACTTATCACCATAATTCTGCATGTCTTTGTCTGAATTAGAAGGTGCACAAGACTTTGAGCTATGTATAGTCTTCTTGCACTATTGTACTTTGAAAAAAGTGTTTTAAATTTACATAGAAGGTTGTGATGAGGATTTTTATTAGGTTTGACCCTTACACATGGATTTGAATAAATAGGTGAGCTAATAATTCATCTTTGATTTGGATTTGATCTTGGTGACGTTGTGATAGGATTGCCTCAAAGTGTCACAAGTAAATAATTCTATCTTCACATGAATATAAGGTGATGTTCTATTGATTTACTTCAACACCTTATGTTACTCATTCAAGTTCTCTTGCAAGCATAGAAAGTAGTCATAAAATGTGTTGGTGTCATTTTCCATTAACTGGTATTTTCATTGATGCAATTGTTGTAACTTGATGTATTCATTCTTGAAGTGATAGAGATGGTAGTACTCCTTCAATGCATTGACAAATACCACTTGTTGTAACTTGATGTATTCATTCTTAAAGGTATTTCAATATTTAACTAGAACACATTCTTCTACACGTTACATGCTATATTTATCCCACTAGTGGACCACTAGAATGGACATCTTTAACACTTTGAAGGCGATTTTATTAGCATCAATGAATGGATTTAATAATAAGTATGCCTTGAGCTATCAAATGTAGGCATCAAATGATTTGACTTCAATTTTTCCTTCAAACAAATGGGTGTCAAGATTGACTTTCATTTTGAAGGGGGTTTGTTGTTGAAACTGTTATTGAGTGAATTGTGGAGGAGGGAAAGAAGGCATCAAGTTGAGTTGTAACATAAACTAATAGAATTATCCAAAAAAATTAATTTTTTATGCCTCTTGTGCATCAATGATGAGCCTTTCAATTTCTGAGGATACCTAAGGTTGCTTCTAGGCATCAACCATCTTAATTTTGCTATGAAGTTCCTCTAGGTAACATTTACAAGAATAGAAAATATACCAAAGATTTGTGTTCTGATATAAATGATCCACACTATAAGGACCTAGGATTAGACACACTGGGGATAATCATGCATTATAAATAACATATATGATTATGCAGAGTAAATGTGCATAATGAAATTAGAATAGAGAAAAATCAACACACATTCAATCCAATATAAATTTGATAATTGCATAAATGCAACTTATATTGAAGAAGTGATGTATAATTTATGTATAACATAATAGATATGAAAAACATGCTACTTATCATTAGAAATGTGTATGGTATCGACTATGGATCATATCAACCCTTGGATAGATACATATATTACATATTTATACATGAAAATAAAATAAGTAGTTACAACTACTATTGGTTACAAAGAAGATAGTTGGAGATGCACCATATTCATTTTTGGGTGATGGTTGAGCTTCTAGGTACATGACATATAATGGTCCAATTGCATAACTAATAGATTCCATGATGGAAGTGCCACTTGGAAAGCCATGTGTTAAGAGTAAGTTAACATGTGGATGTGATGGAGTTGAGGCAAGTGTAGGTATACAAGTTTGCAATCAAGTGCTAGTGAGGTGCATGGGACTGTGAGTGAGCTTGGCATAGAGGATAACATAAGACTAAGAATTAGTGAGATCTGGGGCATAATTCTATGAATATGTGTGAGACTAACATGCAAGGCCAAGAGTAAGATTAGTGAAATAGAGTTTTTATAATTATGGAACAAGTGTAAGTGTGCCACCATAAGGAAAAGGAGAGGTGTGCACTTCATAGGAGCTCCAAATGGATCAATAGTGATCCAAATCATTTTTTGACCCCTTTGGATCAAGAGAGGGTTTAGTGGGTCTTGTGATCCAAATATTGTTTTGTTCATAGTTAGGTGTTGTTAGTTATGGACATGCATCTCATGTGTGAGTCACCCCCTTTAGAGTTAGCTTAAATTTAATTTATAATTAGAAAGTAATTAATGTCAATGTTTGTGAGTTGGGTGAGTTAGGTGGTTTCTTGGTAGTTTGGCTTGTTGGGTCTTGTATGTGTAAGATTAAATTTTTTTGAGGGTGTAATAAGTTTGTAATGAGTTTTATTTTGACATTATGTGATATTTCATTATTGAATACAACATAGTTTTTTTCCAATTACCCATGCCATTTATTTATCTCATAAAAGTGGTGCACATATACAATTTCAATAAGAAACACCTCAAAACATCTTCTACAATATGTCCACGAGACTACCAAAATTAAAAGGTATTGAAGATGGCTTAGAGCATGTAAAAAAATGTGATATATCTTGGAGAGTTAATGGAATCACATTGTGATAAAGGCAAGTGAGTCAATTTTCAATAACATTGTTAGATCTTGCACATAACTGGTATATGATGTTTGAACCTAATCAGGTAGTAGTGGATTTTGATTCGTTAAATAGTTCTTTCCTACAATAATTTCACATTCTAGAGTTTGATCAATAAATAATTTATAAACTCAAATAATTTAAACAAGATGTGTTATAAAGTGTGCATATGCATGTTTTAAGATGATGTTGTCAAGGTTATTGTATGAATTTCACCAGTTGTAACATGCACAATGGTTTGTTGGGGGATGTCATATCCTTTTTGAAGGTAATTGGTGATAAATATATTTGGATAATTGTATGAAGCATTAGACGTTGCTATTAGAATTGAATTACTAGGGAATTTTGATAGAGGAATAAACCCATTTATGGATTCTTAGATAACAAATATGTTTATACAACTATATAAATTAACTAAAACCAATGCATAGGGGATGCCAAGGAAATTATGGTGCACCGCATTTGAAATTTAGCGTCACATTAAAAACATTGCACTGAGAATATAGTGCAAGTGGTGAATTTATGTTGTGGAATTTGTAATAGAGAGCATGAGAAATGATAGTTTATTTTTACAACATGCAAAAGAAACCAAAGTTAGTTACTGATATAATATATGTGAAACTAACACACATGACTTGGTAGATTTTTAAGTCATTAATGAGATGAGGGAAGTTAGATAATTTGGATTGAGGTAGGATACTATTGTGCTAATGCAACAAAACTAAGGACATCATAGAGGGAGATCCCATGGATGCAAAGGATGTGGACGTAATGGAGGACATATCTAAGGAACATGTTTTAAGTGTGAAATTAAAAATTATTAGAGGGAATTCCCTAAGTTCTCTACATGTACACATTGTAGGGGAGGACATAGAACTAAGGATTTTTTTAATCTTTGCTAGAAATTTCTATAGAGGGACTATTGAGATCAACACACCCCATTTTAAAAAAAGGGCGACCCCATGAAAAAATTAGATAATTCATCCCAAAATATACCTCGCCTTTAGTACCACATGACTAAAACCCCCTTGGTATGACTTGAAAGATTTATAAAATTAGGTTAATTCATGAAAAAATATTAACAAGGTATTTTTGAATATTTCATTGATGTTTAATTCACTGAGATTTCTAATGATCTAACTTATTTAGAGGTACTCTTATAAAGGGTTATATTTGAAAATCAAAGGTATGATCCTTGAAACTTGACCAAGGTTACTTAATCAAGGTTTTTTGAATCATAATCTATCTTTAATTATGAAAAAATTCATGTTCGAGACTACAACACACCTTAATCTTAAGTTTTAGACTAAATTCCAAGTCAGATTTCATGCTCAAGGTTTACAAATTTAGACTTGACCCTTTCATTTTTATCTCATGATTTACTAAATTTTACACCTTTTCATTTGGTAGGATCTTGATGCCAATTCAACCTCAATAGACATGTGGTAGTGTCGCATGCATTGGTCACTCAACCACATAAAATATGAGACTTTGTTGCATATATTTTAGCCTTTGAAAAACTAAGCGACATTGTGACCCAATGGGAGTTTGCCACTTATCACCAAGTCATGATGTTCCAATCTTACAAAGAAGTTATAAAGTTTGTGACCCCATGAATCAATCAGAACACACCATGTGACACCTAGTCACAAATTTATAAGGCTTTAGTCATTTTCTAAAGTCTCATGATAATTTGATCCTATCGCATCATGCCATTTGGCACTTAGTCACGCCCCCATATTTAACATGTAGAAAATTTCATAATACTAAGATTGCATGACAAGATGACACTTGGTAGTTAGTCACTAAATATTAGGTAGCTAAATGCAATGTTTAAGCCACATGGTAGTTGGGATCAATGGGATGAAGACATGTGGACCCGTATCTCATGGCAATAACACTATCAAAAGAAGTAATGAAACCCAAAAATTGCATGATCAAATCAAAATGAAACACTTGGAAAAGTGTTGTGACATTTAGATCCATCAAGAGTTTCATATAGAAAATCCACGTGATTGTGTGAGCTAATAAGATCTTACCACTTGGCAAACTAGTAAAAGTTTTTAGGTCACATCAGCCAAAGGATGAAAGGGGTTAATCCATGTGATAATTAAAGAGGAACGATTCAATTAGAAGGTTACACTTGGAAAAACATCAAGCAATCCACTCAAATGGTTTGATATTCAAAATAAAAGGCTAAAGTAATCGAAAAAGTGCCAAAGTGTTGATTATGTGTCAAAATGTAGCACCCAGGTGGCATACAACTATTCACAAAGTGATGATTGTAGGTGCAAATTAAATGTTTATGGGGATCATTCCGATGGATATAAAGCCAAGTTATTTCACTAAAAATTTCAAGCCTATGATGTGAAGACATGTGGATAAAGTGCAGATGATGATTGGCTTATTTAATCAAAGCAAAGTTTTGAAGCCATTAGATCAAAACCAAAGAGTCACCCCAGCTTTAAATCAAGGAAAATTAAACCACTTGCCATTTATAACCCACATTGCTTAGTTTAAATTCTGAATATGGAGTTTAATGCTTACCATCTTAGAGTAATAGGTTCACCTTCAGTTGCTATTTTATATTTTTCAAAGCATCTTATGAATTTTCTAAAGACTTATGTGCATTCCTCTTCCATTAAAGCAGGTCACAAGCTCATCAATCAAAGAATTTGAAACCATGGATAAGAATAAAACATGTAGAGTCAATAAGAAAGAACAAGTCCCATTCCTTTACTCTTATGGGACAAATGTCATCTTTTGGAATACTAATTTCAATTATGTTACCTTGGCTACAGAAGATAAACATTACAATGACCTATTCTACCATGTAGAAAATACTATAGACAGAGATAGTGACAATGAAGAATACTTGAGCAAGGTAGATGATAGATTATATATTATCATGCTCAAATATGTAGGTTTACACAAAGCAACATCTAACCCATAGGTACTCCCTTTTGTAGACTTATTCTACCATATGTTCCTTTAATCTAGATGTATTAAAAATATGATTAAATCTTTAAATTTAGGTGACAATATTGCCTTCATAATCGGGTTAGCTTTTTAGTCTTACTATGATTTTCCCAAGCTAGAGATTAAGTAAAATCAAGATGATGTAACTCAATGGATTCAAACCCATTATATTAGGGATGTTTTAAGGGACTAGGCTAAGAACAAAGGGAAGTTTGTGTGCAAAACCAAAATTAGCCAAATCCCCATCAAACAGTTTAGAAGGGGAGTAAGAATGGGAATGGCCATGATGGATTAGTTACATGGGGCCAAAGATACAGTTCATTTGGATGAGAAATGGATCCCACTTATGTCCATAATAGATGATGGAAAGACCCCATTTGGGAGAAATTATATCTCATAACCTGGTATCACAAATCATAAAAGTTATGGTCAACTAGGGGGATCATTTTTACATGATGTCCTACTTAGTGGATGTCATCTGTGCCACCCAAAAATTTTCTCAGATTACCAATTGGGACCCCAAGATAAAATGGTTTGTTCCTCATATCTTCTTGAAGGTCAGAGTGTACAAGTATAATCAAGAAATAAGGGCCATAACTGAACATTTCTATCCCATAGTATATATGGAAATCCATGAAAGGCCCATTCCAAGATTGTTAAAAGCAATTAGAGTAGCCTTGAGTACCTTGAGAGCCTATTGGTATTACCCATATTTCATAGTTGTGTGGGTAGTTGGCATCAAGACATATCCTCTTAGGTTTCCCATCATAGTGCTATATAAGCTAGTTGATCAATAAATTTATTATTAGTTATACACAAGGGTAGATGGGTTATGCAAAAAAAGAGGAGGGGATTGATTCATCTTCAATTACCTAACATTGGCCAATTTCAAATAGAGAACTAAAATTCTATCATTACATATACCAAATAAAGACCTAATTTAGACTTGGAAAGGGATGATAATAGGCAGTGGGACCTAGAACACATAACTTTCAAACATTTCATCAAACACAGGTGAACCTTAATCATTACCTGCCATCATGAACCTGAAGATGAGGACCTATTCTATATCGATGCCATAAATGATCAAGAGGTGAAGCAAAGATTGAAAGACATTAATGTTCCACTTGTTAAGGGAAGATTGAAAGATGCTAGTTATTATGAATTTTTCAATCCTAAAAGTGCTCAAGAAGGTGTATCCATTCCTACAATTTACATTGTAGATGCTGAAGAAGAGAGATCAACTGATCATCAACTAAGTCACAGAATTTTGCAAGCACTATCTCCCACTTTGGGGAAGGGAAGAGATGAGCCTAAGAAACATATTGAGTAGGTCTGTATTTTAGAATCAACATCTAACATCCCATCTCAGGTTCAAAATTTTACCTCAATAACAATATAAACTTCAATGGTGCCTCATTCATCTTCAGTTGAGGTATTAACACCACCCACTATGACACTAGAAACTTCTACACCATAGATACCTCCCCTGCTTCCTATCAAGGAAGAACCAAGTATGAATGGCCAAGAATGTGTTTATTTTCCTCCCTTATTTCTAAGTAGCTACCCCTGGGGTAGATCTTGTGGGCCAACAATACCAAATAACTTAAACTTAATGCCCTATAGGCCCTTCATCAATTCTATAATTAGGCCCATGATTGCACCCTTTCCCACTATCAACCCTTTTATTGTGTCATCTACTTCAAAGGTCATTGCAATGGCCAATCTACCCCCAATTTTTCCCAAGCTAATGCCCAGGACCAGTCCTCAATTGCCCAAGAGGAAGTCTACTATTTCCACACCACAAGTTTCTTTGTTCCCAGCAAGTGCTCTAACTAGCACTAATTCTTTGCCATCCTCATAGGTAACAATTTAGATCACACCACCTAGTTATGCCTTCATCCTAGTTGCTTCCATATTTACCTATCAAAAATCTACATTCCAAGGATTAACATCGGTTCCTTAGTTACCACCATCCACTCAGCCTCAAGTTGATATATCAAATAATTCTTGGATTAAGGAGATGTAGTTTGCCACAATAGAGAGGAAAGATTTGGTCATAATAGACCCTCTACAAGTCTCATTAAATTTTGAAAAGGAATCTAGATCCATGAAAATGATAACTAAAAATAAAGTCACTCATACAGATCAGATAATTGTATATGAGTTTGAATAAACCTTGTTTTCACTAACCAAAAAGAAGATAACTAAGCCTAGCTAGTAGAAATAATATGCAGAGGACACCCTCTTAGCTCTAAAGGCATATGGAGATGTGGCCACCAGATTGGTGAAAATAATGCAATAAAGGATAACTGAGATAGAACAACAGAATAAAGCCACGTTACTAGAAGAGACTATCACTAAGGTGGAGTGGGAAGTTGAGGTTATGTTTGATACTCTGAATACTTTAGCTTAGTATAAAGTGAAAGGGGATGAGGTCTATAAAAAAATTATTAAGGTGGAAAGTACCTATGGTATTTATGATATAGGATGAAGAAATTTGAAGAATTGAATGTGGTTCCCTTGGAAGATTTGAGCATTTCTCAATCCTACATCATTGGAAAAAGAAAATCCTTAAATCAATGGATTGATGATATGAGATCCTTGGGCTAGTCTCTTACTCATCTTGGTGACAAAGTTATATCTCTAGTTAAGGAAGTTGAAATCATACACCTTGGAAATAAAGATGGTACCATCATCAGTAAGGATGCTTTCATGGCACGGCTCCAAAATTTCATTGTCAATTTTAGAAGGCAATGGAAATTAATGAAGCCATAAGACCTCTTTTAACCAAACATGATGTAATGTCAGGTTGCACTGTCAAACTTCTAAAATAAACCATCATAGACCTAAAATTGATTGATAGTGATTACAAGAAATGCTCTGAGGCATGGAAGGGAGAAATAGAAGCTAAGAAGTAGGTGGATAGAAAACCACAAATGGTCACCATAGGAGCTTGTTCCTCTTCATCCCCTCTAAGAATTTCTTTTTCTTCAGTTACACTAAGAATTAGTCCCTCTTCAGCTACTCTAGTTTCACTTTCCTCTTATAATACATTGGGAGCTCTATCATCGTCAACATTAGCAGGATCCCAGCCTAGCACCTCAAGATCAAGATAGTCATTTATCAGGATTTTTTTTAATGAATTTCATGTTCTATTTTCGATATGTATGTTGTAAAATATTCCCTCTTTGGATAGGGAATATTCTTTTATTTTCATAACATGAGGAACTTCTATCTAATGGAAGCTATCATGTATTCGATTATTTTATAACCGATGTAACCATCCTAGGTATAGAAAGAGGCATATATATAGGGGTTTCCCCCCTCATTTTTATTTTAGAATAGATCTTTGTGGAATTAATGAAAATAGAAAGAGGAATTCTATAAATTTGTTCACTATTTCATTGCTTTCCATATTTTCTTATTTCTCAAGCTTTGTAACTGATAGATGGTTTCATTTTTCTAATGGTTAAAACTGATAATAGTGATTTCTAATGTATCTTGTTAGTTTATGTTTTTAATATTCTAATAAAATTTGTCTATGTATGCTCTATTTTCCTTCTACTCTACAAACAAATGTGGTTAAGGCAATTTATTATGGGTAGCCATTTTTAAGGCATACTTCTCAGATATGTGCATTTTATTTACCTTAGAATCGCCACTGCATTTATGGTATTTTAATTTTAGGACTTGGATTTCATAAATTTTAGTTTTATTTGTACTATCATTAGAAAGAACCAAATAAAATCTATAGGTCTTGGTTATTGTAAGGCAAATCCTCTTTTATGCTCAACCATTCTTTCCCTTTTTGATTTTTTTGACATGAATCACCTTAGTTTAATGCTCACTAAAAATATTCATCTACTTGTTTGAGTTTGGGAAATAATTTGGCAAAATATAAATCAATTTTCACCATAAAAACAAAAGTAAATCTCAAATAGATCATCACACTACAAAGCTACTATTGTCCCTATAACAGGGCTTGCCTGCAAGTTAAAGGTGGTAGTCATATGATCATTCCAACAAAACTAAATTAAGCCCTAAGGTATTCCAAGACCTACACAATAAATTGAGATATATTATTCTACTATTCACATTACATCCTTGACTGATATGCACATCAATAAAAGACAAATGATGGTGTTAAAAGTAGGGCAGTTTCTTCTTTATTTCTGTTTAAGTACAATTATAGTGTATTTCAGGTGAAATATAGAATAATTTCTTTAAATACACAAATATAGGTGTAAACACTATTGATTTGTGATATCCTTGTAACCTCTAAAATATCTTTGTGAATGTGTGCTTATTTCAAAAAGTCTTTAAAAGACTAGCTCAAGTCTGAAGACATTCTAGCATTGCCCCTCTGATCCATTTAAATTTCATCTAAAGGCATTAAAGATAGGCATGTCATTGAATTCTTCAAATAGATCAGGCTCTATTTTATTTATATTTTTAAATGTCTACATAATTTGAACTAAAAACTTTAGATTTGTGGCAAATAAGTGTAAAGATTAGTGTCTAGTTGATTATTTGTGAAAGGTCACTAAGCAAAGGCTTTAGAGATCTAAATTGGGTTTGTTCACATAACATTTAGGTATTTTTTTCATGATCCCACTTTGAAAATGTCTGATAAGTGTAATACACTGATGTTTGTTTGAATTATTTTTTCCAACATTGATCTTCATAGGCTAGACTAAGTTTCTAATGATAAGTTTGTGTCAGCTTCAAAGTCTTGAAGGACTCAGATAGACAAAGGTAAAATAAGACCACTATGCTTGATTTTAAACCTTTTGAGGGGTTAACTTAGATTAAATTAACCAATATTTACCTTCTTTAGTAATATTTGATAAACCTTTGCATTATTTTGAATTTTTGGCATAGATCCTTTGCATAGCATCCTGGAGATACCTAGGGTTTAGACTAGATCCTATTCTAAAACTAGAGTTCCCCTTAGATATTCAAAAAGCCATTACAAATTTATAATTGATAAAGGGAGATGTAGGAAGTCCAAATCCCACCCTACTTCTCCAGTGAACTAGCATCCACCTCCTCTATTTTACGTCTGGCCAATCATCGTATGGTTAGGAGGATCCTCTATGAATGTGCCTATCTCTATGCATGATTTGCCAAAGAAACCTAAAAAATACCTTCCCTTCTTAAACCCATCTAGAGGTATAACTATTGAAGATCATACCAAGTCATTTAAGGTAGCTCTTAGGCTTTTAAACATCAACCATGAAGATGTAGCCTATAGACTCTTTCCATTTACCTTCAGGGAAGTAGCCTATGACTGATTACTCAAATTTTTAGAGGATTCCATCACAGAATAGAACCAATTTATTGATACATTTATTGCATAATTTTGAATGGTTATTATCCCTTGAATCATTTACCAACAATTCACTATCATAAAGTAGGACCTGAGTAAGCCCATAAGAACTTTTAATTCTAAATTCTAGAAGATGTATAGCCTCACCACAATTCCCTATGGGCCTATAGACAACCTGGCACTTGAAATTTATAAAAATTCCATAGACCCAATGACTTTTGTCTTTCTATGTAGGGCCATGAACATTAATACATTGCCACTTACATATGTAAAGGCCATACACATCGATGAGCAGATGCATCCATAAGGGCACCCTACCTTTGTTATCCCAAACATCAACCCAACCTTGCCTATTATGAACCTAGTTCCAAATGAAAATTATAATATGTCTTTGTTAAATCAAATACCTAGCCTCAATCAATTGCCATTAAGCCATGTAACTCATCATCAATAACTAGGATTCTTTAATTAGTCTAATGTTAGGTCTCATCCCCAAAACAATAGTCAAGATTTGGTTCCTGTTAACAACTCTAATACCCAAAATTTCATCTAGAACCTAGTCCAAAATGATAAGATTGAATCCTCAAAGGAAGACCTAGAAATAATTTAGATAATGGTCCAAAAACTAGGTAGTGACTTTCTAAATTTATAAAGGTAAATGGGAAACATGGGGGAAGTTCTAATAGAAATTATATGTTTCAAAAGTACAATCAACCTTTCAACTAGTCTAACAATAATAATAACAATGAACCCCTAACCAATAAGATGTCTAAAATAAATATCTATGAATTGGCCTTACCCAATTGGTGTAGGGTCTATAACATGGCCTGACATGGAGAGCTAGACTGTATAAATTTTTTTAACACCTTTGAAATGTTTTGAGGTAAGCTTGAAAGTTATGAAGTTATCCTATATAATAAAATCAATATTGATAATTTTAAAAATACAAGAGCACTAGATAATATGTCCAAAGCTACTAAAACAAACCTTATGGTTGAAACTCATGAGTTTTCAAACCAAGAAGAGAATGCACCTGAAAGCAATATGGACAAAATCCACACTTTCCAACAATACCAAAAGAACAATTATTCCTTGAGGAATAGAGTTCAAAATGAACCTATGACAACTTCCACACCACCCAACAAAGTTGACACTCCCCTAGATCATAGAACTAATAACTATCCTCCTCCCCCCAAGGAAAAGGATACTCAACCAATTGTAGAGTCTTCTATAATGAGATCCAAAGGTGAATACAATATTATGGAAGATATGAAGAAGATTAAATCCAATATTACCTTGAATGAGCTTGCTCAAATCATTGAGTAGTGTGATTTACTACTAAAATCATTAATTGAGAAACTAGACAAAGGTAAAGCCAAACATGTGAATGCAAACATGGTAATTTATAAGAGTAAGGTTGAGGTTCCTTTGTTTTTGTTGACTATTTAAATTTTTGGAAAAAATGTGCATAATTATTTACTTGATTCTGGGGTATCTGCTAACATAATGCCCACATGTATTTGTGAAAAGCTAGGGCTAAGCCCAATCGAGTCTAATAGATTTATTGTCCAATTGGACAAGTCAAAGGTTAAGGTGGTATGAGAATTGTTGAATGCTCATATGCAACTAGCTCATGAACCTAGGATTCAACAATTCATTAACATTCAAGTCATATAAATCCTAGAAACATATGGGATGTTGTTGAGTAGGGATTGGAAAAAATTCCTGAATGGACATATGTCAATGGATTACTTGTACATGTGGCTACCTTGGAGGGTCATGTCTAATCAAATCTAGATCAAGCAAGAGACAAGAATGAATTTTATGATTACAAAATATAATGCCAATAATGATAAGTTAAATTTCCAATCCATAGACTTAGGTATGTATGATCTTAATATTGCTAATTCAAATGAAATCAACCCAATGGTCAAGGATCAAAATTTTTGGATGATGTAATTCAATGGTGAAAGAGCTAAACAAGGCTCAAGGGTAGGTATTATATTAATAAATCTAATTGATAAGTAATAATTGGAATCTTATATACTTAAATTTCCATGCACTAATAATCTCGCAAAATATGAGGCCCTGATCCTAGGACTTCAATTCACTGTCAAGCATAAGGTAAGGAAATTATTAGTCTATTGGGATTTAAAATTAGTTGTTAAACAAGTATGTATTCAGTATCAATGCAATATTTCTTATTTGAAGAAATATAAATTTAGATCCTGGGATTTGATTGAGAGTTTCAAAGCATTTAACATTACCTTTGTACCCAAAGATCAAAATTAGTTAGTAAATCTATTAGCTTCTTCAATAGCAAATCTAGCTCCACCTAAGACTATTAAATTATATAAGTTTACAATTGAAATGATATCATGCCCTTCCATACCAAATGACGTCAATCACTTTCATGTATTTGATGATGATAAATAAATCATCAATTTCATGACTAGTGATGGAGTCTTTGAGAAACACATAATAGATGAACATGAACAAGAGTCTACAAAGGAGGTCAAAATTGACAAAGATGGTAGGATCCAACTTAAGAAAAATAGAATTCATAATGACATGGTCTCTTTGGAAAGGATATTTGATCAATATAAGTTAACCAATAATATCAAGATACCCAAAGTAAGTGGAAAATCATAAAAACAAATAAATTTGGTTTTGTTGAGCAATCCCCAAAATATCAACATCAAGATAATTTGTACCAAGGAAGAGTTTACCGAAGCCACTTAGATTTTGTCTAGGTTTAAGGATGTCCTTATGTAGTATAAGGAAGATCTCAAAATCTTTGACACTTGGGTCATCATTCACATGATCTCTTTGAATGAAACATGCAAACATTTTAAGCAAAGGAAGAAACCTATGAACCCACTTTAGGAACCCCTCATTTATAATGAAGTGAAGAATTTACTAGATGAAAAAATTATCTTCCTGATTAGACACTCCACATGGGTGTCCAACTTGGTCCCAGTCAAGAAGAATGATGAAATTAGACTCTGTGTGGACTTTCAGAACCTCAATAGATCTTTAAAAAATGATAACTAGCCATTACCCTCTTTGTATGAGTTAATTCAAATGGTTATCATCTCTCAAATGATGTCTTTTTAGATGGATTTTATGATTACAACCAAGTGTCGGTCAACAAAGAAGACATGATGAAGACTAACTTCACAACCAAGTGGGGAATCTTTGCATACAAAAGGATGCCTTTCAGACTCATCAATGCCAGAGATACCTTTCAATGTGCCATGGATCATGCCTTCCAAGGACTAATTGGTAAGTGAATTAATATTTATATGGATGACTTAACCATTTTTTCTAAAATTAGGAAGGATCACATGATGCACCTCCAGTAATTTTTGGATAAATGTAAGACCTTTGGTATCTCTTTGAACCCCAATAAAAGTATCTTTTACATAACCAAAGGTAAGCTCTTCAGGCATATAATCACAATGGAGGGTATGGCTATTCACCCATATAGAATTATTACTATCTTTAAGATTGAATTTCGTAATAGTAGAAAAGAGTTAAAATCATTTTTTAGAAAAATTAACTTCATGTGCAAATTCATTTTAGGTTTCACCAAAATTGTTAGACCCTTAAATGTTATTGTTGGCCATTTTTGGCCCACATACCAAATTTTTCTCAAGTGTGATAAGGTATAATTTCAAGCAAAAGTGGTAAGTTCAGACAACTTTGAGTTTCCAGAGGAACAGTACTTAAAAAACCTTATAAGTAATCAACAGTCAAAACCTTAAAGCAAGTAAGAAGGTTTGGAAAGCTTGATTTGGTTTGGGCAATGTATTTTAGGTTTCTAGGGGTGCACTACTTAATTAATTCATAAGTTATGAGCAATTAGAAACCCAAAATAAGTAATGTGACATCAAAACCCTGATTTGGTCTTAGAAGTGCTTCTCAGGTTCTCAAAGGGATAAGTCTTCTCCAAGGATCATTTCTAAAAGGAGGTCTAGGCACAAATCCCAAAGTACTCTTTCATAAATATAAGTGGTCCTCTTCAAGAAACTTGAAGGACCTTTTGTACATTTCTGAAGGGTTAGTACCTTTCTCTGAAGGGCACTCACAATACCAAAGACACTTTTTAGGAATTTCTGAAGGTACCAGTTGATAAGGTCGAAGGGCCTTTTCTCAACTAAAAGGGGACAATCAAGAAATTTGAAGGGATTTACATAAAATTTTAAGGGCACTAGTAAGCATTTAGGGCAAATAACAAAAGAGACCCAGGAAAATTGTTTGAAAGTAAAAGCCTGAAGTAAATTGTGAGCAATGGAAAGTTTTGAAAGGAAAATTATAGAAAATAGTCTGAGGTAAAATAGACCAAAGAAAGTAGAAAGGCCCAAGAACATCAAGGTTAATGTTCAACAAATCCAAAGGGCCAATTAATCAAGGACAAGTGGCACAAGCACATCTAACAAGCTTAGCAAATCAACAGACAACAAGGACTTCTCCTTTCAACTCCAGCATGCAAGTGGTCAAACAAAGATTAGACGTATCCAAGTGGAGTAACAGACATGGAAGGACTGATTGAAATAGTCCAAGTTGTAATAAAGAACATGCCAAGATTTAATTCAAAGGTAAAAACACTTAGATGTGGCTGAGACATGCAGACATTTACAAAAATGTGCTCCTTCAACTAGGCTAAACCTTGTCGAGATATTGTAAGAACTACCTCTTGAATGTAATGAGATGATTTCTTTACCTATTTATTATCTTTCATTAGTGATTTATTATGATTATGCTTGGTGGATTCATCAATGAGTGTATTTATAGTCCATTATCCTTCTACTTGCCTCTTTGAAGTATTTTCAAGCTTTTGTAGATCTAGATTAGTGTTCTACCTAAATCTCTTCTAGCATGTGTTTACTTGATCTTGAGATAGTGCAAGTCCAAATTGTCTCATGACTGATCTAGTGTGGGTTCAAGCATACATGAGTGGTCATTTAATTTTAGTGCATCACCTGGTTAACCCTCTTAGGAGCCCTTGTCTCCCTTCTAACCCTTTTCCCCATGAAGTTTCATTTTAGCATTAGTTTAAGGTGATCCACCAAGAGGAACTAGCCTCTTTAAAAATCCTAGAGGCTCAACCTCATCATAGGACACCCACATCTTGAGTATGTTACCATGATTATAGCCAAAAGTGAGAGATCCTAAAAAAATCTCCTATAGGGGTGTAATTCTAAGCTATAACAATTCTAGCACGCCCAGTGGGACTCAAGTCCAAAGCAGTGAAAGGATTTTTGATGTTGTTCTTTTACATATCAACCTTTAGAGGCATTCAACAAACATCAATGGTGACTCTAAGTATCTATCAGCTAGTTTAAGTAGCCCAAGTGCCTGATCATCATTATTTTATTTCGAAAGAAAGTATTAGCACCATTGGTGACTCTAAATCAAAGCTCTTAGTTATGAGCAGACCAAGTTTGTCTCTTTGAAGTTTTAATTAGCTCCTACTTAACTTATGAGGCTAACATGAATAGATATGGTGAACATTTCTACTATTTACCTCCTTATCAGTAGTGCTATTATGATCCTCATGATCCATATGAGTTCAATCATCCCTACCAAGATTTCTATCAAGGATATGATGAACCTTGGCAAGTTCCTCATGATCCATATATGCAAGAGTATTGCCCTGATCATCCATATGAACAAGCCCATCAAAATACTTCTCCTCATTAGCCCTATCATGAGCCATCTATACCAACACTTAGGAAAACTTTAGTGAGCCTTGAAAAGCATGTATTAGAGTTGTGCTCACTAAAGTGTTATCGCCAAAAATGTCCCTACTCACCAGATCCATTATGTGAGGGATTCATTACAGCAGATGAAATCAAAATGGGCACCTGTTGAGAGAGAAAATTGGAATAACCTCACTGGTGACATGATGGATATATGTGATTACATTTAAAGTGTTAAGGACAAGCTGGAGAGACTTGAGGAACAGCAGGGCCAAGCCCACCAACCTTTGGTGCTTATGTACACACCTTTGTAGCCTTCTTATGTGTCTTTCATTCCTCCTCAAGAGGCCATTTAAAGTACTTTAAATCCTCCAAGTTTGTCATATGTTCTATAGTATTTTCTTGATTAGAAATCCATCTAAGGGGGCTGTCAAAAAATGAAGTGCTTATTATGAAACATCCTAATTTTTGGGCCCAAACCTTCATCCCTCTTCAGGATCCCTCTTGTGTTCCTGACCACCTTAAGGATGAGTTATTTCAAGAGAATATATCAAAGCAAATCAGAGAGTTGGATCTGAAGGCAAGGAAAGAAGAAGAAAGGTAGAATCAACAAATGAAAGTAGAACCACTACCTATCTCATCTTGGAGCTAAGTCACACATCCAGGTAAATCCAAGGTCATTCAACCCCCATCCTCCCCTCCTCAAGAGCCTCTATATTTTCCATCTTAGAAATACATTCAGAGTAGTGGGCTGAAGGAGGAGGTGGCATTTACTAAAATTAGACAAGAAACCTTGCAGCCTCTGTTCCTTTCCCCTCAAAAGCCTAGAGCCTTTCCTTCATGGAGAACCATTCAAGAAACAAAGAATCAGGAAGAGGAGGTGGGGGTGATCCAAGTAAAATAGCTTCAGGAACCTATGGTAGCTTCCCTAAACCTTTCTCACCTTGTTGAGCATTTTCAAGAGCTTATTATGCCACTCTTTGAGAAAGAGTCTCTCTTCTATGAGGAAAACAAAAGAGATGCATCCAAAGAGGCTAAGGAGGAGGATATCATGAGAAGCTATGAGGAAGAAATTACCATAGGGTCCCCCTTGGTCTTCAAAAGATCAAAGCAACCTTCTTGAATGAAGGAGAACATATTGAAGACTCTTTTTTAGTATTGCATGAAGTAGACTGCACTATTGAGGATGAAAAGCTACTACCTTATGTTAAGAATGAAGGGGTTGAGGCTATCAATTCCCTAAATAGATACCATGTGATAAAAGGGATGAGGAAATAAATTAAGTAGTTGATCAAACTGATGAACTTATGGAGCATCCAAAGGTTACCAATTAGTTGGAGGGCTCATTTGAGGACTTGTTTGAGATTTTAAGAGCTATTTATGTTCTTTTCCAAGGCAACTATGGTCTGGTTGCATCCAAGGAGAGCAACTTTTACAAGCAAATCATGGGGGATGAAGTGGGAAGTTTTCCAACTCTACCAACCCAAGAGTGCATTACTAATATGGACTTATTTTAGATCTTTAGAATGGGCTATTAGCTCCTTAATGAGACTAAAAAACATGAAATAAAGGATAAGTCCAATCTTTAGGAGGCCATAAAAATCAAAGAGGTTTGCCTTGTTAAACCACCTTTAGAGGTTACAGTTAAGGAGCCATATGAAGAGTTTGGGATTGTCTAGATTCACATAGCTAACCTATTTGGAGTTGCTTGGTTCTCTTTAAGCATAATGATGAAGAAGTTGATAGTGGTAGTAAAGAAGAGGCAGGCATCAAGGCAAAGGGTCAAGTAGCTATATGCCTTATTCAATCCCCTATCTCATAATGCAAGAAAAGTATCAAACTTTCCTTTTGATCTAGGAAGAAAGGCTACATATAGTTTTAGGATGTATATATTAGATTAGTTTTGTTCAAATTCCCCCAAGTGCTCTTTCAAGCACATTTGTTTGTTGTTTTTTGTTCTGTTCTAGGCTAGTTTCTTTTCATTTGGTGCCTTGGGAATTTTGTTTTGTGTTGTTTTGTGCTATCCTCAATGCTTCAAGAGGGAGTTCCAGTAAGGGTTAGCCTTGTATCTAGTTTTATACCAGCATAATTATAGAAGTGGTGGCTCCAATGGACTAGGCAAGGTAAAGTGGTTGGGTTCTTCAAGCATAACAAGCATGCTTACCTACAAGTCACCAAAAATATTGGCCATTTTTGGCCCACATACTAAATTTTTCCCAAGTGTGAGAAGGTAGACTTTTAAGCAAAAGTGGCAAGTTCATACAACTTCAAGTTTATAGAGGAGCACTACTTTAAAAACCTTATAAGTAATCAGTAGTCAAAATCCTGAAGCAAGTAAGAAGGTTTGGAAAGCCCAATTTGGTTTGGGTAGTGTATTTTGGGTTTTTGAGGGTGCACTGCTTAATTACTTCATAAGTTGTGAGAAATCAAAAACCTAAAATAAGTAATGAGACATCAAAATCTTTATTTGGTATTAGAAGTGTTTCTCAGGTTCTCAAAGGGGTAAGTCTTCTCCAAGGTTCATTTTTGAAAGGAGGTCTAGGCACAAATCCCAAAGGACTTTTTCATAAATAAAAGTGGTCTTATTAAAAAAACTCAAAGGACCCTTTTCACATTTCTAAACGGTTAGTTCCTTTCTCCAAAGGGCACTCACAATACCAAAGGGACTTTTTAGGAAAATCTGAAGGTACCAGTTCATAAGGTTGAAGGGCCTTTTCTTAGCTAAAAGGGGATATTCAAGAAATCTAAAGGGCTTTACATAAATTCCAAAGGGGTCAAATTCAATAAATCTAAATGGCACCAACAAGCAGTTAGGGAAAAGAACACAAGAGACCTGAGAAAATTGTCCAAAAGTAAAAGTTTGAAGTAAGTTGTGAGCAATAGAAAGGCCTAAGAACATCAAGGTCAATCGCGAGTGAATCTAAAGGATCAATCAGTCAAGGAAAAGTGGTACAAGTGCATCCAATAAGCTCAATAGATCAATGGACAACAAGGACTTCTCCTTTTGACTCTAGCATGCAAGTGGTTTTACAAATATTGGACACATCTAGGTGGAGCAACAAACATACAAGGATTGATTGGGATAGTCCAAGTTGAAATAAAGAACATGCCAAGCTTTAATGCAAATATAAAAACACTCGAATGTGGTTGAGACATGCAGCTACCACCGATATGGCTCACTCAGTTTTGAAGAGGAAGACTTGAATGTGAAACATGCAAGGACTGATTGGGATAGTCCAAGTTGCAATAAAGAACATGCCAAGCTTTAATGCAAAGATAAAAACACTCGAATGTGGTTGAGACATGCAACTACCACCGGTATGACTCACTCAGTTTTGAAGAGGAAGACTTGAATGTGAGAAAGGCTCAAGAAGATTTTACGGTGATCTTGGGTGGTCTATTTTGTTTTCCCCTAAGTCTGTCACTCATTTTTGGGACAACACATGAACTATTTTTGGTCTTACAAGCCAAAAATTCTCTCTTCCCTTCTCAAAAATTATTCTGAACCTTCAAATTCTCTATTTTTTAAACTTTTTCAGCTAAGGGACTCTGTAGATACATTTCTATGAACTCTACAAGCTTAAATCTATGGACTATGGAGGCAAAAATCTATGGACTCTACAGGTAGAATTTTACGAACTCATTTCTACGGACTTTGTAGGTTCAAATTTATAGACTCTATAGGCTTGAAATTATGGACTCTATAAGAAGGAATCTATAGACTCTCTAGGCATAATCTATGGACTCTACAAGAAGGAATCTATGGACTCTACAGGAGTTATACGGACTCAAATCTATGGACTCAAAACTATGGACTCTGTAGGTTAGTTTTTGGTTTCTATGGATTGGGTTCTATAGACTTTGCAGATACATTTCTATGGACTCTGCAAGTTTATTTCTATGAACTTTGTAGGAAAGAAATGAGCTCTCGACACTTAGGCATTTTCAATCATTCGGTTCAATTTTAAAAGCCCGAAGGACAAGTGCCCTTGCAGAGGGCACTTCAAAGCCAAAAGGACCCTTGAAACATTTTCAAAAGGCAACCTTGGAGGTCAAACAACCCTTTTAGAGGGTAGGCAAGGATCAAATGGACCATTTCAAAAGCCAAAAGGAGCAAAGGAATTCCTTCGAAAGGATTTTCTATGGCAAAAATGCTAAGGAATTCCTTCAGACTTTTGTCTGAAGGAATAAGCTCGGTGGAAAGCGAAGGCAAGCAGAAAATAAATGTGAGGGAAGATTTCCTTTGGATAAAATATCTAAAGGAATTTCTTCAGACATTTTGTTTGAAGGCATTAGAGCCCGAAGGCCACCCAAAGGAACCCAAAGGGTAGATACCCTTGCGGGGGTCTCTCACCAAGAAAAATAGACCCTTTTCAAGACCTCAAAGGGTAGGTCCCCTTCGAGAAGGATCAAACAACAAAGCTAAAGGAATTGCCAAGGAGGAGGATGGACTTGAAGATGTCAAAGTTGAGCATCAAAAACTAGCCGTTGGGATCTAGATGTCTGATGACGTCCTGCAGCCATCAAATTCAGGGCAACCAACTAGCCATTGGCTTTCAAATGATGATGGGCTCGAAGACATCAACTTCACAAAAATGAAATAGCTGTTGATCTTTGAAGACTTGAGTGCGGACCCGAATGCATTCAAAGGCCAAAACTCCAAAGAGAATAACCACTCAGAGAAAGAGCCAAAGGAGCTAACAAAGCTGAGAATATAGCCTCGAGAGCTCAAATTCCAAGAAAAGACAAAACCAAGAAGAGACAAAGAGGGAACTATCTATGCAATAGTTATTCCATTAGCTAGAACAGTTCACAAATTAGATTTTCAAGCTTGCAAACATTGAAGGCATGCCCTATTTGTCTCCCTTGGAGTAAAGGCAAAATGATAGCTACGCAGACATCAAGTGACAAACTAGATGACCCAAACCCAAGAGGAGACAATTGAGATGACTTAGCATGCCATAGTTAAGGCAGCTGCCCTATTTGTTAGCATGGTCCTTTGACAAAATTGGAGATGCATTCAAAGCATTGAATGCAACAAGGGTCACTCCATGGGAAAAAGTGCCAAGCCTTCCTTAGTTGCTATAGATTGTGATCTCTTGTCTTAGGAGAGGGAGATGACTTTTCCATTATAGAAGCGAAACTCTGCCAAAATTGAGAGGTGATTACTGAGACTTTGAGCTTAGATTGTTCATCATATTTCTTTATTTGAATGAGAAAGCAAGTTACTTTTGGACTTTGTGCTGTTATAGCTTATCTCATTTTAGGAGATTGTTCTTATGTCTATTTCCTAAATGCATTCTTATCCATTTTATTGAAATAAGCAAAACTAGTGGAAATAATCAAGGTGTCCTAAAGCCAACTTTGGAAGACTTTGTGATGTCTATAATTGCCTTTAGTGTGTTTGTCTATTTTTTATTTTTTGTGTAAAGGACCTTGGGATGACTTTGTGCCCCCATTGTTCTTAGTATTTCACTCTTGGGTAATTGAGGTGGAGAATTTGTGCTACATCTCAGTCTGCTGGTTACTACGCCCTTTGTTATTAGTCACTTGTCACTGCCTGAAAAAACTCCTGTTGTTTCTTGCAAGATCACTTTTGAAAGAAGAGAAGTGCCTTCAGTGCTTTCATCAAGATTTTCTCTTTTGTTTGTAAACATCATCTCTAAAAAAAGAGAGATGGATGGTGTTATCCTACCCCTAAGTGTTATTTTCTGCTTATATATATAGTATATAGCTCCTCATATTTAATAGGGAACCTCCCCTTGATGAGAGGAGAGATTTGTCCCCTTTTGATGTGGTAAACCTGCACATCTAGCCAACCAATTTCCCTTGCTGTGGTTGATATGACCTATTTTGCTCATTAGTTAGCTAATTGATAAAATATTTATCTAATAGTTTTTTGGCGACTCCGCTGGGGATTCTAACGTGTAGTCTAAAGCCTCAAGTTTCAGATTAAAGTAGTTCCTATCCTTATCTATTTTAGAATTTGGTGACTCTAGTCTATGTCTTACCCATTATCATTATAGCCTTATCTATCTCCATTATATACTCTATCAACTCCATGATATATTAGAAATCAAAGAGCCCAAGGTGTTGTCGACCCTATTTTTGAATTGGTGCAGCAGGGCAATTTCAATTTGTTCCCTCCCCAACTTCAAGTTCAATGATCTAGGAGTATTCCTCCTACCCATAATAGGTCACCAACACAAGGTAGAACTTCTTTTTCTACTGTTAGTAGAGCCTTGCCTATACATACTCCACCCAGATTTGTTATCCTCCTTGTCCATAATCAAATCATGGCAGCTCAAGGCCTCTAGGGTAACTCTTTTGTCCACTCAATTTAACTCCACCTCTACATGAGCTTCCATGCAGTTCAAAGAAGAATTTTCCCAAGTTCTTTATTGATGGGAAAGTTCATCATGATGAACACATTGTAGCTTTCAGCATAGCCTATGGCATGATAGGTGTGGAGTATGAAGACATAACAGTCAGGCTATTTATGGAAACACTACAAGGCGCTACTGCAGACTGGTTCTACCATCTACAAGCTCAGTCAGTGATTGATTGGGACACTCTCAAAGCCAAATTTGAAGCCAAGTTCAAGCCTATAGAAGATGCACATGCCTTGCTAGCCCAGCTCACACAGATGAAGAAGGAGCCTCATGAGTTGATGAGAAAATTCATAGCAAAGTTTGACAAGCTAAGGAATAAAATTCTTACAATTGCTCAGCCAACACCTAAAAACCTCAAATGCTTCTTCATCAATTCACAACTGCCTAAAGTGAGTTTTTTATTGAGATATGATGGCCACATAGACCTTGCTACTACTCAAGACTTAGCCACTAAGGTGGAAGATGACCTTATCTTGGCAGGAAAGATAAGGAGAGATCCTAACAGATGTAAATCCTCTTCATCTTCCGAATACTCACCTACAACAACTACTGATCCAATGGTGTAGAAGATAGCAAATGAATTGCTAGCTCTTAGAAAGCAAATGGCACAAGAAATGTCATCTAATCCTTTATACAGAGATGCACCAAGGAAGGCATTCCTTAATCAGTCTTACCAAGGTAATGCTACCAGGAATCAAAGACAAGCAAATCATCTTCCTCCCCCTCAAAGGAATAATCTTGCCATTGAAGCACCTCCAACTAATTCAATAGTTGGATATCTTGAGGTAGAATCAAATTTCTCCTTCCAAATTGAATTGAACCCAGAAGATGACTCTAATCTCTTCTTAGAGGGAGAAGAAGAATTAGCTAGTGACTCCAACATTGGTTTCTTGAATTACCAGGATGAACCCAGAAGTGAAGGGAAAGTAGATGAGGGATCATATGCTATTTTCACCCAGTCCAAAAACTAGTCAGCCCAACAAACTGATAAAGAAGGAATAGAGGAGTGAGCTCAGCCTGAAATCTCAATTGCCAAGCGGGGAACCACTCTGCCTTTCTAGCCAAAGGACCCGGTGATTGTAAAAAAGGTAAGTACATCAAACATCCCTACACCTTCTACTTTAAATTCACAGACCAGTCCTCCCCCTTCCAAAAATCAAAAGGATAAGCTCCCATCCTCTCTTCCTAGTTAATTTTAGACATTTGACATAATTGATCATATAAATAAAACCAAAATTCAAATGTTTGAATTTGAATTCCTGCAATCCAACCCTGATCAGTTGGATAAGTTGGTTCAATGTGTAAAGAACCAAACTGTCCTTGCAAGTCAAAATGCTAAGAAGGTAACTCATGATCCCTCAAGAAACATGTCTATCTGAAACAACCTTGTCATTACTCCTCCTTCTGCCCCTGGGAAAATAGAGCATTTCTATGTTTTCCTATTGATAAATGGTCACAAGCTGAGCAATTACATCATTGATTCCAGAGCTTCAGAAAATGTTATGCCTGCCAAAGTGGTAGAATCTCTTGGTCTCACACTGACCAAGACATTTGGGAGATGTTTTTCCATGGAGAAAAAACAAGTGCCACTGTTGGGACAAATTGAGGATGCCCAATTTGCATTTGTAGCATTCCCAGACAAAAGAATCAAGATGATTGTCCTAGTGGCTGACATCCTAGCTTCATACGGCATCCTTCTTGGCCAAATTTTTTGAAAGGATGTTGGTGGTGAGTTGAGCATGGACTTGTCTGAGGCAAGAATCCCTATCAGAGGCATCATGAAGAGGTTGCTCCCTGAGAAGGAAGAAAAATATGTGGTTACTCAAACATCAGCACCTGAAGCTCAAATTTTGTTTGAGTCTTCAGGCATGGGTAATTATTTCTTGACCATAGAGGATGTTCATATTTTAGCTGATGAAATTTCTAGAAATGATAGTCTAAAAATTAGTTCAGACAGAATAGCTGAAGACATGAGAGAGCATAGTGCAAACACAAAAGAATCATCTTTTCCAAGCAAAGAGAAATATAAGGAGAAATCAGTTTCAAATGATGTATGGATACTAGAATTTGATGGTAGCTTCTCCTCTACCAGTATAGGATCTGAGATTGTGTTAATATCTCCTTAAGGAGATATCTTTCCTTCTTCATACAAGTTGTAGTTCAACAACACCAACAACATAGCTGAGTATGAGTCTCTATTACTTGGATTGAAGGCTGCTACAGACCAAAGGCATCAAACTCCTTCATGCCAAAGGAGATACTGAACTGGTGGTTTTTCAGGTGAGAATCTTGTACCAAACCAAAATGAGAGATTACGCTAGTACTGCAATCTAGTCTGGGATCAAATTGAAAGCTTTGATACTTTCAGCATCTCTACCATACCTAAGAAATTCAATGACAGAGTTGATGCATTGGTTGTTTTAGAAACTCTCTTGGTTCCTCACCCAGACTTCAAAAGAGATAGGTACACTATTGAGCTAGTCTTTCAACCAAGTGTACTTGATAATGCTAGTCATTGACAAGTGTTCAATAATGACAACTAAATTATTGCCTTCCTAGAGCAAAAGGATAGCTTTGAACATCTTCATTTCAAAGGTAGTGAACCTCAAAAGCTTGAACCAGTCCCTGAATCAAGTGTAGATTCAGGTGAAGAGTTCCTTAAACTTAAATGGAATAAAATCCCAAAAGGCCTGGTTTCCCTTGAGAAGCTATTTGACAAGCATGACAGATTCATCAGATAGTAGCAAATAAATTTAAGTTCCTCCCAAGAGTTTGATCAAGTAAATCTAGGTACCAAAGAAGATCCCAAGATGGTGAACATCAGGAAATGCTACACTCCTGAGGAGAAATTCAAGTTCACTACTTTGCTCAACCAATATATGGATGTCCTAACATACTCCTATGATGATCTGAAGTCACTTAGGCCTGAAGAAATCCTCCATGAGATCCCTCTCAAGGGTGATTCAGTGCCTTATAAGCAAAAATCTAGATAGTACAATCCAAAGATATCAGGTACTATTCTGTATGAAATATAGAAAATGATAAATGCTAGGATAATCTTCCCAATCTATCATTCCACATGGATTGCAAATATATTCCCTGTGAGGAAGAAGAATGGAAAAATTTGCCTCTATGTGGATTTCAAATATTTAAACTAGTCATCCCTAAAGGATAACTATCCTCTGCCAATCATGGATCAAGTGCTTTAGACAGTGACCATTTTAGAGATGTTATCAATGTTGGATGGCTTCTCAGGATACAATCAAGTTGAAGTTGGTGAAGCAGACCAGCACAAGACTACCTTCACCACACCTTGGGGCACCTTCACCTATAGAAGAATGCCATTTGGCCTGATAAATGTTGGTGCCACTTTTCAGAGATAAATGGACCTTGGTTTCAAAGATGAAATGGGTAAGTTCATTGTAGTTTACCTAGATGATTTAACTATCTTTTCCAAGCATTGCCCTGATCATGTGCGCCATTTGCAACAAGTGCTGGAACGTTGCTGCCAGAACAACATTTCTTTGAATCCCAAGAAGTCTATTTTTGGAGTAACAAAAGAGAAACTTCTTGGACACATTGTATTCCAAGAAGGCATCAAGATTGACTCAAACAGAGTCAAGTCCATCCAAGAGCTTACTCTGCCCATGAGTAAGACTGCAGTTCACTCTTTCTTTGGAAAAGTGAACTTTTACAAAGGTTCATCCCTGAGTTTGCTGAGAAAACTCACCATATTATAAACATGATGAAGGGAAAGGCCACCTTCAGCTGGACTGAAGAAGGTAAATTGGCATTCTGAGATATCAAGACAACAATTTCTCATGCCCCAATTCTAGTTTGTCTAGATTATACTAAGGATCTCACCATATATAGTTATGCTTCTAAACACACACTTTTAGCAATTCTGGTTCAACAGAACCAAGAAGGTGTAGAATCTCTCATATCCTTTATGAGTTGTCTTCTCAAAGCTCATGAATTAAAGTACTCAAACATGGAAAAGCATGCTTATGTAGTGGTAAAAGCAGTGAAGCATTTCCACTTTTATATCCTAAATTCATGTGTTACTACCCTGGTTCTTGATACCACTGTTAAATCCATACTAACTCAGCAAGAGTTCAGAACCAAAAAAGGGAATTAGATTGCTAAAATCTAGGAGTTTGATCTAGTCATCAAACCAATGAAGCTGGTGCATGGAAAAGGCTTATGCCAATTGATGGCTGACAACAAACCTAAAGAAGTAGAGCATAAAGAATAAGAAATTAAAGACATGCCAACAGTTCTCTTTTCTCCACCACGAATGAGTGGTATTTGAATATTACTCATTTCCTTACATATGATGAGTGTCCTGCTCACCTGTCTCATAAAGAAAAGAGGACTGTTAAATTGAAAGCTACCAATTTTGTCCTGTGGGACAACGGCCTGTACAAAAGGAGCCTTGATGGAGTGTTCCTTCGTTGTGTGGATAAGGAGCAGCAGAACCAACTTTTGAAATCCTTCCATAATCTAGCCTATGGAGAACATTTTTCTACTCCTGTAACTGCCCATAGGATTATTTGAGCCAGGTATTGCTGGCCTACTCTATTTCAAGATGCATACAAATGGGTACGTAAATGTGAACTATGCCAATAGTTCGTTGGAAGACCCAAGTTGGCTGCTCTACCTCTTAAGCCAGTGGTGATAGAAGAGTCATTTCAGCAATGGGGAATCAATTTCATTGGTGTTGTAAACCCATCTTTAAGTGTTGGACATGATTATGTCCTCACAGCCACAGATTACTTCACCAAGTGGGTGGAAGCTATTCCAACCAAGTAGGCCACTTCAGAAGTAGTGTGAAATTTCCTCAAAGAGAACATCATTTCTAGGTTTAGGGTCCCAACAAAGATTATCACAAACAATGCAACTTGTTTTTCTTTCTAAGAGATTACTCAATTCTACTTTTACTATGGGATTACCCTCTCTCACTCTTCTGATTACTTTCCATAAGGGAATGGCCAAGCTAAATCAAGCAACAAGACCCTGGTGACCATCATCAAAAAGCTGGTGGATGACAACCAATGAACATGGCATAAAGCATTGGTTGATGCTTTATGGGCATACATAATTACACCCAAGAGGGCAATAGGTATGTCACCTTTTCAAATTCGTTATGGTCTCAATACAAAGATACCGATCACCCTAGAGTTGCCAGCACTAAAATTGTCAAAGGTGGTCAAAGATTAGACATATGAAAGTTCCATTGATAATAGGATCATGTACTTGACTGAGCTAGATGAGAATTGAACCGTGGTGGTGGATCGAATTGCTACACATCAAAGTCTGGTGAAGAAGCTCTTCGACCAAAAAGCAAAAACCTAGGATTTTTAGATTGGAGATCAAGTCCTTTTATGGGACAAGAGAAGACAACCAAAGGTAATGCATGGGAAATTCAATTCCCTATGGAGATGCCCATTTACTATCCATGAGCTCAATGGTGAAAATAGCTTCCTATTGAAGTATCAAGATGGCACGCTCTTTTCTCTGCCTCATAATGGGCAGCATCTGAAGCACTTTAATTCTTGAAGTATCATATAAGTTCACCTGTACATATGTATATTTGTATAGTCTTTAGTTCTATTTTGTGTTTTTTGTTGCTCATTTTCATTTTTGGTGCCTTTATTTCTGGTTGGCATGACTCCATAGCCTAATGGCACACTTCAAAACACTAGAGATTCTAGTTTCTACTTCCCTCAGCTACTTCAAAATTTCAACTGAAGGAAGTTCCCCAACTGGAGCCAACTATTGTTCCCAAAGTTTGTCACTCATTTTTGGGACAATACATGAACTATTTTTGGTCTTACAAGCCAAAAATTCTCTCTTTCCTTCTCAAAAATTGTTTTGAGCCTTCGAATTCTCTATTTTTCAAACTTTTTCAGCTAAGGGACTCTGTAGATACGTTTCTACGAACTCTACAGGGTTAAATCTACGGACTCTGTAGGCAAAAATCTATGGACTCTATAGGCATAATTATACAAACTCATTTCTATAGACTTCACAAGTTCAAATCTATGGACTCTGCAAGCTTGAAACTATGGACTTTGCAAGAAGGAATCTATGAACTCTGCAAGTAGAATTCTATGGACTCATTTCTACGAACTCAAAACTATGGACTCTGTAGGAAGGAAACTATGGACTCTGCAGGAGGAGTTCTACGGACTCAAATATATAGACTCAAAACTATAGACTCTGTAGGTTAGTTTCTGGTTTCTACAGACTGGGTTCTACGGACTTTGTAAATACATTTCTACAGACTCTATAGGTTCATTTCTATGAACTTTGTAGGAAAGAAATGAGCTCTTGACACTTTGGCATTTTCAATCAATCCGCTCAATTTCAAAAGCTTGAAGGATAAGTTCCCTCGTGGAGGGCACTTTGAAGCCAAAAGGAGCAAAGGAATTCCTTCGAAAGGATTTTTCATGGCAAAAATGCTAAGGAACTCCTTCAGACTTTTGTCTAAAGGAATAAGCTTGACAAAAAGTGAAGGCAAGCGAAAAAGAAACGTGAGGGAAGATTTGCTTCAGACAAAATGTCTGAAGGAATTTCTTTGGACATTTTGTCTAAAGGAATTGGAGCCTAAAGGCCACCCATTGAAACCTGAAGACCACCTGAAGGACCCCAAAGGGTAGATACCCTTGTAGGGGCTCTCGCCAAGCAAAATAGACCCTTTTCAAGATCTCGAAGGGTAGGTCCCCTTTGGGAAGGATCAAACAACAAAGCCAAAGGAATTGCCAAGGAGGATGACAGGCTTGAAGATGTCAAAGTTGAGCATCGTGAACTAGCTATTGGGATCCAGACATGTGGTGACATCCCCATAGCCATCAAATTCAAGGCAACCAACTAGCCATTGGCTTTCAAATGATGATGGGCTTGAAGATGTCAAATTTGTGGCAATGAAATAGCCATTGATCTTTGAAGACTTGAGTGCGGACCTAAATGCATTCAAAGGCCAAAACTCCAAAGAGAAGAACCACTGAGAGAAGGAGCCAAAAGAGCCAGAAAAGCTAAGAATATATCCTCGAGAGCTTAGATTCTAGGAAAAGACAAAACTAGGAAGAGACAAAGAGGGAAATATCTATGCAATAGTTATTCTAGTAGCTAGAACAGTTCACAAATTAGATTTTCAAGCTTGCAAACATTGAAGGCATGCCCTATTTGTCTCCCTTGGAGTAAAGGCAAAATGGACAGATGCATAGATATCAAGTGACAAACTAGATGACCCAAACCTAGGAGGAGATAGTTGAGATGACTTAGCATGCCATAGTTAAAGCAGCCGCCCTATTTTTTAGCATGGTCCTTTGACAAAACTGGAAACGCATTCAAAGCATTAAATGCAATAGGGGTCACTCCATGGAAAAAAGTGCCAAGCCTTCCTTGGTTGCTATAGATTGTGATCTCTTGTCTTAGGAGAGGGAGATGACTTTTCCATTATAGAAACCAAACTCTACCAAAATTGAGAGGTAATTACTGAGACTTTGAGCTCAGATTGTTTATCATATTGCTTTGTTTGAATGAGAAAGCAAGTTACTTTTAGACTTTGTGCTGTTATAGCTTGTGTCATTTTAGGAGATTGTTCTTATGTCTATTTCCTGAATGCATTCTTATCCATTTTATTGAAATAAGCAAAACTAGTGGAAATAATCAAGAAGGTGTCCTGAAGCCAACTTTGGAAGACTTTGTGTTGTCTACAATTGCCTTTAGTGTGTTTTTATATTTTGTATTTTTTGTGTAAAGGACCTTGGGATGACTTTGTGCCCCCATTATTCTTATTATTTCACTCTTAGGCAGTCGAGGTGGAGACTTTATGCTACATCTCAGTTTGCTGGTTACTACGCCCTTTGTTACTAGTCACTTGTCACTGCCTGAAAGAATTCTTGCTATTTATTAAAAGATCACTTTTGAAAGAAGAGAAGTGCCTTCAGTGTTTTCATCAAGATTTTCTCCTTTTTCTGTAAATGTCATCTCTAAAAAAAGAGAGATGGATGGTGTTATCCTACCCCTGAGTGTTATTTCTACTTATATATATAGTATATAGCTCCTCATATTTAATAAGGAACCTCTGTTTGATGAGAAGAGAGATTTGTTCTCTTTTAATGTGGTAAACCTGCACATCTAGCTGACCAATCTCCCTTGCTATGGTTGATATGACCTATTTTGCTCATCAGTTAGCTGATTGACAAAATATTCACCCAACATATTTCATGTTCAAAGTAGTTGAAATAGTAGTGGTTCTAATCATCAATGAATTCTTATCCCATTTTTCATTCTCCCACACAAGTCCCTTTTCTCTCTTATCCTCTTCTTCTATATATATGAGTTTCTAAACCATTGTAAAGGCCACCCAGTTTTTTAGAATTTTTTCATCTTGCTAGGAGACGGTTGCTCATTGAGATGTTTGCCAAAGCGTGCTCTTTTGACCAAGGTAAACCCTATCAAGATATTGTAAGAACTACCTCTTTAATGTAATGAGATGAATTCTTTGCTTATTTCTTATCTTTAATTAGTGCTTTACTATGCTTGTGCTTCATGGATTCATGAATGAGTTATTCCTAGTCCATTAGCCTTCTACTTGCCTCTTTGAAGTAATTTCAAGTTTTTTTTAGGCCTAGATTAGTGTTTTGCCTAAACCTCTTCCAATGTGTGTTTACTTGATCTTGAGATAGTGCAAGTCCAAATTGTCTCATGACTGATCTAGTGTGGGTTCAAGCATAGATGAGTGGTCATTTAATTTTGGTGCATCACCTGGTTATCCCTCTTAGGAGCCCTTATCTCCCTTCTAACCCTTTTCCCCATGAAGTTTCATTTCAACATTATTTTTAGGTAATCCACTAAGAGGAACTAACCTCTTTAAAAATCCTAGAGGCTCAACCTCATCATAGGACACCCACATCCTGAGGTTGTTCCCATGCTTATAAATGGAAGTGGGAGAGCCTAAAAAAATATCCCATAGGGGTGAAATTCTAAGCTATAAAAATTATGTTAAATAAGGATGTGAAGATTGAATAGATATCTGAGGATAAGAAATATTCATAAGACATAAATGAATCCATAGTACATGCACATGTATTGATTAGCCTAGATTTTAGTAAGAATTTCTACCTCTATTCTTTTGCTTCTAATCACACAATCATTGTTATTTTAATGTAGAAAGTAGATGACAAGGAACACCCAATCAACTTCATGAGTAAAAAATTGAAGGATTCTAAATTGAAATATTCACTCCTGGATAAATACATGTATACTTTTGTAAAGACCATAAAAAATTTTAGACACTACATCCTCCAAAATAAGACTTATGCCATTTTACCTGACCCTACTATTAAGCTTATGCTCATCCAAAATGAGTTAGGGAAAAGATGGGATAAGTGTATGACCAAGCTCTAGGAATATGGCATATAAATTAAGTTAGCTAAGATGGTACAGGGCCAAGTTTTAATTCAGTTGATTATTAAGACTGATCCTTAGATTGATGTTTTGAAGGTAGAAGTAGACTAGGTCTCAAATAAAGGTTGGTACAAGGACATTATATATTACCTATTGAGCAGTACTTACCCCCTAGAGTTGAAAAGGGAATAGAGGAGAATGCTCAGGCTCAAAAGTTCACACTTCATGATAAAAAGAGGGGTGCTCTATAGAAATAACTATGAAGGGATTTATTTGAGATGTGTCTCCAAAAAGGAAGTATCATACATACTCAATAACTTTCATGAGAAAATGGGAAGTGGGTATACTTCAGGTAGAACCACTACCCACAAAATACTTAGAGTAGGCTATTACTAGCCTAAAACATTCAAGGATGTGCATGTTCACTTTCAAGTGTGTCATCAATGTCAAGTGTTTAACAATAGATAAGTAAGGGTAGACATGCATTTTTATCATGTGATTGAAACAAGGCATTTTCCCAATGGGGATTAGACTTTTTTGGATTCATCAATCCTAACGCTTTGATGGGTCACAAATTTATGCTAAAAGCCACTGACTATTATACCAGGTGGATTGAAATAATTAAAAATAAGAACTGTAGGGAAATTGATGTTATCAAATTCCTAGAGGAAAATATTACAACCAGATTTAGGACTCCCTTATCTCTGGTATGTGAGAATGGCCCAACTTCCAATCTACATAATTTATAGAGTGGGCATGTGACAACAAGATTGTTGTCAAATTTTCCTTAAACTATTATCTATAAGGAAATGGTGTTGGAGAATCAAAAAACAAGACCCTGATGAATGCAATAAAAAAATTAGTAGATAAAAATCCAAAGGAATGGAAATCACTATTGAAATATGCCATATGAGAAGATCAAACAAGATATAAGCAGGCTCTAAAGTCATAGCCATTATTACTAGTGTATAGGTGGTAACCAATATTTCCTATAACATTGTAACTTCCTAATTATGAGTTTATGGATGAATATATGGATGATGATGAAAGAATCCAATAAAGAATATTGAATATAATATAGATGGAAGATGTCAGAGATGAAGCCCTCAAGAATTTTAGAAAACACTAGGACATAGTCAAAAGGTAGTTTGACAAAAGAGATAAAATCAAAACTTTCTAAATTTTAGACTTGGTCCTACTATGGGACAAAGCCCATGAGAAAAAAGGCCAACATGATAAATTCATGCTCCTTTGGATTGGGCCATATCAAATTTAGAGATATTAGATCATAATGTGTTTAGATTAAAAGACTTACAAGGAAATGACTTGACTCTACCAGTGAATGGATAATACTTGAAGCACTACTTCTCAACTACCATTGCACCCCCACCAAAGGACTGTGAGTTGGTCTAGTTTAGCAATAGGTAAGGGTAGATTAGTTTCCTTTCTAATTTGCTTTCTCATTGTGTTTTCTTTTAGTTATTTTCTTTCCTTAGATTAATCATTGTGTGGTGCGTTGTAGTTTAGCAATAAACCCTCTAGGCACAATCTTGAGTTTATCTTGCATTTGCTCCAAGTTTTGAAATCATAATGAAAATCGAGAGTTGAAGTGTTAAAACTTGTGTACATTACAATAACTAGTTGTCCAAAGTGAGAGACTAAATTATGTGTTGGCTTAGAAAATTAGAAGAATCTAATTTTGAAGTTTCTATTTCATGGAGTCTATGCTTTTATTTTGATTGTAATCCAATTGTAAAAACATGCATTTGGATGAATGAAGGTCTTAAAATTCCATGCATACTAGCACTTAATCCCACATCAGAAGATTGCCTAAGTAGAAATTAGTGACTAAAAGTGAGTGTTTCTTGAGTAAAGTTTTGAAATCCCTTAAAACCTAGACAATGAACTGGTCCCAACCTCCAAGGGTTTGTAAAAAATAAAAAATAAAAGTACATGTGTATCAAGTTGAAATAGACTTGACACTATAAGTTGCATTCCTTTGAAGGTGATTCACGTAAACTCCACTAGGGATATGGATGTATGGATGACAATGGAGAAAGACCTAGAGTGGATCCAAAGGTATCTCTATTGGGGTTATGGATGCCTGACTGGCAGTATATATATAAAGTGCTTGCTTAGAACCTATGTTCAAGACCATGAACCTTGAAGCCACTAATTTTGAAACCTAAAGGCATGTTGGTCAATCAATACATAATACACACATAGTATCAATAGTTTTTATATTTTTAGGCTTTAATCAATCATGTGGAAAGTATTTAGTTTTGGAGAATCAATTTTATTATTTTTTTCATCCACTAAGGAGTGACTACTTGAGGATTATATTCTAAACTAGGAAATCTAAATTCTAACATTTCACTATGTTTCCCATAGAGGTCACCATTTGTTGAGATCAACATGCCCCATTTTCCAAAAATGGGTACCCCATGAAAAATTTGTATCATTCACCCCAAAATTTACCTCACCTTTTGTACCACATGACTAACCCCGCCTTGGTATGACTTGAAAGATTTAGAAATTCAAGTTAATTCATGAAAAAATATTAATGAGGCATTTTTTGAATATTTCATTGATGTTTAATTCACTGAGATTTCTAATGATCTAACTTATTTAAAGGTACTCTTACAAAGGGTTACGTTCAAAAATACAAGGTATGATCCTTGAAAATTGATCAAGATTACTTAATCAAGGATTTTTAAATCATAGTCTAGCTTTAACTATGACAAAATTCATGTTTGAGACTACGACATACATTAATCTTAAGTTTTAGGCTAAAGTCCAAGTCAAATCTCATGCTCAAGGGTTACAAATTTATATTTGTCCCTTTTCTTTTTATCTTGTGATTCGCTAACTTTTGCACCTTTTCATTTGGCAGGACCTGATTCCTGCTCAGCCTCAATTGACATGTGGTAGTGTCACATGCATTGGTCACCTAACCACATAAAATTATAGAATTTTTTGCATATCTTTTAGCCTTTGAAAAATTGAGTGACCCCATAATATAATGGGAGTTTGCCACTATCACTTAGTCATGGTGTTTTAAGCTTACAAAAAAGTTATAAAGTTCATGACCCTACAACTCAATCAGAACATGTCACATGACACCTAATTATAGCTTTCCAAGGCTTTGGTCATTTTCTAAAGTCTCATGACAATGTGATCCTATTACATCATGCCACTTGGCACTTGGTTACTCCACCCATAGTTAAGATGTAGTATTCCAATTTCATAATACTATGATTGTATGAGAAGATGACACTTGGTAGTTGGTCACTTAATTTTGGGTAGCTAGATGTGATGTGGAATCCATGTGGTTGTTGGGAGAAATGGGTTGAAGAGACATGGACCCATATCTCATGGTAATAAGACTATCAAAATAAGCCATGAAACTTAGCAACTACATGATTAAATCAAATTGTGACACTTGGAAAAGTGTTATAACATTTAGACCCATCAAGAGTTTCATATAAAAAGACACATGATAACATAAGCCAATAGGAACTTACCACTTGGTAAACCAGTAAATTTTTTGAGGCCACATCATCCAAAGGATTAAACAGGTCAATTCATGTGATAATTAAAGAGAAGCAATTAAATCGAAAGGAGATACTTGGAAAAGCACTGTACAATCCACCCAAATGGTTTGATATTCAAAATAAAAGGATAAAGTGCCCCAAAAGGTGTCAAGTCTTGAGCACATGTCAAAAGGTAGCACCTAGGTGGAATACACCTATTCACAAAGTATCGATTATAGGCATGAATTAAATGATGATGGGGCTCATTTTAGTGGATATATAGCCAAGTCACTTCACTAAAAAATTCAAGCCTATGACATGAAGACACATGGACAAAGCACAAATGGTGATTAGTTGATTTTCTCAAAGCAAATTTTTGAAGTCATTAGATCAAAACCAAAGAGTCACCCTAGATTGAAATCAAGGAAAATATAAACACTTGCCATTTATGACCTGTATTGCTCAGTTTAAATTCTAAAATTGGAATTTAATTCTTACCATCTCAGAGTGATAGGTTCACCTTCAATTGCTATTTGTTATTGTTTAAAGCATCCTCTAAATTTTTTAAAGACTTATGTGCATTCCTTTACCATTAAAGTAGGTCACAAGTTCATCAATCAAAAAATTTGAAACCATGGCCGAAGCAGAAGTATCCAAAGTCAATAATCAAGAAAAAGTCCCATTTCTCTACTCTTATGGGACAAATGTCATCTTTCAGGATACCAATTTCAACTCTATTGCATTGGCTACCAAAGATAAGCATTACAATGACTTGTTCTAACATGTAGAAAATAGTGTAGATCGAGACAATCATAATGAATAAGACTTAAGCAAGGCAGAGGATAAATTAGATATTTTCATGTTTAAATTTGTAGGTTTACACAAAGCAACATCTAACCCAGAAGTACTCCCTTGTGTATACTTAGTCTACCATATGTTCCTTCAGTCTAGATACATTGACAATATGATTAAATCTTTAAATTTAGGCCATAATATTGCCTTCATAGCTGGGTTAGCCTTTCAATCTTGCTACAATTTTTCCAAGCCAAAGATTAAGTACAATCAAGAGACTATAACTCAATGGCTTCAAACCCATGATATTAGGGATGTTTTAAGGGACTGGGTTGAGATCAAAGGGAAGTTTGTGTGCAAAACTAAAATTAGCCAAATTACCATCACATAATTTATAAGGGGAGTAATAATGGAAATGACCATGATGAATCAATTACATGGGGCTAAAGATACAAGTCATGTGGATGAGAAACAGATCCCACTTTTATCCTTAAAAATTGATGATGGAAATACTCCCCCTTTGGGAGAAATTATATCTTGTAACTTGGTTTCACAAATCATAAAAGTTATGGCCAACTAGGGGGGTCATTTTTACATGATGTCTTACTTGGTGGATGCCACCTGCACCACCCAAAAATTTCCTCAATTCAACAATTGGGACCCCAAGCCAAAATGGATTATTCCTCATATCTTATCAAAGGTATGAGTGTACAAGTATGATAAATAAATGAGGGCCATATCTAAAATTTTATATACCATAGTATAAATGGAAATCCATGAAAGGCCCATGCCTAGATTGTTAAAAAAATTAGAGAAACCTTGAGTACCATGGGAGCCTATTGGTATTATCCAGATTGCACAATTGTGAGTAGTTAGCATCAAGACATCTCCTCTTAGGTTTCCCATCATAGTACAAGATAATCTAGATGAGTAATGAATTTCATATTAGCTATACATAAGGGTGGATGGTAATGTAAAAATAAGAGGGAAGGATTGTTTCATCTTCAACTATATAACATTGGCTAGTTTCAAATAGAGAACTAGAATTCTGTCATTACAACTTCCAAATAAAAACCTACTTTTTACTTGTGAAGGGATGACAATAGGTAGTAGGACTTAGAACACATAGATTTCAAACATTACATCAAACACAGGTTAGCCTTAAACATTACCTACCACTATGAACCTGAGGATGAGGAAAAGTTCTATATCAATGCCATAAATGATCAAGAGGTGAAGCAAATATTGAAAGACACTAATGTTCCACTTATTAAGGGAAGATTGAAAGATGCTGGTTATTATAGATTTTTAAATCCTAAAATTTATCATGTAGGTGCATCCATATCCACAATTTAAGATGTTGATGTTGAAGAAGAGAGACCAACTGACCCTCACTAAGTTAGAGAATCTTGAAATCATTATCTCCCACTTTGGGGAAGGGAAGAGCTGAGCCTAAAAAACATACTGAGTAGGTCTCTATTTTAGAAACATCTAACATCCCGTCCTAGGTTTAAAATGTTACCTCAATACCGACATAAACTTTAATGGTGCCTCATTCATCTTCAGTGAGGTAGTAATACCACCCATTATGACACCAACAACTTTTGCACTAGAGCTACTTCCCCTACTTTATGTCAAGGAAGAACTAGGTATGACTAGTCAAGAGTGTGTTAATTTACCTCTCTTATTTCTAAGTAGCTACCCCTAGGGTAGACATTGTGGGCCACCATCACCATATAACTTAAAATTAATTCCCTAAAGGCCCTTCATCAATCTTGTAATTAGGCCTATGACTGTACCCTTGCCCACTATCAACCCTTTTGTTGTGTCATATACTTCAAAGGTCTCTGTAATGGCCAATATATCCCCAATTCTACTCAGTCCCATGCTTAAGCCCATTCCTTAATTACCCAAGAGGAGGACTACTATTTCCATACCATAGGTTTCTTTATTCCCAGAAAGTGCTCTATCTAGCACTAGTTCTTTGTAGTTTTCATAGGTAACAATTCCCATCCCACCACCTATTGCTTCCTTTGTCCTATTTACTTCCACAGTTACCTCTCAAACATATGCATTCCAAGGACTGACACTAGCTCTCCAATTTCCACCATCCACTCAGCCTTAAGTCTTGGATTAAAGAGATGTAGTTAGCCATGATAGAGAGGCAAGATTTGGTTATAGTAGACCCTTCATAGGTCTCATTAAAATTTAAAAAGGAATTTTGATAAATGAAAAAGATAACTAAAAGGAAAGTGACTCATCCAGATTAGAAAATTATGTATGAGTCTAAAAAGACCTTGTTTACACTAACCAAGAAGAAGAAAGCTAAGCCTGACCACTAACAACAATATGCAAAGGACCCCCTCTTAGCTTTAAAGGCATATGGTGATGTGGTCACCAAATTAGTTAAAGGGATGCAATAAAGGACAACTAAGTTAGAATAATAGAATAAAGCCATATTACTAGAAGAGACTATCACCAAAGTGGAGTGGGCAATTGAGGTTATGTTTGATACTCTAAATAATTTAGCTCAGTATAAAGTAAAAGGGGATTAGGTATATAAGAAAAAAATTAAGGCAAAAATTACCTATGGGATTTATGATAGCAAAGTAATCAACTTGGGTACTTTGATTAGGATGAAGAAATTTGAATAATTGAAACTGGTACCCTTGGAGGATTTGAGCATTACTTAATCATGCATCATTGGAAAGATAAAAACCTTAAATAAATGGATTGATGATATGATATTCTTGGGATAGTCTCTTATTTAGCTAGGTGAAAAAGTTATAAATCTACTCAAGGAAGATAAAATCACACACCTTGCAAATAAATATGGTACCATCATCAACAAGGATGATTTTAGGGCACAACTTTAGAATTTCATTATCAATTTTAGAAACCAAGCTCTGGCTTGAGGAGTAACCTTTGGGAAAGAGATGGTGGACTTGGTAGAATCAACTAATCAAAGAATAGATAAGGTAGTGGAAATCACTAAATCCATAAGACCTCTCTTCACCAAACATGATGTAATGTAATATTTTATCATCAAACTACTAAAGGAAACCATCATAGACCTGAAACTGATTGATAGTGATTATAAGAAATGCTCTGAGGCATGGACGGGATAAATAGATGCTAAGAGTAGGTGAATAATAAACCACAAATGGTCACCATAGGAGCTTCTTCCTCTTCAATCCCTCTAGGAATTTATTCTTCTTTAGCTACACTAGGAATTAGTCCCTCTTTAGCCACTCTGGTTTCACTTTCCTCTTCTAATACATTGAGAGCTCCATCATCATCAACATCAATAGGATCCTAGCCTAGCACCCCAAGATCAATATATCCATTTATCAAAAAAATTATTTGATGAATTTAATGTTCTAGTTCCAATCTATATATTGTAAAAGATTCCCTCTTTGGATAGGGAATATTCTTTTATTTTTTAGAACTGGAGGAAATTCTATCTAATGACAACTTCATGTATTTGGTTCTTTTATAACCAATGTAACCATGTTAGGCATGGAAAGAGGCCTATATATTGGGGTTCCCCCCCCAATTTGTATTTTAGAACAAACTTTTATGGAATTAATGAAAATAAAAAGAGGAATTCTAGAAATTTGTTCATTGTTTCATTACTTTCCATAGTTTCTTGTATCTGAAGATTTGTAAATGATAGATGGTTTCATTTTTCTAATGGTTAAAACTAATAATAGTCCTTTCTATTGTCTTGTTAGTTTATGCTTTCTGTTATTCAAAAAAAATTTGTCTATGTATGCTCTATTTCCATTCTACTCTGTGAACAAATGTGCTTAAGTCAATTTATTATGGGTATATTTTTTTAAGGCATACTTCTCAGATGTGTATTTTATTTACCCTAGAATCACCACTGCATTTATGGTATTTTTAGTTTAACACTAAAATTTCATAAATATTAGTTTTATTTTCACTGTCATCAGAATGAACCAAAATAAATTTGTTAGGCTTTGTTATTGCAAGGCAAATCCTCTTTTCTACTCAACCCTTCTTTCCCTTTTTGATTTCTTTGACATGAATCACCTTATTTTATTTCTCACTATAAATATTCATCTGCTTGTTTGATTTTGGGCAATAAGTTGGCAAAATATAAAGTAATTTTTACCATAAAAACAAAAGGAAATATCAAATAGATTGTGTCACGATAAAGATAATATTGTCCTACAGTAGGATCTACTTTTAGGATAAATATGGTATGTTTATAATTTGGCCTGGCAAGGCCAAATTCCAATCCCTATAATTCAATTTTTTTAGAAACTGTCAATAGCCTCTATAAGCTAATCAAACCAATATTTTTAGTCTAAAAAGTTATTTTTTGGTCTTTAAAATGTCAAATTGATCTTAAAATGTCATTAAATTATTCCAAATACTTTTATTTATATTTAAAAATATAACTTTAGCCTTATCCTAAAATTTCATGGCTTAAAAAGGTAATTTAATGCATTTTTAAGTTAAAAAGACTTATTTTGGACCCTCACATGCCAAAATTAACCTCAAAAGCATGTAAAAGTTTAATTTTAATGTCTAATCATGAAATATATTCATGTAAATACATTTCATACATTATTTTTGATGTGAAATCTTTAATTTTTTTAAAAAAATCAAAAAATAAGCTATTTTCTTCACTTTCGAGAAGAGAAGTACAAATCAATTGGATTTTTTACATAAAAGGTAGGGAAAATAAATAAAAGGTCATGAAAAATATTCATCATAAGTTTCATGGAATTTTTTTTCAGCAAATGGTCAAAATCATTTCATATAGGTACTCCTCCTAGTTTGCACATAGTGACCTGCTTGCAGGTTTGATGATGGTATGGTCAGATGGAGAAGGATATAGATCTAAATTTTTAAGTGTAAAAACTAGAATCAAAGGTATTTATCATAGATTAGGTTTTTTTTTAATTGTATTTTTTATGCTCATTTACCATTAGGTTTAAGATAGGCTAATTTCTATAGCATTACAACCAGAAAGGCAACAGGTTTTTCTCAATTTCTCCTCACCTAGAAAGGGTTTCATGAAATTTCAAGTTGTTATAGAATAAAGGGGACTTAAAATATATCTCTATTTCATAATTTAGATATTATTTATACATTTAATGGTCTAACAGAGCAATAAAAAATAACCTATCAAATCTATAAATTGGCATGCTTTCAAGAAAAGTGTAGGGTTGGAGAGAGAAAAAAGATTTTTTCAAAATTCCATTTTTGGATATTTTTCATCATTTACTAATTTTTTTCATGTTTTAAATCAAATTTATCAAATACATTTTCTAAAAATATCCATTATTTGGCAAATCTTGGTCCTTCCAAGCTTCCAAAAGGGCCTAGTTTTAACATGATTTAGGAAAATTTTGCATTTTTAAAGATTTTTTTTAAGGAAAACCAGGTTTAAATAGACCATTGAAATAATTTAAAATTTATTTTATATATAAAACATCCATAACCCATGAAATCAACTCCAATAATATGCAAAAATACATTCAAGTATGCACAAATTCCATGCAAAAGGGGCTTTTTTAAGGAAATTTGAGGTTTATGGACTCTATAGATGGATTTTTGACTCCACATTTGGTGTGTATCATCATAATGAGTTGAGTAATAATTAATAAAAATTTAAATTCCATTGGTAAAGTGGAGGTGCTTTCTATTTTTACACACACCTAAGCCTTTCAAAACACAATCAAGAAGAAAGCAAGCTTGAGCAAAATGAGGCCTCCAAGAGCAAGATTTAAGATTTTGGTTGTTTATAACCATTGTGTGAATTTTGAAGATATATAATTGTGTTTTAAAATATGTAAAAATGAATATATAACATTCTCTTTCTATTTTGAAGATTCTAGAAACTTCTAAGTGATAGAAGTTGGCTTAATAGGCCATCTTATCAATCAAATAAATGAAGTTTGGAGTTGAAATATTTATCTTAGAGTTAAAATGGAGTTTGCCACATGTCATATATATTTTTTATATGTAATTATAATTATTAACTCAATCCATAAGTGACACTTCATGTAAGTTGAGTTCAAGTGAAAGTTGACTAGTCTTTGAGTCCACATCTATTCAGTTGACTAGTTTGACTAGTTTCATGCATCTCTCATGCTTTTCATGAAAGATAATGACATTAAAAAACTTAAATTTACTTTCAATATGGATTTATATTCCAATTTATGGAATTATTTTGATGCAGAGAAGGTTGACAAGTCAACATGGGCCCACCACCTCCAATTCTATGCCAAAAGTATAGGCCATGTAAATTTTTGAAGACTTGAAGAATTGAAGACTTTGTTCCATATTATAAAATGAATTAATTATTAAGGAATGGCATGGATTTTCATGCATGATGAATTGAGTTGACATCAATATGGGCCCACCACTTTTCCAACTCCAAAAAGAAGGTTTCTTGCAAGATAAAGAAAGAAAGAGATATTTAAAGAATATTGTAATTAATTTGAACTCAAAAATTGAATAGAGTTCACATCTAGTTAATCTCCTCTTATTTTTTCAAATCCAATCTTGGATATTGATTCTATTTCTATATATGTAGGATTTTTAGCCATTTTTTGGGAATCCCTTTTTTGGAAAGATGACTCTGCCATAAATTGACTTTTGTAACCTTTTCAGAGAAATAAAAGATTGTTTCGGATTTACATTACTTTGATGTAGTGTGTTTATATCAATTTGATTTGCATATATGGTAGAAATATCTCCCTTGTCAAGTCTTGATATCACCTAACTATTAGTATGATATTATGCAGGTCATGTTTAGTGTTTAATGTCATTTATTTAAGCTGACAGTGGATAAACATTGGTTGGTTAGTGCCTTGAATCAGTCTCATTTCACCATTTCCCTCAAGCTTATATTAATTGATGAAACCTCTTCATGAAATACCGATGCATAAGATTCAATTGGAGTTATAGATTCAATCTTTTTTTGTCTAATCAATTTTTTATAATCTCAATTTGAGTGGATGAACTAGAAATATAGGTGTATCACTAATAGTAGAGTAAGATTTACCTTTCAATTTCCTTCGCTTCATTTTCATCCTAATAGTCAGTAGTTTAGTAAGCAGTGTAGAGTGATACATTAGAGGAGATAGCCTCACCAAAATCTAGAGGTCTAATCTAAGTTTAGGTGTCCCACATTTTAGATCATTCCAATGTTAGTCTCGGTGTGAAGGTTTCATAGCTAAATCTACCAAACTTTCAAATAGGGTATTATATGGATTGCTAACAATTTTGGCACACTCAGTGGGACATGAGTTCAATAACTAAAGTATAGTTTGTATCACATTAATCTTAAAATCTATTTTTTAGTACTCGTATTGTCCTAATATCAAGGCAAAAGGTACATTTTTATTCATAAATTTAGTTATTTTCATGTATCTTCTTATAGGCTATGGTAGCCTATATAGCATATTATGGTCATTCTTCTCAGTATCAACAGCCCTATCTACCATCACAGTATGATAATTATGATCCATATGCATTTCATCCTCATCCAAATGAGCCATATACATTCCAAGATCAACCACCCTTCCAAAACTCTAAAATTTTATGAGGAGTTGGAGGAAGAGGGTAAGCTAAATGATTGTTGAGGAGATATTAGCCTACAAACAAGAGTTATTAGATAAGCAATATTAGTCTCAAAGATCAATACATATTTCTACCCCATATCAATATCCATGTATTACAAATCCATCTCAAAAATAAAATATCCTAATCATGCCTCAAGCTACAATACTTTCAATTTCAGAGTCTCCTAAACCCAATTTTTCAACCTAGAATAAAATACAACCAAACATAAGCCCAAATGATAAAATAAACCCCAAAGTCATTGCTGACATTCAGCCCTCACCCTTCCCTCCTCAAAGTCCCAAATCTTTTCCTTCATACAAATCCATTCAAGGAAATATGTAAAAATAGGAGGTGATAGTTGTTCAGGTTTAGCAGTCTCAAGAGCTAAATCAAACATCTATGGCACAACCATTATATCTATCTCATCTCTTGGAGTATTTTTAGGGGTATACCATGCCACTCTTGGAGCAAGAACCTCTCCTTTGTGAGGATAATGAATAAGATGTATCCAAAGAGATAGAAAATGAAGGTGACTTGAGTGATCAAGAGGAATAAATCATAATTGGAACACCATTGGGCAGGGACAAGAATATTTCAATTTTTTATGGTGAACAAGAAGATGACTTCTAGGAGGATTATCAAGAGCTTGTAGTAGCTAATATAGATGAAGTAAAAAAATATATTTATTTAGAAGTAAATCATGAAGATAACTCACATAGAGCCATTGCTGAGATGGAGAATTTTCTTGAAGACGATGATCTTTGGCAATAACTATACCATGATTTCTTGAATGAAATTGAAGAGCTTAAGATGGAAGATTTTGATGATGAGATAGATAAACATTCATTTAAGGATTCCACCAATGTTTTGAGCTTCAAGAAATCAACTCTATTGTAGAGATCCCTTTCATTATTTTTCTACTTTTTTGTAGTTTAATTGTCTTTGCTTTTTAGATTAGTTGTGTTTCCCTTCAGTCTTGTTGTATCAGTTAGAAAAGGTATTACAAAGCCCAAAAGAGTATATTTGCCATTGTCATATGAAAAATAGTGATTTCTTTTGACCAACAGGCTATTCAACCCCTGTGAGTCACCAAAAATGTTGGTAAATTGGCTTGTCAAGGCCAAATTCCAACCCCTATAATTCAAAATTTTATGAAACCATCAATAGCCTCTACAAGCTAATCAAACTAATATTTTGAGTCCAAAAAGTCATTTTTTGGTCTTTAAAATGTCAAATTACTCTTAAAAGGTCATTAAATTATTTAAAATACTTTTAGTTATATTCAAAAATATAATTTTAGCCTTATCCTAAAATTTCATGGCTTAAAAAAGCAATTTAATGCATTTTTAAGCTAAAAAGACTTTTTTGGACCCTCACATGTCAAAATTAACCTCCAAATCATGTAAAATTTTAGTTTTAATGTATAATAATGCAATATATTTGTGTAAATACATATCATGCATTATCTTGGAGGTGGAATCGTGATTTTTTTTTTAAAAGCCAAAAATAAGATATTTTCTTCACTTTCAAGAAGAGAAGTATAGACCAGTATGGAGTTTTTACATCAAGGGTAGGAAAAATAAATAAAATTTTATAAAAAATATTCATCATAATTTTCATGGCATTTGGATGCAGCAAATGGCCAGAACCGTTTCATACAAGCACTCCTAGTTTGCAAATAGTGACCTGCTTACAGGTTTGATGATGGTACTGTCAGATGGAGAAGGGTAAAGATATTAATTTTTAGGTGTAAAAAATATAATAAAAGGTATTTATCATGGATTAGGTTTTTTTTTAATTGTATTGTTCATGCTCATGTACCATCAGTTTCAAGATAGGCTAATTTATGTAGTATTACAACCAAAAAGGCAATGGGTCTTTCTCAATTTCTCCTCACCTGAGAAGGGTTTTATGAAATTTCAAGTTGTTATAAAATATTGGAGACTTAATATATATCTCCATGTCATATTTAAAATATTATTCATTCATTTAATGGTCTATCAGAGCAATAAAAAATAGCCTGTCATATCTACTAATTGACATGCTTTCAAGAAAAGTGTAGGGTTGGAGAGAGAAAAATGATTTTTTAAAGATTCCATTTTTAGATATTTTTCATCATTTAATAAAAATTTTAATATTTTGAATCAGATTTATCAAATAAATTTTCCAAAAATATTCATTATTTGGCAAATCTTGGTCCTTCCAAGCTTCCAAAAGGGCCTAATTTTAGCATAGTTTAAGAAAATTTTGCATTTTTAAAGGTTTTTTTAAGGAAAACTAGATTAAAATGGACCATTTAAATAATTTAAGATTAATTTTATCTATAAAACATCCATAACCCATGATATCAACTCCAAAAATATGCAAAAATACATTCAAGTATGCACAGATTCCATGAAAAAAGGCATTTTTTGAGGAAATTTGAGGTTTATTACATCTAAAGATGAATTTTTGACTCCAAATTTGGTGTGTATCATCATCATGAGTTGAGTAATAATAAATAAAAATTTTAATTCCATTGGTAAAGTGGATGTGCTTGCTTATTTTTACACACACCTAAGCCTCTCAAAACACAATCAAGAAGAAAATAAGCTTGAGCAAGATGAGGCCTCCAAGAGCAAGATTCAAGATTTTGGCTATTTCTAAAAATTGTGTGAGTTTTGAAGGTATATAATGGTGTTTCAAAATATGTAAAAATGAATAAATAACCATCTCTTTCTATTTTGAAGAGTCTAGGAAGCTTCTAAGTGACAGAAGTTGGCTTAATAGGCCATCTTATCAATCAAATAAATGAAGTTTGGAGTTGAAATATTTATTTTAGAGTTAAAATTGAGTTTAACAAATTAAATATCTATTTTTATGTGTAAATATCAATATTAACTCAATCCATAAGTGACACTTCATGCAAGTTGAGTTCAAGTGGAAGTTGACTAGTCTTTGAGTCCACATCTCTTCAGTTGACTAATTTGACTAGTTTCATGCATCTCCCATGATTTTCATGCAATATAAGGACATTAAAGAACTTAAAATAAATTTAAATATTGAGTTATATTCTAATTTATGACATGATTTTCATGCATGGGAGGTTGACAATTCAACATGGGCCCACCACCTCCAATTCTATGCCAAAAGTAAAGGCCATGAAATTTTTTGAAGACTTGAAGAATTGAAGACTTTGTTTAATATTATAAAATGAATTTATTATTGAGGAATGGCATGGATTTTTATGCATGATGACTTGAGTTGACATCAAGATGGGCCCACCACTTTTCCAACTCCAAAAAGAAGGTTTCTTGCAAGATAAAAAAGGAGATATTTAAAGAATATTGTAATTAATTTGAACTCAAAAATTGACTAGAATTCACATCTAGTTAATCGCCTCTTATTTTTTCAAATCCAATCTTGGATATTGATTTTGTTTTCTATATATGTAGGATTTTTAGCCATTTTTTTGGGATCCCTTTTTTGGCAAGACTAGACTCTGCCAAAATTTGAGTTTTGTAACCTTTTCAAAGAAATAAAAGATTGTTTCAGATTTCCATTACTCTAGTATAGTGTGTTAATATAATTTTAATTTGCATATGTGGTAGAAATGTCTCCCTTGTCATGTCTTAATGTCACCTAGCTATTGGTATGATATTATGCAAGTCATGTTTAGTGTTTAATGTCATTTGTTTAAGCTGACAATGGATAAACATTTTTTGGTTAGTGCCTTAAATCAGGCCTATTTCACCATTTCCCTCAAGCTTATATTAAATAATAAAACCTCTTCATGAAATACTGACGAATAATATTTAATTAGAGTTATATATATTCAATCTTTTCTTGTCTAATCAATGTTTTAGAACCTCAATTTGAGTGGATGAACCAGCAATACAGGTGTATCACCAACAATCAAGTAGGATTTCCTTTTTAGTTTCATTCTCTCCCTTTTCATCCTAACAGTCATTACTTTAGTAATTAGTGTAGAGTGATACATCATAGGAGCTAGCCTCACCAAAATCTAGAGGTTTTATCTAAGTTTAGGTGTCCCACATCTTAGATCATTCCAATGTTAGTCCAGGTGTAAAGGTTTTAAAGTTAAATCTACAATCCTTCAAGTAGGGTGTTATTTGGATTGCTAACATGGTAGTTATATGATCATTCCAAAAAAATTAAATTAAACCATAGTGTCTTCCATGACCTACACAATAAATTAAGATATATTATTCTAGTGTTTGTATTGCATCCTTGACACATATGTAGATTAACATGGACCAAATAAATAAAAGTGTCAATATGTTAGGAATTACACATCAGGAGAAAAGTTGGGCCCAAATTAAGGGTGAGATGAAGGAAAATACATGTTTCAAAGTGAACATTAGAACAAAGAGTGGAGCAGAAATAAGGTCACAAATAATGTCCAATACACAAAAAGAAAGAGTACGATGTAGACAAGAAGTACCAAATACTAATTACCCATATGTGCAATTACAAAAGATGGTCATTTTGAAGGAACGATAAGTGATAAAAAACTTAAAAAGAGAAGTATAAACTACACACCAAGGTAATTAGAATATATTTTTGAATTTATATCACCATTAAAAATAAAAAATATCATACCTTTGTTCATCACTTGGACTAAGCAAAGTATGGTGAATGTGCAATAATTTGTACTATAGATAAAAAGATAAATGCACTTTATAAGGGATACATCGTATGATCAAGAATTGATCGTTGATGCTGAGACTAATGATTGGGAAATGAATAATATCTCTATTGATATAGGTGAATAAATAAACATATTGACGAATTATGCATGGATTAAGTTGAGGAAACCATCTTTACAACCTTCAACCAATGTGTTGTTCATGGCAAACAAGACTAAGTCAAAACCAATTGGGGTTTTTTGCAGAGTAGAGTTGGAAATGATGGGAGTTGTCTTCAAATTAGGTTTAAAATTAATTGATTTAATTGATGAAGATAACTATGTAGAGTTACTTGGTAGGTCATGGTGTTATGATGACAAGGTGAATATGCATTTTAAGAAACAATACATGTTTTTTGAGAATGGGGAATGAACAGTGGTAATTCATTTTGATAATGAACATGGATCTAAATGCATAGAAGGTTAAGACTTAGAGTAAGGTGAGAAAAATAGATTTAATATCATTGTTACTTAAAATAAAAATTTGAATCTAAGGAAAAGTGATGCATTAAATTGGAAGAGTAAAGGGGTAACATCAAATAACAATAGCCATGCATGGGATATATGGGTTCAATAAATGTATGAAGGAATAATAAATAAATTTTGAAAATGGGAAACCAAATGTTTGACCATAAGAAGATGTGAATTGATAAGATGTAGCACATTACAAAAAATACAATGTTAAAATGAAAGATGAATAAGATATTGGTTCCATGAATTACCAAGAAACCAACATAAATAACTCAATTAATTAAGGGAAATTTTGGAAAGAATTCACATGATGAGAAGAGTGACTGGGAAAATACCAAATTCCATACGCCAAAGGTAGGCATATCGATGAGGAATGAACAAAAACTATGAGTAGGTGAACTACATAATAATGATGCACATATACAGGCAATTTCTAGGAATTAGTTTGAGAAAAATAAATATTAGGATGTATATCTATAATAACTACATGGATTACCTCCCAAAAGGGAATTTGACTTCACAATTTTTATCATTTTGAGATATGACACATAATCCAAGGCTACATACATAATGATGACAAAAAATTTAGTCAAATTGAAATCCCAACTTCATGAGATGTTATCCAAGGGATTAATTCAATCGACTGAGTGTTTCACCATGGGGAGCACCAGTGGTTTTTATGAATAAAATGATGAGACCCTTCAGCTTTGCATAGACTACAAGATGTTGAACAAAACAACCATAAATAATAGGTATCCTTTACCATGCATTGATGATATTTTAAATCAAATGTGAGGTGAAATGGTATTTTCCAAGATTCACCTTAGATCAGGATTTCATTAGTTGATATTTAGAGGGGAAATATTCTTAAAACTACTTTTAGAATGAGATATGGAACTATGAATTCACAGTTCTTTTCAGGCTAACAAATGGACCTACAAGATTTATGAATCTCACAAATAGTGTGTTTATATATTACCTAGATTAGTTTGTGCTAATATTCCTACATGATATTTTTATATACTCTAAGAGTGAGGAGGATCATATTGAGCACTTACGTCTAGTTATGCAACGCTTTTGGAAACATAAACTCTTTGTAAAACTATCAAAGTGTGCTTTCTTTTAGAAAAAGGTACAATGGTTGGGACATATCATTTCATTTAAATATATATACATGGATTATACAAAGATAAAATACATCATGGAATGTTCAACACCCAAAAATGTGCATGAGGTGCATAGTTTTATTCATTTAAACAAGTATTACTGGAAATTTATACCTAACTTTTATAAAATAGCTAACCCAATCACCTCCTTGAAACATAAAGAGATTTTTTTGTGGAGTGATAAATGTGAAGAATCCTTTTAGACCCTAAAACATATGATTACTTTTACTATAATATTGTGAGTTATATATCTTAATGGTCATTTTATTATGATAACAGATGCTTCAAGGGATGGCCTAGGAGAAGTATTAATGCATGAAGGCTCAATAGTAGCATATGAGTCTAGGAAATTGAATCCTTATGAGGCTAATTATGTTCCACATGATTTTTAATTGGATACATTAGTGTATTAATTATAGGTATGGAGACATTGTTTTTAGGTAAACCACTTGAGCTCAAGATAGATAATTTAAGACTCAATTGTATCTTCATGCAACCAAATATTATTGCTTGATAAATATTTTAGTTAGAGTTTTTTTTTTTCTTATTTTTATTTTGATATTAGCTACATAAATGGAAAATAAAACAAGTTTGCATATGTTATTATCCACAGAAGGTACATATCAACAATGGATACTATCAAAATTTCCTTCCTTGATCAAGTTTTGAGATTCTTTTCAGGGGATAAATTTTATGAGCAAGTCAATAAAGCTCTAGTAAGAAATCCTCAAGACCATAGGTATGAAGGGTTTCATTTTGAGAATGATGGCTTCTTGAGGTTCAATGAGAGAATGTATGTGCTAGATAGAGAGAAATTCAAAGTTATCATTCTTAATTAGTTATATAACACTCCTTATTATGGACATAATAGAGTGACCAAGCTTATGGAAGAAATAAAACCTTTGTATTTTATAAGGGAATCAATAAATATATAGTTGACTTTTTATCTAGTAAAGGCAAAACATGTACATCTTTTTGAGTTGTTGTACCCACATGACATTCCTAAATGGAAATGATAAGGCACTAGTACGTATTTTTTCCAAGGAGTACCCATGTCAAAAAGTAGACATGATATGAATTTGGTATTAGTTATTAAACTCAATAAATTGACACATTTTATTCTAGGGAATTTGATAGATGATGTTCTAGTGTTAGAGAAAAGGTTTGTGTAGTAAGTATACATGTTACATGGTTTTATAGAGAAAATAATATCTGATAGAGACCCATGCATGACTTATAGGTTTTGGAAAACTCTTAATGCATCCTTGTGAACTCAGTTAAATTTCATTATAACCTATTATCTTAAAACATATGAGAAATTGAAAGGGTAAATCAAGTTTTAGAGGATATTTTGAGATTGTATTGTATGGACCAACAACACAAATGAGAAGAATGCCTTCCATCATTTGAGTTTTCATATAATAACTCTTTTCATTCAACTTTAGATTTGGTACTATTTGAGGCTTTATATGGAATAAATGGTAGAACACCTATTAACTGGGATAAATTAGAAGATAGAGTGATTTTTTAACCTGATATGCTTGCTAAAATGGAAGAGTAGGTGAAGCTGATTAGACAAAGGTTAGATGAAGCCAATGATATAAATAAAGTTATGATAATATAAAAAGGGCAATAAGGAAATTATCAGTTGGAGACAAGGTATTTGTGCATGTTAAACCACAAAATAGCTCCATCAAATTTAGAAAATCAACCAAATTATCACCTAGATATGTAGGGCCTTTTAAGGTTATGAAAGTAATTCATCTTTTAGCATAAAAATTTGTTTTTCCACTAGATTTAACACAAATTCATAATATTTTTCATGTATCTTATTTTAATAAATATGTGATTGATCCTCCATATGTACTTGATTTGAATGCATTACAAGTTCTAGATCCAAGAGTGATAACTATAGAACTAATTAAAATACTGTAAACACACAAGATCAACTTGTATAATAGATGAAAGGTCCAATAAAATAAATATTATGAATATAGTACCACTTGGGAGGATTGGGAGGAGTTTCATAGGTTATTTCCTTATTTATTTGCTTAATATATTCTATTAAATTATTTACATTTTAAGACATTTATTTTGGCAGTAATGTCATTAGAACAATGACCTATTTAAGGGGAGGAGGATGTTACATCTTGTCCAATCCTTAAAAAAAAGAAAAAAAAAAATTGACTAAGAATTAGTTGATTATGGTTTATGTAGATTGGATAGACATACTTTATTGTATTAGTTTACTTGGACTATTGTATTTTCTATTCTAAATCTCTATTTTTTAGTATCTTTATTTATTAGAAAAAATATTAAATGGCAATTTACATTTATGTAATTTAACATGGTAGATATAATGGCATTATTATAATTTATTCTTAATTAATTTATAGTTAAATGACATAAGTGGATTAACTACTTTTTCTTTCCTGAGGTGGACGCAAGACTATCAGAGTGGGCCAAATCGAGGATCAAAAACTATATATATAGGAATGGATGAATCTATGTAATATGTAGAAGAGATTGTATGTTTTAGAAGTGAAATCAAACATGAGAAATAAAAATATTGTATTAAATAATAAAATATTTAATTATGATCATTCTCCAAAATAAATTTAAGAAAGGTACATTTATAGAAAAACAAAAGGCCACCAAAAAGGAGGTGGGTGTGCAACCCTATATTATAAAATAGGTTAATCCATATTTTACTAATGACTTATTATAACACCTAAGAAATTTTAAAAAAATGTGTAGGAAAAACCATATAATGGTATAAAAAACCTCGCTAATACCCCCTTAAGTGTAACTTAGGTGGGTATAAGAATTGGTTCCCGACAACAAGGCCTTATTAGGTACCCAAGTACATGGGAAATATCTCTAGAAGAATAAAGAGAAGCCCCCCATAAGTTGAGAGAGAAGGAAGTAACTAACCCCCATAGGGGATGGTGTTTGAGCTACCCAAACTTTAAGAAGAGCCCGCCAATGAATATATTTGCTCTGAGTGAAGGGTTTGGTGAATATATCAACAATTTGACATGTAGTTTGGCAATATTAGAGACCAATAAAATTTTCATTAATAAGATCCCATATGAAATACATGTGAATATATATATTCTTGGTCCATTTATGGAGGACCATATTCTTATAATTATGGATGGTACTTTGATTATCATAAAAAATGACTATTGGTCATCAAAACTAGATACCTAACTCAATGAGAATCCCTTGAAGACAAATAACCTCAGTGGAAACATTAAAAAATATTATATATTCTACTAATATAGAAGATAAATCAATAATATTTTTCTTCTTGCTTGACCAACTAATTGGTCTTAAACTAAGGGAGAAAATGTAACCTAAAGTAGACTTGTGATCCTTAATATCACCAGCCCAAGCTAAATATGTATACCCAATCAAGTCAACATCAGTGTTTGCTCCATAGTGAATACCAAAACTAAGTACCTTTAATTTAGTGGAGAATCTGCTTAATTGATTTCTAGTGTAACTCATGTGGTTCTTGCATAACTCTATAGACCATGCCCACTGCATATAAAATGTGAGGTATAGTGTGAGTAATATATATGAGAATGCTAACAAGTTATCGATACAAGGTAGAATCGACCAAAGGAAAAGTAAATTTAGCCTCAAGATTCACACCAAATAGAAATGGATTTGAATCTTACTTAAATCAACCATGCTAAACTATGTCAAAAAATCAAGAACATATTTGGATTGTACAATATTGATCTCATAGTTAGACTGAGAAATTTCAATCCCAAGGAAGTAATGCAACAAGCCCAAGTTAGTCATTGAGAACTTATTAGACAAATTAGTTTTCACTTATGTAATGGAGAATAAATAACTACTTATGATCAAAAGGTCATCCACAAAAAGAACTAGAATCAAAAGTGGGTCATCCTGTCATAAAATGTTAGGATAAAAATGACACCTAGTGAACCCAATTGAAAGAATAAATGAGTATATCTTGACATACCAAACCCGATGAGATTATTTGAGGTCATAGATATATTTATAAAGTCTTTAGACTAAGGAAAAAATTTCCACAAAACCTTGTGGTTTCTTCATGTATATCTCCTCACTGAGGTCACCTTAAATAAAATAAATCTTCACATCCGTCTGATGAACATCCCAATGATGTGTTATAGTAATGTAAAGAGTGAATTAAATTGAATTCATTTTGGAAATTGGGGTAAATTTTTTAGTATATTCAATATTGGGTGCTTGAGAGAAGATTTTTTACATTTGATCAAGTAAATAAGCAAGTTTTACAAGGATCCTACAACCTAATAGTTAAATTAGTAGAAAAGTAAAGTAGAGTAATCCCCAAGGGCCAAAAAACATACTAAAACTAAAACAAAAGAAACAAGAAAAAACTATAAAAGAAAACCAAATAGAACTAACATAAAAGTGAAATTAATCAGGGGATGCAGTATCCTCCATGAGTTCCTTATTGGGGTCCTTGTCCTCTACCTTGTCCTTTAGCTTTTCCTTGATAATTATTGCCTAGGTCCTCTTGCTCGAGCATTTAGTAAGGAATGTGATCTTATTAATGTGTTATAAAGGTGTAAAAATGAATATTCAAGGTGATTTAGGCCAATTAAATGAATTAGTATGATCTAAAGGTTTCCAAGGTACAATCTAGAGTCATAAATAAAGATATCAAAACATTATTTACTAGAAATTAAGGTAAGTTGTTTTTTCCATGATTATCAAGTTCTTTGGATGCTTATTCAAGTTGATAGAAGGTGGATAAATCTCATTCAGTGGTTTGGGCATCATATTTTTTAATTTCCAAAAATGTCACCTATTCTTCTCTTGTCCATACAAAGGCCTAAAAGTGCCAAAATAAGCACCTATAATAGTTATCTATTTCAAGCTATATTTTCAAGAAACATCATGTTATGATCATGGGAGATAGGTGATTTTCAAGTTACAAGTTATAAGTGAGATGAGATATATATTAGAATATTTTAAACATTAAGGTAGGTGGAATTAATCTCTTCCTAAAATCGATATAAACTTCAAAACACAACATACATCCATACATTTTATCCATATGCAAGAAAATTTGTGAAGGTCAAGAACTTACGAGGGTGATTTGATTGGTTCTAGGATAACATGAATATTATATAATAATATTATCCATTGAATATTTAAAGGAGATAAGCACAATAAAGAAAAGAAAAGTGACAAGTATACTTACAATCAAGTACAAATGTGTACTTATAGCCATATTGCAGTCATAGTCATTAAGGTGACTATGTGTGGTCAGGTAAGGAAGTTTTGTGTCAAAAGAGGAAGTTTTTTTTCATGTTTATATAAGGTGTTATGAGGTGAGAGATGTATTTTTCACACATATTAAATATTTTGAAATGTTTTTACCTTCTTTACTCAGTCTGTATAAACACCAAAATCTTCACCTACAACTAGCTAATTGGGCCTAGCTGAGTTTTATGAATAGTTGAATGAAAGAGTGAAATGAAATTGGGAAGTTTGGAGATGAACAATCATTTCCTAAAGATTTTAAAGCTATATATAAGGTCATAAAGATCCTTTAAAATCATTAATCTATCTCAATAAAAATCTATATTTAAGCTTTGCAATAAACCTACAACCAATGCATACATAATCAAGCACAGTACATGGGAAATTGTGGGTGAGATAAGGTTAGAGGTTTTTTGATGTATTTTAAAGAGATAATAATAGGTTTTATATCATTTTAAACACATAATATAGGTACTATCACATCTAATTCACCAAAAAAACTAAAGAGGTAACACCTAAAACCAATAACATACAACTAAAGGCAGTCTTTGAAAAGATTGAGATGTGGGTAGAGGTCATGAAGGTAGTCAAGGGAAATGAGTGTCAAGGTGATTATTGGAATATATTTGAGAGTCAGTTTGAATGGAATAATTTTACATTAAAAGTGTCTTTTGAAGGTCATAAACTCAGTCGACACACTCAATCCATTAACACATTCTGCTAACACAAAGATCAATAGACCTATAAGTAGACTCATAAGCAAAGATAATTAGGACATATTTATCACTATAGTTTATATGTATACAAATTAAAAGGAGTGTATATATAATTATTAATGGATTTAATCAAGTTTTAAAATACTTAATGAAGAGAGAAACCCAAGGTATAAACCTCTAGGGTCAATATACACAATTTGTTTTACAACCCTCAAGGTGAGAGATCAAGGTTTTAGACTTGTTTGAGTGATTATTATTTTAAATAATAATGTAAAATTATTTCATGATCCATTTAAAATATGTTTAATATCACCATTTTATATCAAATTATGTTTTGAGGTCAAATGGATCCAAGAGACCTTTCTCGGCCATTTTACACACAATCATCACCCCAAGTGAGCAAATTGGAGAGGTTGAAACTTGTTACAAAGGATGAATGGTAGCCTGAGGTTTATTAAGGTGTTTAAGGGGGTTATATGATTCAAACTTATGTAGTTGTTTCAGCCATTTTTGCCTACAACTTTGTGAACAATCAATTAGAATGCAAATAACCATGTTTTGCTTGAGAAGGAGGTTGAAGAGGTCACTTAGTTTGCTCAAAACTTTCATGAGAAGATACATGAGAATTAAAGACTATAGGATATGTTATAGGGGTCCCACTACCATAAATTATTTTTATTGGTTTTTGGAAAGGACCCATGTCCTATATGAACCATCATTAAGAACATAAACTCTCCTTAAAACTTTTCAATTGACACGGTTGAAAAAATATGCTTATTAATGCCTTAAAATGAAATATTTTGACCAAAAAATTATCCTATTCATGTTAAAAAATCTTCTAAGCTCCATATATAGGTATTTATTCATAGGTGTAGGTATATTGTACTACAGTACAAGGGAAAAAGGCAGTTTTAGCTTGTTTATGAGGGTGTAGACTATGAAATTACATAAAAACCATTTTAAGATATTTATGGGGACTCTATATATGTTTCATGATAATAAAAAAGGTTCTAAATTTCTCTCAAAGAGTTACATATCTCTTGCAAGTTGGCCACTAGTTCAGTTTTGCAAGCCCAAAAGCCATGGTGAAGGATTGAGAGTGACATAAAGGACTTAAATCTCAAGTAATGATTTTTATTAAGGTCCTAAATGTCTCATTAGGTCACATTCAATCATAAAAACTTGAAAATTTCTTGAAAAACATCTCCAACTACTCCTCAAGCACACAAAAGCATCTAGGCTTGTAAAAGGTCATTTCATGGTCTGCCCATCTATACAATGTTACAAAACTTAAATTTTTGAATTTATAAGGATATTAGTATAGGTAAATTTAATAAAATGCTTTTTTCAATTTTCACATGTGTGGGTGGTCATTTGGGACAAATTTCTCTTTCTCGGCCTAGGATGCCTAATTAGGCCTAATTAGAAAGAGAAATCATAGAAAAGGAGTACTTCCACTTGGATTTAGATCATAAAATTTTGTAAGAATCTGTAAGGGAATAGAGGGTACTCAAAAATGTTCCCATTTTTCCAAGGTGATCCATACATTATTCTGTACAAGGAGCTTTACCATTTTTTAGGGTTATAAGGAATGAGTGAAAAAGCATGCTATAGGAGCAAAATTTCATCTTTTGGGATAATTTATGGTTCCAAATGCCTTGTTTAAAGTATTAATTAATTTTTATAATCCTTTAATGTAGAAAATTAGAAAATTTTCTTAGTTCAAAGAAAAAACCATTTTTCTCTCTCCTATGCCTCTTTACTCATATGAAGGAATCAAGTCTTTAAAAGCACTAAATGATACATATAAGTTATTAAAGAGGATTTATTGATTTTTATCTCTCCCTCGTACACCTACTAAAGTTTTAATAATTCATCAAGTTTTTTGGAGAAGGATTCAAAGGTTGAAAAGATCTTTAGGACTCCTAACAAGACCCTCTTTCCATCCAATGCCTAGTCAAAGAGGACAAAGTCAAAGCAATGAAAGAAGTATTCTAACATATCAATAAATATGGAGAGACATCATAAATAATTAGATAAGATTTAAAACTATATATTAATGAATACTTGACTAAGTTTTTAAGGCCTATTTTCAAAGAGGTGATTTCTTCACCAAGTATATAAGGTGTGCAAGCAAGAATGTAGGCACTTATATTGGTCAAAAATAAGAAATAAATGCCATCACTTATTCAAACTTTAAACACAGGTCATCCTTTACCCATATACCATTTTTCAAAGTGTGGATGAGAGATATTCAAGGAAATACTATGTAGCAATTGGAAAAGGACTAAGTAAATGATACATTCCTAGTTTCTTGGCTCTTGTCTCCTTCTCTTTCCTTTCTCAATTATCTATATTTAATCCTATGTTTGGAATTTTAAATAATCCTTAACCTGAGTTGTGTCAAGGCTATTCTCAAAAAACACTTGTGTTTGCCTCTTTAGAATGAATAAAACTAAATTTTGGCCTCCTCAAAGCTTGTGATTAGTGTATGTTCATGGTTAGTTGATGAATGATAGTGATAGTGTATGCTTAATTTAATTTTTTCCTCTCCTCTTTACCTATTTTTAGGTGATATATCATCCTTAAATGTTACATATGTGCTTCAATAATCTTGTCTGTATGGCAAGTGTGATCTTTCCATAATGTCTTTAAGAGACCTATTGAACAAGTTGCCTTCTATCATGCATCAAACTAAGCCTCTATGTGAATTTTTGATGTTTTTAAGATTTAATTTGAGAAATTAAATTAGTTCCATGTATCTATTCATCATTCTTACTGTATATTAGATAAGTGGAGGACACATTTTGGTGTATCACCTCAGTCAGATAGGTTTTCCTTTGAGTTTACCTTCTTCTCTTTCCCCTTGCAAGTTGGTAGTGTAGATTAGAGATATTAACTGATACATCAAGGGGAGATATCCCTTATAATATAAATATTCAATCCATTTATTAGGAAACCCATAGCCTAGGATTGTCTCCATGTTACTTCAGACTGTGTAGCCTTGAAACTATCTTCACAAGGGTGTAAGTCTAGTAAATAACATTTTTTAAGCTAAAATTGAAGTTTAGAAAGTAGGTGTGTAAAAAGGAAGAGGAAAGTTATATTCACTAATGTTAACCCATAAATATGGACAAGTGATATGATTCAATGTAACCACATGCCCAAATATGGAAAATATGTACCATAAATATACCAAATAATCACCATTTGACTATAATGTATTTGATAAAAGAAATGTAAGATTAATAGACATATGGGTGCATCATTTCTCAATTGTCAATATATAAGTGATAAGATCAATAATATTAAAAAATAGATACAAATTATATTCTCTAATGTAACTGCAATGATAGATAAGTGATATGCCCCAATGCAACAATAATCCCCTATTAGGGTGATATATAACAATAAAGCACAAAACAATCGTATGTCCAAATAAATTGTAATATTCCTAATCAAAATATTATATGGTAATTTGGATTCCCTAAAATTACCTTTAAGATAATATTTTATAAATATAGACCTTGCACTTAAATTAATAATTTTAATTAATAAAATGAAATTGTAGTTAGAGTTTCATATTTAAAATAATAGAACGTAAATCCTTAAGGGGTTTCATCCTTGGGTTAGTGAGATGATAAAGGTTTCCATCCTTGAAATCTAGTTATATAGTTAATTGGTTTCATCCTCAAAATAAATGGTAAAGCTGATGCTTGTACATGGTTATAAAGTTGAATGCATGCTTAATGATCCCCTTCCTGGCATTTACTGAATATTAATACCTTCATAGCCTTCCATCAAAAGATATGTCTCCCCTAAGGGTGGTGACCTTACATATAATGAATGGTGTTTATCAATTAATTAATAATAATCAATTAATAATAATGAGTTTTATTTTTGAATTAATTAATTAAGGATAATAATTTTTTTTTTAGTGTGGCACTCCTCTTTACGGGAAATTTACTTGTGATGATTTTCTTATGGTGATTTCCTTTGTTGTAATTTCCTTACTGTTGGCTTTGTTTATTTCAAGGGTTACGATATCCTTATTGGAATTTAAAGATATTACAGACCTCCCTTCCTCAAATTTCTTGTCCTAAAGTAGTTTTAAATTGGGATGTTCAAGAATTACTACTCCTTCCCATGTGGCATCTTCTATTAGCAAATTCTTCCAACGAACTAAATATTCTTTGATACTTCTATTTTGTAACTTCTTTTCATGAGTATCAAGAATAGTCTTAGGTACTAGAATAAATTTACCTTCCTCATCAATTGGGGTTAATTCCATTGAAGGAGTAATATGTTGTCCAAGTGCTCACTTCAAGTAAGACACATGGAAGATATTATGTATGCAATTGTGTCGTAGTCAATCTAATTCATATGCTACCTCTCCCATTCTTCTTATAATCTAGTATGGCCTGTAAAATTAAGGCTTGAGTTTTTCAGCACCACTTTGTTTAAGAGAATATTGTCTTTAAGGTTGTAACTTAAAATACATCATATTTTCAACTTAAAAAGTCTGTTCTATTCTACATTGATCTGCATATATTTTTTGTTGATTTTAGGCATGCTAAAGATTATACTTGAGAGATATTAGGATTTCTTGATGTTTTATTATATCCTTGGCTCTAGGAATCCTACTATCCAAAATAACCAAGTCTACAAAGGTTTTAGAATCATACCCATGCAATGACTTTAAAGGTGACATTTCAATACACGTGATGAAAAGTATTGTATCAAAATTCTCCCAAGTATAAACATTTGACCCAAGAATTATGTTGCCCAATTACATAATTCCTTAAGTACCCCTCAATCCATTTATTTACAACTTCTATTTGACCATGTGTTTGAGGATGATAACTCATACTTGGGGTTAACTTAGTAACTACCAATTGGAAAAGTTCTTACCAAAAATCACTCATGAACCTAGTGTCCCTATCACTAACTATATTATTTGGTAGTCTTTGAAGTTCATCAATTATTTCATTGATCCTAGGTATTGGGCATTTATTATTGATGGCCTTTTTATTCAACTTCTAATAATTAATACACATTGTTAATGTCCCATCCTTCTTTTTGACCAGCACAACTGAAGAAGCAAATGGACTAGAACTAGACCTAATATGCCCCATCTCTAAGAGTTCTCTAATGATTTTTTCAATATCATCCTTATAAATATTTGGATGTTGGTAAGGACTAGTTATTACTAATTTCATTCCAAGTTCCAACTCAATGATATGTTGGAAACCTCTTTTTGGGGGTAGTTCAGGTGGTAGCTTCTCAAATACCTTGGTATGTTTCTCGATGACGGGTTGAATATAATTATGATGTGTTTCATGTTCTTCTTATATGGAGATGATCAAACAATACCACACATGCTACATGCCACTTATTAAAATTTGTTTCCATTATATTTATCATTACTATCTAAGGGTTACCATTGGCCATGCCTTTCAAAACTATTTCCCTTCCATTTGATTTGAACTTAATTTCCATTATCTGATAGTTTTGGATAAACTCACCCAATGAATGTAACCATTAAACTCCTAAGACCAAATATGTCTCGCCAATATTAATGACATAGAAGTCATAATTTATTTCATGTCCTCCCAAATTCATATTTAATTTTGGAATAATCTTTATACATGGAAGAGTAAATCCATCAGCAACCATTACCAAAAATCCCTTGAATTCTTCCATTTTTAGACCAATTTTCTTAGCCAATTTTTCATCAATAGAATTATGGGTATCCCCACTATTGACTAAGACTATAATTTATTTCCCTTGCAATGATCCTCTTACTCATAATGGATGATATCGATATGCTCCTAAGAGAGTGGAAAATGTTCCTTTTGTGATCTCTTTTTCCATTATTTGTGATTGGTTTCCATTGTCTAATTTTATTTCTTCTTCTATTATATCACTTTCTAGGCCAACCTAAATGTAGTGGACTTGCCTTTTGCCCAAGCAATGGTGGCCTAGAGTCCATGGATATTTTCAAGTAAAAAATATTTTTTTCCTCCTTAATTTATTCCTTATTTCTAATTCCTTATTCTAATTTGGTGTCTCACTAGGATGAGATCCGTTTATTTATATTCGTCTCATTTGTTCATAGAATTGATTTTTTAGTGGACCACGTACAATTACCCTAGGTTGGATGGGTGGCATATTTCTACCTTTAAAGTTGAAGCTTCCAAATATAAGGCCTTCTTAATTTCTTTTCAAAGTGTTGATGGAGTAAAAGCTTTGAGAAAGCCTCTTATAGGTTTCATTAATCCTTCCATGAATAATACTATGAGTCTTTTTTTCAGACATGTCAGAAACCATTATTATTAGTCTTTAAAATTATGCCATGTATTCATCCACACTATTGTTTTATTTCAATAGTGATAATTCCCTAAAATGGAACTCAGTTTCTACCCTATCAAACCTTCTGATCAATCATATGGAAAAATCATCATATGAATTGCTATGGTTATGTCCTTGGGTGACCCATCCATGGAACCACCATTCAGGGGCTATACCTTCCATATGGAGAGTTGTAAATTTTATGGCTTCCTCTTCCATCAATGGATGCAACAAAATATACATGTTCATCTTTTGTATCCATTCCCTAGCTATACATTTGTTTGTACCATCAAAAGGTGATAGTAACATTTTGCTTGATGCATGTTGCATATCCCTTTATCTATTTTGGGGTTTATATTTTGGTTGAGATATACCTCCATTTTTTTCTCATTGACATATAATTTTTCAGGGTAGTCCCCCTTTAGATTCCCTATGGAAGTGATTGATATACTTCAAAGCAAGTTATAAGCTCATCATTAAATGATTTTGCAATATCTTCATCTAGTTCTTCTCTTAGAATGAATGTTGCTTGTTAATGTTGATGTGATGATGTGTTGTTTGTTTTACATTTGAGCCTAGAGATGGAAAAACTAGTTTATACCTTTTGTGTATTGGAATTCATCATCATTTTCATGGTAAGGGCTAGTTTTGCCACTATATTTACTAATTATTCTTGACCTTGGATAAGTTTATCTACTCTCTCAATATATCTATCATCTTCCATTTATCCTTTTGGTTGGCTTGACTCAGTTTTTTCTCCTTTCATAATACATAATATTGTTATTGTTATCTTACATATGGCATTTTATTCTATAGGCTAGCAGGATGGAAAGCTTTGATACCATTGTAATATTCCTAATTAGAATATTATATGATAATTTGGATTTCCCATAATTTTCTTTAAGACAATATTTTGTAAATATAAACTTTACACTTGAATTAATAATTTTAAATAATAAAATGAAATTTTATTCAAAGTTTCATATTTCAAATAATCAAATGTAAATCCTCAGGCGGTTTCATCCTTGGGTTAGTGAGATGACAAGGGTTTTCATCCTTGAAATCTAGTTATACAATTAAGGGGTTTTTTCCTTAAAAATAATGGTAAAGTTGATGATTGTACATGGTTTTAAATTTGAATGCATGATTGATGATCCCTTTACTATCATTTTTTGAATACTAATACTTTCATATCCTTCCATCAAAAGATATGTCTCATCCAAGGGTGGCAACCTTCTATCTAATGAATGTTGTTTATCAATTAATTAATTAAGGCTAATGAATGTTGTTTTAAATGTCATACTCCTATTTATGGGAGATTTTCCTTATGATGATTTTCTTGTGGTGATTTCCTTTATTGTGGTTTCCTTATTTTTGGGTTTGTTTATTTTAAGGGTTGTGATATCCTTATTGGCATTTGAGGATATTACATAGATGCATGGTAAATACCATGGAAGCATAGGTACAAAATATAGTAAACTATAAATATTATCATGTGTGATATATATCATGTCACCAAGTATATGATATCACATATTATATTCAATCAATGTATTTATGCATAATAATTTACAACATAGGATAAATGTAACCATTAAATCATGTAAAGTGACCAAAAACTAATCAATAACATGAGCATGACATGACATGATGACTAGAATATCTTATATGGAAAACATAATACAATACGTGACAATAACCACACACAAGCATAAGAACATGAAAATGAAAGAAATCAAGTGCTCATATGACACACAAGAGAGCACATAATATAATCATGTAACCACCATATGAAGCAACATAATGAATCAATGTAACCCAACGTGCAATATGTAAGATACCAACAATTTATAGATAGTTTTATAAATCTATATATGATAAAGGAAAATAGGAAGGATAAAATTGTAAACCAATTTAAAAATTCCCTCACTATAGGCATGCTCACATTGGAATGATGCTCCCAAGTGCAACCACTATTAAACTAAAAAATGACTATAATTTTGTGATCATATGTAACCTACATAGTTTGCAAATAACTCACAGGGTACCATGAGAAACATGTGTGTAAAAATAATACGTGAAAATTTAACATAATTAGATAATAAATAATATGTAACCATGTGTATCTATATAACCATAAATATAAAGGGAAATATTTTATTTATTTTACCAAGTTTTTGCATTTTATGATTTCTAGAAGAGTGGACACAATAAAGGATCAAGTCAAGAGGTGAAAACAAAAAGAATAAAGGAGAGATTAATAAATCAATAGGAAATCACAAATACCAAAAAAATGAAGTTAGGAAGCAATCCAAGTGACCAAGGTTAAAGGAAAGATGTAAGCCAAGGGGTGAAAGCAAGAATAAGAAAGAAGAGGAGGATAACCACTAACCTAAAACTTCCATTAGAGATCAATGCACAAATAAGGTATAAGGTCTTGATATATATTTGTTTTATCATCATTAATAATTTATGTAGGTTTTGGAATGAAAACAAAAATCAAGTTCAAAAATCAAAAGAAACAAAACAATCAATATAAATAAAGGGGCTAGAAGAATGGAAAGAAAACATGAAATAAGAAGGATAGAACATAAATTTAAAATATATAACAATCATGAAGAAATAAGAAACTCAAGGGAGGAAGCTTGAATAAACCAAAGGTAAAAGATGATGCTAGATAAAGAGGCACATGAAAAATAGAGGAAAAAAGAAAAAGATTATATGTGCAATATAATGTTTTATTGAAGTGCATGAGATATGATTATAATGCTAAGAAATATTTTGTGTAAATGTCCATAATAAGTTTCTCATTCATCCATTGAGGATTATTTGGACCATGAATGTGAGGAATCATTTGTGTCACTAGAACTGTTCACAATATAATCATGAGTTGTATGATATATTAAAATCACCATCAATAGTAGTATGTGAAATATAATCATGAGGTGCATAGTATATTTGAATCATAATCACCAAGAGATTCATCATAGTTATGGGCTATGAGATACACTTTATCCTCTTGAAAACAAACACTCATTTTGTACCATCTAGTGTAAAAAACACAAGGTTATTTAGCTTGACCACATGCAACAAGTTGCAATAACACTACTTTGTGACATGGATGAGTAGATATTGTAAATCTAGATGTCTTCACTTGAGGTTGGATGAATTTTTTTATGAGACACTTTGGGCAATACCTAATGTTGTTATATAGATGTCTCATAAGATGTGCTTAAAATATTAAATACTTTTTTATCATTCACAAACTTTAGACACTGGTATAATGTGGAATGGGATGACTATTATTTGATTAAGCCATGGGCATCCAAGTAACAAATCATATGTTATGTTATCCCAAAATACATAAAACCATACTAAGGATATTCAGACCTACGATGACTAGGTAATGTGATATCCCTAAGACATGTTTATGTAATACCATCATAAATTTTAAGAACCTTGGTTGTACCTAGTAAGTCTTGTTGAGTGTAACTTATACTAGTAATAGATATTATTTTACATATGTTTAAGCTATAAGTATTGTCAACCATAATGTCATGTGTAATCTTAGGATGTGAATCAATTAACAAATGTATGAGTAATGGACCATTTTTAGAATTATCTATTGAAATATCATGGTCATGGAGACTAATAGTGGTGATATTTTTTCATGCACTCATAACCACATCTATGAAACCATATAAGATATGAACACTAGAAACTATTTATTTTTATGTAGGTGTTTCCATGTGAACATTGTCTTGATTTTTAGTATCATGATGTGTAATTTTATTGGTAAATATTTTAAAATGTTCATTCAGTGAATAAAATTATTCATTCAATTTACTACTATATCCTTATACTTGAATAACATTGATATCAATTAAATCTTATATTTTATGTGTCAATGCAAAAAAATTGTTATATGTCTTAAAAATTTATGGTACTCACAATATAAATTCACATCATAATGTTTAATTAAAGGTTAATATGCATGGAACTCATGTTATGGAGATAAAGAGATCACATTGCATTTAGGTAACCCTTAAATCACTTGATGTGTAATCTCAAATAAACCTGTGAATTCTCTACTCTTGAGAAGGAACGATGATCATCTCACATGGTTTTCATATAAAATTTACTACATTTTAAATCTCATTCCTAGGTTGAAAATTAATGCATCATTATCCTTATCATTTGATGTTGATTTACCTTGATATTTGGAAGCACTAGAGTAGGGGCATTATACCCATATTTAAGCATGTTGACCTTTAAATTTTTAATCTCATAGTTGCAAATTATATGATGAAGGGCATCAAAATATGGATACATTTTATACATGAATTTGTCTTTGATATTTTTAATCAAATTATTGGAGAAAAAAATTCTAACTCACTATCAGATACTTGGTCAGACATTTTCATAAGCATAGTTTTGAATTTAAGTACACACTCACTAATAGGCTCATTATGTATTTTTTAGGTTGCACAAGTTGTGAAAACATGACCTTTTAGCTAATGTTGATATAAAAATGAGACAATAAACTATCAAAAAACATTAAAATGACATATGGAGACTGATGGTAGGTTGTAAAATTTTTCTGAGGCATAGTCCTCGATACTTTTAGGGAAGATATTGATACAAAATGAATCATTTTGCACAAGGTCAAAAACATGAATCATAATAAGATTGAATATGATGCAAAGGATCATCATTGTCATTGAATATTTAAAATTTGGGGAATAATGAAACCGATAGTCAAATGGGAGATAAGGATATCATGAGCTAATGGGTTGTGTGTTATCTCTTGAGAAGTGACTATGGATAGATCTTTGAGATCCTTTAGAAAAAATTAGATTTTCACTTACATATCTTTAATATATTTTTTAATCAATGTAGATTGAGATTTAGTAGAATTTTTAGGATCTAAACTAATATTAACAAATGTAGGAATAAATTCCTTAGTTCCTTTACTAAGACCATGACAAAAATATGTAGCTTGATAAGCATATCGCAAAGGCAGAGAAGCAATTTTAGACAAAAGAAGTAGATTTTGTAGGAATTATCATATTAACCTAAGTAAAATTAGAAAGTGGAGGCAAATGTATAAGCAATAGGAACAGTAACCTCTTGACCTAATGTATAAAGATAACCTATAGTATGTGAAATAGGAAAAATTAAAGATTTTTTTCCAACATTTTCATTCTCAAATGTAGATTCATTATCCAAAATAAACTTATTTTGTTCATCTCTAACATCCATCGATCATAGCATTAATATATTTAGGATATGGTTAAACATAATTCTAAAAGCAAGAAAAGTTATGTTTATCCATAGTAGTAGTTTTTTAAAATAATCAACATTAGAAGCATTTGTATCAAAAGCATTGGCATTGACATCAAAATTAATTTTGTCATCATGAATATAATAAGGAGGAATATCATCAAGGTTAATCATTTTATTTTTCAAACAAGCATGAGTACCAAACAAAAGAGTTTGAATCAAAAAAAAAAAATCACCACTTAATTTAGCACTTTACCTAGTAGGTAATGTAGATTTATATTTCTTGATATATTAAAAAATGGGTTCACTAAAATGTTTTATAGAAAGGGGAAAGAATTGTTAAAAACATTAACGGCATAAGAAAAAATCTAACCTACCTATGTACGAGAGGAAATCAATAAATTTAAGTAGGTAACCTACAATGGTAAAGAGCTATATCAATATAGATGTGTAATTAAATATGACTTACCTAAGTTTTGATATTGATCGAGATGCTAGAAAAAAGATTCTAGAATATTCTAAAATATCTCCCAAAAATAAAATTGTTTTTTCTAATTATGACCACTTTCATAATATGTCAAAAAAAGGAACTGAAAGTGATAGTGTTGGACAAAAGTGGAAACCATAATATGAAAATGGCTTTGTAAATCCTTTGAGCCTAATTTTTTTAAAAAACTTTATTTATCAAAATAATTCAAAAATTATGTCTTTGCTAAGCATAATAGATACATGTAGTTGTCTAAATATCTTCTTATTTCATGTAACCCTCATTATCCACACTATAATAATACTAAATAAAATGTGTAATGTCAATGGCCTAACCCCCATTGAACTTTGAAACTATATATCCTCCATGCTCAAAATCATGACTCATGTATATCTATGCATGTGAGTGACCCAACCCAAATGAGAGAAAACTCCAATTTTTCTCCCTAAGATAATCAATGATAAATATATATGCACCTTAATGCAACCTTATTTTGGTACAAGTATACAACCATAAAAATTTAACAAATAGTGGAATAACAATAGGCTCCTTAAAAAGTTATCGATAGATAGACTCAATGTGTAGCTCAATAACTTTGTTACTTGGTGGTAAATGGATTAAGGTATATGTATATATTTAAGCTCATTTTAATTTGATCTAGGACACATTAATGCATATAAAAACCATGAAAATGATTGAAATTCAATAGTCAAGGCATGATAAATCAACACATAGTAGCACAATGGACACATAACCAATTTGACACTAACTTTGAAAGTGGTTATAACACTTATGGAATGGCTCCACAAATAGTCAACTCATAAAAAAGAGATCAAGTTGAATTTAATGATGATTGGGTGAATCATGAGGTAGACTACTGATATATCTGAAGGTGGGAAAATGTGGATGGCGCAAGACTATGATGTTGAAACATAATAGTGTGTCCCACTTTTTGGTACAAGGGGGGAAAAAAAAAATGAAAATGTGAACATTTCTCAATTTGCATAAAAAATAGTGACTTAACCATATAAAATGTGAAAATGGTGTA